>CM060951.1:173809950-174232450 GCA_030765055.1 Mantis religiosa
GGTTTCTGGAACAAATAAGAAAACAACTTTCCTCTGTCAATCAAGATATCACTAGAACATTCCAAACGCGAAATCCTGTCTGTGCCGGCAAGTCCTTTATCTCAGCTATCTTTATTTTCCGGCTATTTGTGTACACTAGCCGCGCTATCTTAGATAACGCCTTCGCGACACTATTCTGCTGGTGAATGAGCTTAAGTACGGATAAGGCTCGAATATTACGTCAGTACAGTATATTCGTAGTCCAACTCACGCCTACACCGTAGACTTTAAGTAAAATTGCAAAGTAACACACTTCAACAACATAGCTTCTACCAAACACTAACATCAGAGGAGAAAACATTTTTATAGCGGTAGAGTCACAGAACTGTCCAATATGACTTAACATTGGAGGACGTAAAATAAAAAAATTATATATATTAGTTACACAGACTGGGTTGCTGGATTTCTCTTCACTTGTTCCATTCAGATTTTCAAATATAATTTGACGCCTTTCCATTGTGAATCCACGTGTATGTTGATTTAAATTGCAAGAAAATTTCTAAGTAAGATGTAAGGGCAAACAAATGCTTAACTATGGGCAATGACGTAAAATGAAAACAAATACCCTAAAAATAGAAAATGACATAAAGCGACACAAATATCGCAGAAAAATATTCATTTTCGTAATCGGGGAGATATGAACAACATTTTTGTACATGGAAAGATAGAGTCAGACTGAAAAATGCAATGCCATAGCCGGGATTTGAACCACGGATCTTTTGGTTGCCGTCCAGCCACTGTAACCCTTGAGCTACTATGGCCAACGTGTCGAACGAGTCAGTTGGAGAATTTAATGTCATGTCGGCTGGATGGCAACCAAAAGATCCGTGGTTCAAATCCCGGCTATGGCATTGAATTTTTCAGTCTGACTCTATCTTTCCATATTCTAGCCTACACACGGCCAGTGTGAAAGAACAATTAATTTCCATTAATTGACCTAATAGTGGTTAACTATATAGTCCGGACCTTAAAGTACTTACACGATGTAAGTCGCCATTAAGGTAGTTGTCTCATGTGTTTATGAGAACTCCTAAGTGGTTTACCGGGAAAACGCGAGTCAGTTGGAGAATTTAATGTCATGTCGGCACGTTGGCCATATAGCTCAAGGGTTAGAGCAGCTGGACGGCAACCAGAAGATCCGTGGTTCAAATCCCGGCTATGGCATTGAATTTTTCAGTCTGACTCTATCTTTCCATACTTTAGCCTACACACGGCCAATGTGAAAGAACAATTAATTTCCATTTCAATAATGCAATAGTTAAAGGATGACAGGTCATAGGATACGGCTGGTGCCTGGTGACAATAATACTAATGATTTTTATTAGTACTAACAATAGCAGTTTATTTTACATCACTATTTCTTTACTTCTTTAGTCGTTTGCTCCTATATAGATCTTCCAAAGGAACTAAGTTCTGCTGAACTAAATTGGTTTCTCGGAATACAGATTCCTCAAGGTAAAGTATGCATGACTTGGTTATGTCCAGCAGAGCGAAATGAAAGGATACAGCTCTCCAGATGCAAATCTTCAGACATGTGGACCACTCCTCGGGATGCTGCAGTGCCCTGGCACCAGTTCACTTGTGCTTACTGATTCCTCAACTACCACTTCCATGTACATCATACACAGGCAAGATTCCTTGTGAACTTTAGAGTAAGTGCGTTGTAGAAAGTTTCTACCTAAAATGTGTAGTGCACAAGAAGGAAACAAATACGTATTTCATTTTAATTTAACATTAATTTGTTCTGTGAACAATGTTTAAATTTTAAGCTGGTCCTCATATGTTGCGTTGCATAAAGCAATATTACGAATAGACATTACGAATTTAAAAAGCGATGTTGGATATCTAAGGATTGGAGTTAGATGTGGTTATTGAAATCAATAATGCACGTCTAAAACATTGTATCATGCTTATCACGCTATTATTACGGACATAAATTCCAAAACATTTTAGATATATTATAAACTGTACTTTGCAGAGATGTTTATACAAAGTTATTAATGAAATTCGAGAATTTCTATAGAGATTACTATTTGCTGTTAAGCAGGAGATGCCTAACTGAAAATAGGCGACCAAAGTAGAAGTAGTAGTAGTAGTAGTAGTAGTAGTAGTAGTAGTAGTAGTAGTAGTAGTAGTAGTAGTAGTAGTAGTAGTAGTAGTAGAGTAATAGTGGAAGCAGTAGTAGCAGTATTAGTAATGAACCAAAGACAAATTCGGCCATCGTATAAAAGGATCCAAATAGATCACCTGAAAGCTTTGTTATGTTCGCGGTTTCGTATCTCTAGTTTTGATGAGCGTGAATAAACACAGGATTGTTTCCTCTGAAATTTCCTGCAAATGTTTCTATGTTGAAATTAGTTAAGTACATGTCGCAATTAAAAATGCATAAATCTTTTGACGTTATAAAATACTTTCTTTATCATTTTATATCAAATGTGTATGCATCTAAAGGTGATAAGATACTCAAAGCAGTGCCAGGTGTAGTAGCCTTAGTAGAATTAGGTAAAACCAAAAAAGGCATAATAATGGAAAGAGTTTTAAAATTTTATATAAATGTTTCATGAAATATTGTCACCCATTTATCAGAAGGCACGACCAACTGGAGCTGGGTGGAGGACAGGAGGCATTCAGACCACGCCCACCCATTTATCTTGTGCCGCTAACATAGGGGATGGTTAGGAAAGTGTCACTAGGCACTAGCCTTCTCTTTCCCCTCCCCCTGACGTCTGGAACAATCAGGATATTTCATCTAACCCGGAACCTTCTAGATTGGTCAGTTGGTTTATATAAGCGACGCGCCGGGCTGGAGGAGAGTTCAGTTCAGTTCTTGTCGAGCAGCCGTGAAGAGCATCGTGCTACATAACGGACTGGAAGACTTCGTACATGTATCAGAGGAGTTGTGCGTAATTGTGAGTGTGGAGTGGAAATGTGACAGACGAACTGGATTGTAATTGTGTGCGCTACGTAATTCTACGTAATCGGCAACTGTTCCAACTGTAATTCGGTGGAAATAAAGAACATTTTGAGTTTGTGCAATTGGACTTTTAATTTCACGAACCCACAAAGTCACAATATGATGAAGTCCTAAAGATATGTATGAATCAACAAAAGAAAATCGAAGTAGGAAGAGCTGGTGGTCTGAGACGGAAAAATTGTGGAAGAAGTAGGAATGCGCGATTTATGGAGACTAGAAAATATGAATGTGTAAGGTTTTTTGAAAAATAGAAAGAAATAGAGCAGAGAATATAGAAAGACAAGAAACATAGAGAGGGTTAGAAATCAGAAAATCGTTGAAATTTTATAGGTTAATAAAGAGAGAATGGGGAAGAGAAAGGTATTAGACCAATGTAACAGACAGGAGAGGGAAGCAATGGCTTGGATTAGAACAGGATCAATGTCTTTAGGAGAACTAAGAGGTAATAATGTATAAATAGGCGAATTATGTGGAGAACAGAAAGTGCAGTTCATATTTTGATAGAGTGTAAAGATGAAGGCAAAAAGTAGGTATGGGAGAAGAAATGGGAAAAGATGCATAGCGAGCTGATAGCCATAAAAATGGTTACGGGGAAAATAAAAATAGAAATAGAAACATGGGGAACATTTTTTTTTTTTTTTTTTTTTTTGGAAAGCTAAAGAGAAATTGTTGAGAAAAGTAAAGAGGGGGGGAGAGAACATGCTGAGACAACAGATAGCAGACTAGAGGACAGAAGGGTGACTATACCACTCAGCAAGGCTAAAAGGTCTGGGAGCAAAGCAGGCTAAGCTAGCAAGGTTAATAAGGGAAAAGACACCATAATTTACACAACTAGAAAAAGGAATATGTATGTATTGTAGATAATATAAATAGCAAGTTCTATAAATAAATTCAATTCAATATTAGTAATCAATAAAACGTTATACAATTGTAACACCAGAGTCTTTATGATAGCAAGAATGTAAAATATGCTAATTATAACTGGTTTCATTTAGACAAGAAAATTTTGTATGTTCTCTTTACATGCAATTGAACCATTCGAATAAAGAGCATTAATTTAAACGACCCAGTGACACAGGTGTTTAAAAATATGTATATCTCATGACATGAACTATAAAAATATTGTTCTTCACTTGCAGACAACACGAAGAAATGGCGAATGTAATAGCAGAGGTCAATGATTCGGAACTAGAAGTACTCAAGAAAAACATCGACGACTTTTTTATCCTTATCAATGGAATCATAGTGTGCTGTAAGTTGAAATTCATATATAGTTCATTATAAGGGACAAAATCCCGCGGTTAAAAAAAAACTGTGATATTATTCATGTGAATGAGAACATAGTTACATTACACTAAGCAGTAAAGTTAATACTGCTTGTTTTTCCAGTGATGCAGTGTGGATTCGCGTGTCTGGAGGCTGGCGCTGTTCGCTCTAAGAATACTACCAATATTATCATGAAAAACATCATGGATGTCTGTAAGTAAATAAAATTTTCTCGCTGTTTATTTTAATAAAACACCAGATCTTTTTAGAATAATAAGCAATACTAGACAGGCCTAACGTATTCTTTCTATGAATTTGAGCGTATACAATGCTCCAGGAATTTTTGAGTACTTTAGGAAGACTTAATGCTTTGCTTTTTCCATAGGTTTTCTAAGCAATAAGTTTACACTTTACACGTATATATAGCTGCCAACATTAAACCTGCCACAGTTGACGATATATTTATACATCGGAACGCTGCAATATTTGGCGCCTTCACTTGTGAATACATTTTGTTCTTCTCCTATAGGAGGGGGCTCCCTTATTCTTAAAGTGGACACGATGTTGATTCTCTCTATTTGCACAACAAAATACCCGCTTTATATACACTTTATGCAGGCAACTTGCTAAATATAATTCTACGCTGTGATGTGAGGTGTGTTCCGATCTAAAATCACTGAAAGCCACTAAGAATCATGTCAACATTCACTGGAGCACGGGCCCAAATGACCTTCTTGTCGACGGGCCCTAAAACACCAACACACTCACTTCATTGGAGCTAGCAATTAAAAATGTATTGTGCTGCATTCATATGACTTTCTATACTTTTGAACAAACTGTTCTTATAAAGGGTTAATCTTCTATTTTACCTCGTGTTAATCGAGAGAAACATCTGTAGGAAAAGTCCTACTCATACATCCATATACAAGAGAAATAATAACGCAATAGCCTTAAGCGATAGTCAAATTTTTAAAGGGTGTGGCTATGTAATGCTTTTGAAGTTCCAAGTAAGGTCAAGAGATTAAAAAATACATAACCACTTCCTATTTAAGAATAGGATGAGTATTTTAAAATTTAAGCCAATAATAAGAATTGATTTGTGGTTAACTCCACAGAAAGAAGAGTGATTTAAATTATGTGCTTTAACGAGATCTGTATTTCTCCTATAGTAAAATGTCTATCTCTTATGGTGCAAGAGTTACTAAAAAAGAATGAAGAGCTCTTCAGAGGTTAGTCAAAAAAATTCCAGATATACATTTAATTTGTCACAAAAACATCTTAAAATATATGCTATATGAATAAAACTTGTTTGTCATTTTGAGAAACTCAACATTTTCTAAAATGTTTCTATGTAAATGGTAGTGAATATTCGTGCTGAATTTAAATACCAAGTCTGGCATTTATTAGCTCTGTGTTCATAGATGCACGTATCCTTACACACACAGACACACACGCGCGCGCGCGCGCGCGCCCACACACACACACACACACACACACACACACATACACACACGTATATTCTCCTAAAATGATTTTCAGATTCAGGAGATTTCAAGTTTCTGAGGAAATGCAATACTTTTCTATCTTCTTTGTACATAGTAGCGAAATAGGCCTTCTGACCTTTTCATTCACAGATGAAGGAGCTTCTCATTTCGAATGACTTTGCATCTATCTATATAAAGAGGGCACCGTATTGCAAGATTTTATTGTGTTCTTTAACCTTTATTATAGGTATGTCCTTTTCCTGTAATTTAGAAAAATGACGTTACCTGTGTAGCGTGCTGTTCAGTTTCAAATTTGCTGTGGATTTCTATGGTAAAATAGTGGGGCACTACCAATATGCGGTTCTCTCATTAGGATATTCATATGGGCGTACCTTAGGGAAACGTGTTGTCCCGGTCAGGAGCAAGTTATAGATCTCTCGGGTTTCACGAGAGGCTCTATGTGTTGCGGCGTCAATCTTTCCTGTGCCGAACTGTACGTTTTCATAGTTCACAATTAATAGGACAGTGCTTGCGTCTTATAAGAACTTTAAGCAGCCATTCCAAAACTGAGTGCACAGCTGTGACCACAGAAGCTTGTGTGAGTTTTACACCAAATTTATGAACGTAGTTTCCATAAACGCCATGCGCAGAAATCGTTCAACCTATTATAAAAAAAAAAAAAAAGTGTGGAAAAGTGAAGGGAACGATTTTGAATTTCCACTACGCATCCCAAAGGGCAAAGGTCGGCGCGGGGAGTTTGACGGGTTTCATCCTCAACGTTCTTCCGAATTTTAAATCAAAATCAAGAAAAGTGTATCATGAAGAAATTGATAGTCAAACAACTACAAATTGCTTTATTAACCACTTCTTACCCAACATTCTCCCCAATAGTGTTATAGTAATAGACAAGCATCTTATCATTCTATTAAAATCAATAAGGCTCCGATATCATCACTTACATCAGTAATGTGATCATGGCTCCGTGACAATAATATTGAATTTCATCCGCATTCCACCAAAGCTGTAATATACCAACTGATAAAGCTGGGAAAAGACGGTCTCAAAATTTATGAAATAGATCGCATAGCGCAAATGCACGACCACGTTGTAATACTAAGTATCATTGTTTCTTAATGCTAAAGAACTTACATGGGCAGAGATAAATAACGATGTCCCAAAACACAACATATTTAAGCATAGTGACGTAAAATTGTTGTTTGATAGTGTAGTAGGTTAAATTCAACCTCAATCCCTATTCATTAATAAATCACTCGTCTAAATCCTCTTTCAAAAAGTATTTTCTGTTAGACATTCGTAATAATACAATATGTCTATAAAGCATTATATAGTTGATCTGATGTAAACAACAGCTATTTTAATCAACGACCAGTTAGCCAATAGAATGTCATACTTCTTCTTGCTTTGATGATTAATTAACATACTTTAAACGAGTAGATCATAACGGGGTGAGTGAACAAAATACTTGAATTGATGTTCTTTATAGTTCGGGGTCGCTAGAGTTTAGAGTTACCCGATATTTGTGTTCTGAGGACAAGGGAAAACCCAGGAAAATCCCTCATCCAGGCAATTGTCCCTGCCCGAGATTCGTAGTTAGGAGCTCTTGAATGTAAAGCTGGGTACATTACTCCCTCACTATGAAGTGTACTTGAACAAGATATTGTGCCAAAATTAATTAGACGTATTGACGCTTCAGGAGTCTCATTATTCCTTTTCTTTGCTTTCTTTTTCTTTCATTTCAACTTTGCTTCATTCATTTTTCACGTGTTTTATTCATAAATAAACATTACTCATGCATCCTTCATTAAAATATGTTATTCTTCTCTTAGTCTGCATCTGCATTTATTGTTTGTGCTTCTCCAAAATCTTCCTGTCATAAAACAGTATTTTTATTGTTTCCTGCACAGTTATATCCAATGTTTATAGCTTCCTAAGAAGAATACTAGGTTGTTTTGAAATCATTACCGTAACAGTATCGCTTTTTTCTTTCCAGTTATAAGTGCACTGTGCTACTGGCTTACGGGCTATGCCCTGGCTTACGGAGAAGGCAGTCAAATTCTGGGCTACCGTAAGTATTGGGCCGGTATAGGCCTGGAGGATCATATGATGGCACATTGGTTTTTCCAATTTGTGTTTGCAGCGACTGCAGCCACCCTTATATCCGGCGCTGTGGCAGAGAGATGTCACTTTGTAGCTTATATTGTTTACAGCGCTGTTGTTTCCGGTAAGTTAATTACATTATTTATATAATATTTAACATTTTCAAGCATCGTCACATTGCCGCCTTGAACAACATTTGTATTAATAATACTGGATGTAAAGTTAAAGAAGATGTGGGAGGGCTTAACTTTCCTTATCCTTAAGCCAAAATAGGCATTGTCTTAGAGATAATTCTTTATTTCGATTATTTCACTCATGCTAAATCACAGTCATGATTCTGTTTAATGTTTATCGATATCTCTTTATCACTTCCTCCTTTGAATGATAAAGATGCATCTCTTGGTAATAACCAATGCAGCTGTGCATCCTGAAGTCCACTACCTCATTTTTAATACTCTGAACATGTTGGAGTACCTTCTGGTGTTAACTAATCGCCAAAATACTAAAAGATGCGAGCCTCACATTAGGAAATCAAACTTTGAAACTGAGGGATATCACGGCAAAAAAGTTAACATCTATCAGTCTTTTATTTCTGTAAGATGTCTTAATTATGGATCGTGGATCAGTTTTTCTCGATACTCGATTCTTGATACATGTTATCTCCACGATACCCGCTACCTCAATACCATACCACTTTTAGTTTCAATGCAAAATAAAATGCTGAGAGACATTGGTGCACATATTTAATGAGACCTAAAACCATCAATGTTCTTATTCTTAAACTCTACATACGACATTTAAAAGCAAATTAGAGTACTTTTATAAAAATACTAGCATTTTTACTCTTACGGGATCAAGTGTATTTCTGTTTCTGTCACGTGTGAATCCAGCCACGCTAAATAGTCCTTCAGAGAAAACTCTTGCATGTGAGAGACTTGTTTCTAATTTGTTTTCCCGCAATGTAGTGCAGTAGAAAGAAGAGATGACGAATCGTCGTTGAGATATGCGGTGATTCTTGGGAATTGGCATACTGAATTTGGCATACGATTATTTTCTGGAATATTACTGTACAGGTACCACATTCCTGGCAATTTCTCAGACTTCGAAAAGTTCTACTTGAAGCAATACTATTCCGCGATTTTAAAATAAAATAAAAATTACAGAATCACCACCGAAGTATCGAAAAAGTACCAAGCGAATTTTATGATATATCGTTCGATGTCGATATCAAGCAAGTATCGTGAGTATCTAATTATCGCAATTATCGAGGACACATCCCTTGTCATAATGTATTGTAGATGCATTCCTACCTAAAGTAATAATAAAACATGACCATACTATTCCAACGTATTTCCGAAAGCATCACTTTTGTTTTAAATATAAATATTATATATATTGTTTATAATAAACATGCTTTTGGATCCAATCACATCGTGTTTATCGTTAATCATAGCAGAATCTTCAATCCATTTGAAGACCAGAAGTTTCGAAAGCCGAGAGAAGCAAACTTTTCCACAACTTACCGGAAAAATAAAATGTTCGTGCAGTTGCCTTCAAGTGCGTAGAACATGAGACTATAAACAGTATATCTCAAACACGAGATAAACGTATTTATGTTTAGTATCTTCACAGATATGTCACTAAGGTTTTAAAGGAAACTCACCCACCAGATATTATCTTTTTATGAAAAATGACTTATTCGTTTTATTTGCTTAAACTGGCTGCAACAATTTTTAAAATTCAGCACGCTTAAAATATTAACAATACAAATAACAAGAACATTTTAATTTTTCTTCAATATCCTGTAAAGGCCTCTTCATTCGGGGGCCACTTTATACAATGTTATACAACCTATAAACCAAGTAGTAGACAAAGAATATAAACATGTTTAGCTTTTCAAAACACACAATGTATTTCAAATAAATCTTTACAGAATCTTTAGGTTTTGACATATGCGTTATTAGTGGTTTCAGTTCTTTAATGTTTTGTCATTTTTTAAAGTCATTCTATGTGTAATGAAAGTGTTTCTGCAAAGGTTTGTTTGGATTAGCATGAATTAAATAAGGTTTCCTAACAATATGTGTATGCCGTAAAAAATATAGGTGGACTGGCAGTGCATGTGACAAAAAAATTATTTACTTTTTTTCTTAACTGTTGCAAACTGGGCGAAAGTTTGCGTATGTACGTGTGTGAGTGGGAGGGAGAAAATAGTACAACGAACAAATAGTAGATTTCACACTTAAGCTAATCGTCCTCCAACGAAGCGACTTAAAGTTCTTTAAAAAAAAATCCATCCCACTCTGAAGTACCATTTAGGTTAAAAAATGTCAACGATATTTTAATTTATAACTCTAACCTAAAGGATGTTGTTTAATATCGTATGCTTAAAGCACTTACACGATTAATAAAATATGTATTATGAATTTTCTACGACTAGGCTGTGATATATCCAATCTTCACTGTGCATGATATTTATCTTTTTAACAGGTAAATCACGAGACCAGAAATACTCCAGGATACATGCAGAATCACGTATTCAGATACAATTTGTGCTAAATATATTTTCGTAGCTTCAGCTACTTTCTAATTTTTCAATTATGAAATTTTGGATAGGATGTATGCTTCGTACCTTTTTCATAATTTTCAGTTTCTCCCTCCTACACTTCCATTTCGTTTTCAAGATGCTTGCTACAAATAAACATTTGAATTACGTAGAATATGAAGCTAGCTACAGTGAAGCAATAAATATTACACAAATATAAATGTTTGATACAAAGGCTTCACTTATCTTAAGAAAATAGTGTTAATACTTATTTCTAATGGAGATCGATTTCACAAACAGATCGTTTGTATCTTCAGTCCACAGTGTGTTTGTGGACTGAAGATACAAGCGATCTGTTTGTGAAATCGATCTTCATTAGAAAGAAGTATTAACACCAATTTCTTAAGATAAATGAAGCCTTTGTGTCAAATATTTATGTTTGTGTAATAAACATTTGAATGTTGTTTCTATATATTGTAACTAACAAGGGAACTATCACTGTACTCACTCCGTTACTCACCCCAAAATATGATGGTATAATGCCTGCTTATACACCATGTGCCTCAAAATTCTGCTGCGGAGAACTGCAACGCCCAAAACTGAAGCTCCAAAAGTGTTGAATGCGACCACTTGCAAGTAGCTACTGGAGATCCCTCGTCAGCTCTGTGCCTATGCAAGGGACGGCGCTCCTTACGCATGCCATATGTAGGCATCGTCAGGGGTAAACAATCTCTTCCGTATAATGCTGTGCTATTATACCTATATGTTCCTACGTACTCTGGACTCATTTTCGGGTACTTCCAACTATACTCCGCACGCCATTTTTGGCACACAGGCCCTACATAGAGCAGAGGTGATGACATCAAACCTCTCAAGCGTATACAGGTATGAGCACAGTGATAGTTACCTTGTAAGCATTTCTTTCCCAATCTGAAATCATTTCTTAGCAATTTCATGTCGTGAGTAACGCGAAATGATTAAGAGAACTTTATATTAATCATGTAATAAATATCATTGTTTGAATTTGTTATTGCATCAGATGAGATGTTTTTCTTCTAAAATCTATGTCTAAGCATAGAAGAGCCAAATATAAAATTATGTATGTGTATATGAACTCAGGTATGATATACCCTATAGCATCCCATTGGGTATGGACGGACATAGGATGGCTCAAGAGAATGGGATACAGAGATTTCTCAGGTTGCGGACCAGTTCATCTACTTGCTGGTACCTGCTCCTTCGTTGCTGCGTCTTTGTTGGGTCCACGTACTGGACGCTTCAGCAGTAAAATGCAGGAATCTGATCAACATATTCTTGGACATTCCGTTCCGGTAAGAACTCTTCTTTCTCTGAAACGTGCTTCATATACTTTCATTCAATGTTTACATATAATGTATGAGTTTATAATCTGATAATTCTATGATACAAGTATGGAGAGGTCTAACTGAGATTAACCCAACGAGGTGCTCTACCGTAATGTGTGCGACTCGCATTTGGAAAATGTCACCTAAACTGCTTGCCTTCAGTCCATGATTTTCTCTCCATCACTTCCCATCATTACATTTCCTTTTCATATTTAGGCTTATAGTGTATGACAGTGTAATTGTGCGAATGCTTGTGCACTGCAAATGCTGTTCTCGGTCGTGAGCGCCGTTGCGTGATCGCTGTCCTCCCTTGGGAGAGACATTTGTCTAAATCATAGTGTTGGTGTCTGCGCAGGGATCCTGGTACCGGAATAAACAATTCTCAGTAGTTGTTAGGGATTTCTCACCCTCTATGGCTGTCTGCGACTCAGTGGCCCCTGTGTTCTTTAACTGCGTCCTCCTTCTCTCAGAGCAATTTTTCCTACTTTTTCTTAAGTACTTCTGGTTATTTTTCCGTATTTACTCCAAACCGTGATCCCCTGTGCCACGAAGCTCCAAAGCTAGAGGCTTCTGCGAGCGCGACAATGGGAATCTGATAAGTGTTACCTGTAATAGATTTATGTGGAGGCCGCAATGCACGAGGTGTTCTCCTTAGTTGTCCACACTTTACCCCTTTTACGCATTTAGATATAGAGCAGCCATGAAGAGGGGAAGAAGAGTTTGTAGGTTCCGGTGACAAACTCCGTTATATTGATCACGGCGTTTTAATGCTCCTCCTAGTGGCATCTTAATAGTTTATAATCACTGTGCCGATTGGCACAGAGGCTTATTGCAGGTAATTGTCTGACTTTCCTATAGGGGCGGTGGTAGTGGCTTATTGTGTTTTGTTTAGTGTTTGCCTGCGTCACCGTCTCTATCAGGTGGTCGAAGCTGGGTACCTTGCCTTGAGCAAGGCAGTTGGGGTTTAGGGCTCGTCTCGGCAAGCGGTGTTGAATTAAGAAGGACATTTTTAAAACTGTTCATTGTTCGTTGTCATGAAGTTGAAGGACATTCAAAATTGTTCAGTCTACTTTTATATAGAAGCAAATGTTTTATTTTCACGAATGTTCAATGTTCGTTGTCGTGAAATCATTGTACAGACTAAAATGTATTTGTAAAGGGGAGAAGTTAATTAAAGTTCTGGTGCATCATTTAGGGCTATTGTTACCGTGCGTGTAGTTGGTACTCCATTTACACAGTATTTTTAATTTTAATTGTACTCTTTATTAAGTTATACAACTATCTGTTATTAATTCTTTTCTGGTATCGTAATATAAATAACTTACTTTTTATCAGAAACGATGGTGTCCCATAATTTTTTCCCGCAGGATTATATTAAATCTACTGACATAGAACTGTCTCTTTAAGCATACTCAAAATCCACCGGCCTGCACAGAGTTTGAATCCATGAACATGTGATCAGCAGGCCACCGTCTAAAAACGAGTCACCAAGACTATCGGTACAATACAATAGTGGATAAAAATGTATTTTAATTTGGAACTACAATGAAATATTAGGTTCTAGATATTTGTTTCCAGAAATGTCCTAGCGTTTTCGCGGAGGGTCCTTGATTTGCATGCTTCCATTCTGTTTCCTTTATTCACTATTTTAAGTGATCTTTCTAGTTTTTATATAACTATTTATTCAATATGAACAACCAGAGGCTGAACAAACGTATCCCACTATTTAACTAGCTTAAGGGCATCCAACCTGTCGTGCACAGTAGTCCACACTGTTCCAACAATGGCCCCAAAATCATCACCAACATTCATCTTGTCATTAAGTTCGGTCGTGATTAATGTGTTTACATGGCCTGATCTTGGGTCATCAGTTCAAACACCACCGGCCGGTTTACTCCATCCGCAGCCTCCATCCTCATAACACCTCATTGCTTCTCAGCCGTTGCATGTTGCAGTGTGAACGTCGTGTTGTCCTCACTCGCACTGCCGCTTCAACAGGGCAGTACAATTACTTGCCTCTTTCCTACGTCAGATGCGGGCGTGAATGTTATGCACCACATTCGCGTCCCTAGATGTCTCACCACGTTATCCCAAAGCCCTCGTATATAGCCAACAACATATCTAAGCGACTTCATTTCTTCTGCCTTCATTCAGTTCCGTTGACGGTTTGTTAAAACCCAAGATTCAAGCCATATTATAGAATTGGTACTGCCTTTACTATGAAATATTTTAGAGAAATTTCCTTCCTAGGTTCTATGTGATGTTCCACAGAAATTACTTCATTTTCCTCTAATTTAAAATGCTTTCCATATCTTAGTGAGTGGCTTAATTACTTAAAAGCGTTAACTTGTTTCACACCTTGTTGTTTAAACCAATTTTACTCTTATTGCCTGAGATTGAATAAATGCCGTCACTTTCATTTACGTGCTAAACCGTAATTTGGTTCAACTATTATAAATTCTATTCCCCATTGCTAATGATAACCTGGTCATATAAAAATAAAGCTGTAATTTAATGACGTCATTTATTTTACAATTTATTGATAGCATTCTTAAGAAAAATAAAAAAATAAAGTACTGAAGTGAAAATAAAAGTAAAGATGGTGATGAATGGTTTCTGCTTGTGGTGAGTACCCATCAACTTAAAGACAGATCTAATATTTTCATTTTGCTCAACAGCTAATGGGACTAGGAGGCATGATCCTTGTGACAGGATTCCTCGCCTTCAATGGTGGCACACTGAGTAGGATTACAAGTCCAGGAGACTCAGCACTTGTAGCCCGTCTCATAGTTAACACGGTTCTGGGTGGCACAGGAGGCAGCTTGGTGGTGATGGCTTCCAGTAGACTAGGTCTCTGTGACACAGGAGGACCCTGTTGGAGCTTTCTGCACACTCTCAACGGCGCCTTCGTGGGAATGGTGAGTGCCCCCCCACACACAAACACACATTCTCTTCTTCATTTTAGTACATCTTATCCATTACAACAGTGGATAAAAATGTATTTTAATTTGGAACTACAATGAAATATTAGGTTCTAGATATTTGTTTCCAGAAATGTCCTAGCGTTTTCGCGGAGGGTCCTTGATTTGCATGCTTCCGTTCTGTTTCCTTTATTCACTATTTTAAGTGATCTTTCTAGTTTTCTATCGGTATTTCTTTCATCACTTTTCTCCGTTGCCTTTTTAAAGCCAGAAAGGGGTCCTTTTCCGTTTCTTCTGCCAATTGCTGCGCTTTTTTTCCATATAGTTGTATTTTTTACCTTGATTGTATGCTTTTCGTTTCTTAGCGTATTGTTCCAGGTGTTCTGGGTTTCTGCATGTATTCGCTTTGACAGTGCTTGCGGCGTTCCCTTTAATTCTTTAAAGCATATCCTGTCAAATCACGGTTGAGCACTTCTTATTATTGCTGATTGACACGTGCTCACTGATATCTTTTTCATGTCGAGAAACCTATCCAGCTGTCAATTTATCCTTGCCCTCACTTTCTCGATACTCTCCTTTTCCCTTATTTACTCTACAAATAATATTCTTGATAACCTACTGTGAAGTGTAACTTCCATCTTGTCTGTCTCTTTCCTTTCCAGGCTTGACACCTGTATATTTCCTCGTGGGTGCTAAATAGGACTTCCGTAGCCCTTTTTTTTCTATAAGTCTTAAACTCTTCCCTCTGTACAGTAACATATTGTCACGTATATATTTAAAGACAGTAAAGTACAATCCTCTTTTTATATTGTGAATTATAACATTATTATGCTTTCAGGTAGAATTATATTTCTACATTCTCGCTTAATTTCACTTGGAATACGTAACAGGAAAGCTTTGGTTCACCACTTCCTATGTCATCAATCCCTATGGATTTTTACCGTGACATGAGCATCCTCTTGGCTGCAAGCAAAGTTCACGTAGGGCTGAGGATGTCATATATCATTACGGAAGCTCTAGAATATTTACGCATCGTTTTGCAATTGGTTGCTGTAGTTCAGACCCAGAGCGGTGGCACTCCATATTTGGTAATGCTTACGGATAAACCGCCCTCCCTAGAACACGAGATCGTATATAAGAACGGCAGATTCCTGAGCCAGAAGAGAAATCTTGCTGGAGTCCTCCGTATGCCTAAGAATCTGTGTCTTGCCACCCCTACGCTCACACATCTTCAAGGTAAGCTCCGACAAAGGGGAATACTGTAATAACTCATCAAGCTGGAACCTTTGGGCTCTAACTGTAACTTGATGTTACAGCACCTCGACTTGGTACTGTTCCCATTTTCTATTACCTAGAAACACATAAAGGTAGTCATTTATAAGTGTAAAATATAGAGGGACCCTAGCTGGCGCTCGAGTATTGTCTCTGCTGCCTGACTCCTACTATCCACCCTTGGTCACCCCATGTCCGTAACAATATCTACTACATTTGCTCCACTGTGTGCTTATGCGTCTCTTTTTGGTTAGTATGAATCCCTGTTCTCTTAGTGTTTCCAGGACTATTTTCCTCTTAGCGTTCTCTTTATCTAATCTGAAGTTGAGGTTTCCTACTGTTATGACGCTTTCGTCCTTTCCTGTGTCAGTTATTGATGTTATTAGGTTTCGATCACTTCTTCCGTGGCTGCTTGTGGTCGAATGTACGAGGGCTGTTCTTCTCAAAATAGTCTCCCCTGAATGTGATGCACTTGTCCCAGCGTTTCTGCCAGACTTCAAAGACATGCTCGAAACCATTTTCTGGGAGATCCTTCAAAATCGCAGCCTTCACCACTGCTTTTGATGGTGGATAATGCCTCCCACGAAGGCGTTCCTTCAAGTTAGTGAATAGAAAATAGTAACATGGAGCTAAATCCGGACTATAGGGAGGGTGAGGGATGCACTTCACGTTGATTTTTGCAATATATTCAGCAACAACATTGGCAATATGCGGCCGCGCATTATCATGGTGCAGCATCCAGCCTGCTTCACGGAAATGTGGTCTTTTGCGCCTGATATGGACTTGCAATGTTTTCAGGACATCTCTGTAGTATTTTCTAGTTACTGATGTGTGTGCAGGTACAACATGCTGATAAACCATTCCATAAATATCATAGAATGAGATGACCATAACTTTCCCATTAGAAGCAACCACTTTTGCTTTTGGGGGGGTTGGTGATGAAGGATATTTCTACACTGAGACTTCTATTTGCTCTCATGATCAAAATGATGTAGCCAAGTTTCATAAGCAGTGATTACGTTTGAAAGAAACTCCGGATCTTCCTCTAACATCAACTTTAACTGCATGCACACCTGCATGCGAATGTCCTTTTGTTCGGGAATCAATAGTGCACAAACACGTCTCATGTGTAATGTTTCTGTCACCAACGTGTGGGTGGCACCCAATGAAATGTTCAGTATTTCAGAAAGTGATCTTAAGGTAATTCGTTGACCTTCTTTCACAACGGCAGCAGCAGTGTTGATGTTTTCTTCCGTAAGAGCAGTAACTGGAGCACCGGGTCGACCTTCCTTTGAAATGTATTGTCTCCCCTCTTTAAACATTTTAAACCACCTTAGAGCTGTGCTGTAGGGAAGAACAGACTCTCCGTAGGCCTCCTGTAACATTATATAGGCCTCAACTGAAGATTTGTTGAGACGAAAGCAGAATTTCCAAGTCGCATATTGTTTCTCGCGTGTTACCTCCACTGCAACGGTAGGTGACACTGAACATGTCTGAACTTGCCTGGTTCTCACAGGCGGGAACCAGGAGTACCAATAATGAAACTACTACGGCGTGTTTTTTTCACATTAAGCTAAGAGAATATAAGATTGAATTTTAGTGCGAAAAATTATGACTGTAAAAAATTATGATCATTCTTTATTGAACAGCCCTCGTACACTGAGGTGACTGTGGTGTTGTCTGTTCTCACTGTCACTTCCTCTAAATAAAAACAAGACCGCACAGGTGGTCTTCAGGAGGGGTGGATGAGTAGTGGAAAGTGCTACACACAGCTAGGATAAGAGCCGATGAGATGGGTGAGCAAATTCGAATACTTACGCACAACGTTTCAGCCAACAGCAAAAGCTTTCAGCACACAACTACAAGAATTTATATGGGCAAACTGTAATTTCAAGGACATTACATCACTAAAGCTAGAGGTAGCCAAGAGATAATTCAAGTCAGTAATCACGCCAATCGCCACCTACAGTGCTGTGTGCGGCACCGGTTTGGTGACCTGCCTCTTTTGTGAGAAAAGTAATTCTCAGACTGAATTCGCTGCAAATTCTGACATGTTGGATGACAACAATGGGCTATTTCAAAACTATCGCCCTAGGACCAGGCTTGTCATTCCTCTTGGGAGTGTTGTCACAGTTTTCCAGGTAAGATATATGTACAAATTGGCCTCTGCAGCATAAATATTGGTCTCACTATGTACGGATTCTACCTTGCCTAGGTGGGCGCATCACCGGCAGTCGGAATGACAGGTTCAGGCCTCGCTTGCGAAATGCTACACTGCAGTTTACTTTTATTTAACAATATAATACGATGAAATCCTTAGACTATATGAAACTTACTATGTGTGTGTATGTATGTGCAGGTTTCGGTGTGTGCAGGTGTCAATGAAATGGCCATGTGGGCTAGCTTCGTCTCAGGAGCAATAGCAGGGCCAATATACCTCATTATTCACTACATTGTGCAATGGTGTAAAGGTGAGTAGATTTATTCCATTTTTAAACAATGAAAGATGACATAATTATTTATTTCTGTTAACTTCCACAGCAATATCTAGTGTTATGAATGTTGATAACATGAAAAGAGAGCTGACCCCGTGGCTCAGTCGGTAGAGCATCTGCCTGGCGTGCTAAGGGTCCCGGGTTGGATTCCCGGCTGGGGGTGGGGATTTTTCTCCAACCAAGATGACTTCCCCAGAGTCTAGAAATATGAATGAGAGTGTGAATGTGTGCGTAATCTATTGATACAGTCCAACGATTACGATTTAACATCATCGATATGCTCCAAAGGAGAACGGCCGCCGATATGACCACTGCAGTTAAATGCGGGGTATAAATGGAACAAAAAATATATCTGCTTCAATTTTTCAAGGAATGTATTTAATTTTGCTCGCAGGATCAGAAGTCACATTAAAGGATACTTTACCGTAAGATTTGAAATAAAGTTAAAAAATACGTCTAAGATGAAATTTGCAAGATTTGCAAACACCTCTAAAATCGAAATTTATACCATAGTTATATACATGATGTTCTATATTATGTATTATTACGAGACGTTACTAAATAAGACCAGACTGTAAAATGTGGGATCAAATTAATAACCCTTTTTGAGCTATTTTGATATTCTCTACCGAATATACAGTAGGTAGAGAAAAACTGATTTCATCGGAAATTGACACTTTAAGATTCTTGCTTAAAATAAATAAGCAAATGCCCTGCGCGCGCGCGTCTGTGTGTGTGTGTGTGTGTGTGTGTGTGTGTGTGTGTGTGTGTGTGTGTGTGTGTGTGTGTGTGTGTGTGTGTGTGTGATATGAGGTGTGTTTACGTGCTCGTTTTCTAGTTATGCTGTTCAGAAGCACACTACACAGTGATACAAAGTTGTTTACTTACATGTCATATTTAAATTCAGGTACTTTCAAGGATATAACACAAAAATCCCCAAGACAATCTTTCCATTCTAGATTATTCTTTACACGGAACATTTTCTTAAAATTTTGAGTTTTCTCAAAAATGCCTCTTACCATTTTCATTAAAATAACGTATGCTGGAGATATTTTTATGCCAAATGAAATGCATGTCTTTAATTTTTTGGCAGTATCCTATAAGTTCTGTTCGTTCTATCATAACGGAGCCAAGGCTACAATCAAAGGGCCGTAGTGTTATAGAATCATGACACCTATATAACATATAATGGTCAGAGTTCGACCAGCTACCACATCACCTTTGAAGATGCCAATCGCAGTCCTTGGTGAAATGTCCGGAATTTTCAAACACATTACACCACGGCCTACAAGCCCGGTAAATACTTTTAATCTGCAAGACACTGGCCGTGAAAACCTCAGCTTGTATAAATTTGAAACGATTGGCACCTGCGTTAACAAACTTGTCGAACCAGCCAAAGATCCAAGGTTATCCGGCGCACCATAACACCACCTTTAAGGTATTCCGTTCCACAAGGGATTTCCTCACGTTCATATCGACATCATAGGTCCTCCACCAGTTTTTTTTTTTCCCGGAAACTGCGACTGTCTTACTGCTATTAACCAGCCAGAAGTATTTCTCATATTAGAGACTTCCTAAACCCTAGCCAGGACTTTTCTACTGGGGTGAATAGCAAGGTTCAGATGTCCACAAGCTACCGATGTCCTGGGCACACAATTCTCATTACCACTATTTTAAGCTGCCGCAAAATTTTCACCCTGACACTACTCCGCACTACTACCACCCAGGTTCTAATGTCACTGTGGAACGTCTACATCTCTTTAAAGTGTTCTAATACGTCACGAAGGTAGAACATGACGCGATGTATTACCTCTAGTTCTCTTAGTACTTCGCACTGCTTCAAAACAGTTTAATAGCGGAACTAGTTTATGGTAAACCTCTATGAAACCACGGAGAATATATTCAGCCTTTTCATCAGAGATCAAACCAGCACCAATATTCCTGGACCAAACAACGTATGAATCATTCAAGACCTAAAGCAATAAGTCATCACGGCTCTTAAAATATTTCATAAATCCTTCTTTGGCAGATACAACTCGCCTTTCTTCGTAAGGATTCCTTACGTTGCTCCTTACAACAACCTTATAGCGTACCTTACAAAGTACTTGAACGTTCTGATAAAAGCTCGGGATTCTCACTCGAAACAAACCAGTGCTGGTGGTGTCACCTTATTACGTTAAACTTGGTTTCTTACTTGCATATTAGATATTTTGGATCCTCCAGCATTCACCGCTATACCCAAGACATCCACACCAGTATTATCTGTACAATCTGGAACACGCATTCACTTCCCTGATTATTCTAAAGCATCAACTTTGTACTTCAAGGAATAGGAAGTAATGTTGCATATTAAGCATTGTTTGTATTGTTTCATTTACGAGTATATAACTATTGTTACTTTAGCCCTTTTTTTCTTTTCGGAGAAAAATATATCCAGAAATCGTGTATAATTTAATGGGTATTTATTTATTCTTTTTAAAAAATTGGATAGCACGCTATAAATTATTAATCTATGTTAAGCTTATTAATGCCTACAAAGATCGTCTAACTACGATGCTGCCGTTCCTAATTTAGAAAATTCCCCAGGTATTTGTTCAATAACTTGCATAAGTGCACAAACTCCATTGTTAATTACACGAATTGAAGTATATATGCGTTATGAAGTTTAAAATGAGTACACTGTAACAGCTCTAGTACACCAGCAAGATCTTGGCCATTCCATTAGTACCAGAGCTGAGTGCCATGTGAGCTGTTAGGGACGGTTCTATTACTATATTTCCTATCTTCTTCGGAGCAAAAGATGAATAACAACTCGAGAATGTTCCCTTCTGCTCCTTGTACTAATTGTCCCAAATGACATGGAAAAATAAACAAATTATTCACGACACCAGACTTACAAAAAAGCATGTGCAAACGAGCTTGCCCCGAAATACTTAGAAGCAGCTTTTAGATGAGATATTCCCACTAGTTGATTAGTAGAAGAAACCGTTGCCACAGCACCTTGTTACAAGTTTGCTAGGTGCCATATTAATTTGACAAGGTTAAGCTTGAGCTAAATGTGATGTATTAATGAAAATGCATTTTATTTCAGTTGATGATCCACTGGACACGGTGGCCATTCATTTTGGCGGCGGTCTCTGGGGTTTAATTTCTGCCTCCATTTTCAGTCATTCTGGTCTTGTTTATGGTTTCAGTCAAACAGCCTTTATGGTAAGAGGTGCTTACTTCGTAATTGCTCAATTATTACTAATCCATCTTTCTCAACACCAAACTAAATTTATGTCTCTTTATTTGATTTTGAAAGTTTGTACATTTATTTTAGATGCAATAAATGTTTTAAGAGAAATTTCAACAAGAGAAGCAGTGGAACAAGTGTAACAAAGACATTGTCCTTGATTATTTCAGTTAATGGCCTATCGCATTGCTGGAGCTACTATCTTAATTGTCTGGTCGCTAGTGACATCCTTCCTCTTGTTCGGGACGATGAAATACTTCGGTGTTCTGCGGGTTTCCACTGATCACGAAATTCAAGGTAAGCAATATTTCGCTCATAGTGCCATCTTGTTCTTAAGATAGTGTCATTCGCTGAATGCAAAATTAGTGATCGTGTTTATGTATCCGAACTACACAGAAAAACAGCATTCAACAGTCACTTTAAACTGCTAAAGCAGTAACAGGACAAAGCGTAACTTTTATAAATAAACAACCCGTAAATTATAAAGAAAATGCCTTGTATCAGTCAAAATACATAAGGAATATTAATTCTGGTATACACTTACGAGAGAACTTGTCTAAAGCAAGTTTATGATAGAGATAATCATGTAAATCCAAATAATTTTACGCCTTACGCTTCATCAAAGCTATATTTCCTTGTTATACATTTGCAGACTATCGATATTGTAGGTATACCACTATTTTAGTGAAGAGAAAATAGACTGAGTGTACGGAATTTATATATAAAGATTAATCAGAGAAGTTCAGTAAAAACCGTTAAGTAGTAAACACAGTCGGTAATTTCATTATCCTTGTCCAAATACCAATCTGACTGTATACATTTTATGAATTATGGTGTACATGTATTACGAAACAAAGAAATGTGATCTATAAATTGATATTAAGATATTTTAATTAATTAAGTAGCATGCAACCGTTCTCATTAAGACAGTGAATTAGTTCTCATAATGTATACAGGTCCAATTTTATGTGGCTGTAGGTTTAGTTGCTGTTACATATTCAAGTCTTCAACGACTATTATTTGCATATTTTACATAAATGCAAAATGCATGAAAAATAAACATAGTAAGATCAGTTACTAATAAGTTTAAGGAATATTGGACATATGTACAATCTGTAGAATGCATTAACGCAGTCGCAGTGTTCTTACTTCTAACTTAAACCAATCGGTGGTAGATATATATTTACGTCGTGGAAATCTTTTCCTGTAGTTAGAGTATGTTCACCGTGCATAAGTACCATTAAATTATCCAATGTGTCAGCAGGATGCTGGAAACTCAAATTGCCCCTATTTCTACAAGAGCCACCGCTCCTATACCTTGTTTCACGTAAGCTTGCCCAGTATCTCTTAACGGTCACGTGACCTAATCACCTCTCATTGGTTGCTGTTGTAATGACTGTCGTGCGGTAAAAATTAGTTCGTTATTTAACATGGTGATATATCATTATATGTTGGAAGAGAATTGTCAAATTTATATTTTCGTAACTGTTTTAATTATATATATATATATTACGCAACAGAGTTGATTTATCTGAAATGCATGTTAATTCTTAAACGAAGTAAAGAGGAGGTTCCTTTGCTCTCAAGCACATGGCACGATAGTACGTGATTTAGCGGTAGTGGTGACATTTGTTTATATGTTTATCACTGACCTTGTTTTGAACTGGATTAGTCATGCATCGCCATTCGAGAGTGCGGGAGCTAAATTATTTTATTGCGCATGTACTTATTATATGTATAATGGCAGAGTCTACCGCCAGTTTTTCGCTGAAGTATCGCAAGGATAATTATTTACAAACAGGCGAAAAAAGAATTGTGTTGCATGTGTTTAATGCACTCACAGAGAACAATCCGTCTTTGTCAGTGAGAGGAGTCGAACAGCTGTGCTCTGAAGTTACAGGTGTGAGTGTTAGATCCGTAGGAACATCGCGACTTCAAATTGAGGAAACAGGAAAACTTACCACTCCAGGCAAAAGCAGGAATAAACAAAAGTGCGTGCTCGGAGAAAATACGTGAAAAGTGTTGTGCGTCGTCATGTGTGTAGTTTTTCTTTAGAAACGAACTCCCTAACATAAGTAACATTTCATCTGCTGTAAATGAGGATGCAGCTTTACCAAATTTCAGCAGATTGCTTATACAGCTGGGATTTGTGAATGAAAAAAGAGGCAAGAAAAATGTGCTAAAAGACAGAGGCGATATTGCTGTGTGGCGAAGACACTATTTAAGGACAACCACACTGCACCGAGATACAAATCGCTAAATATACACGAAGAACACACGAAAAGTAAAGTATGGTGTGACACGACTTTTAAGACGGAAAGACAAGCATTTTTGAAAGGTATGTGTGCTGGTTTAAAAAATCCCAGTAGAAAAGGCCAAAGGCCTTTCATTATAAACTCTTTCAGTTTCATTGCTCAGTCATTCTGTTTCAATTTGCTCAGTTCATTATAAACTTGTATTTTTGCATGCCTTCAGATCCTTATTTGTATGATTTTTTATGATTTTATTTATCCTTCCGGCAATTATTACGACATTTACTGTAGGTTTAAATGTGACGAGAAGGCACCGCCTATGACGCGAAAGCATTAGCCAATTAGGGCTAGGGGGAGGGTTGTTGAACGCGGAGTGATACATTTCAGCGGGGCAAGGTTATATGCAGTTATATGAAACAGAGATTAGTGAAAAAGCCTCCTGAAACGTTCGATAGATATGCCCGCAGTTCCAACGCATGTTCGGCTGTTCCATATCCTGGTACGAATCTCCTGATATAAGGCACCAATTAGGAACATGCGTAGAACTGCGATTGGTGTTAGGCAAAGGAAATATCCTAATATTCTTGATGTGAATCAATGTGAACAAACCTCCGATTCCCTAAAGTTTAAGTATCCCTCGTTTTGTATATATTAATCAATTTTTAAAATGCAGTCCGAGTGTAACAGACTCAATCGACCTAATTGTCTGACTGGCTATCTTGCAGCTTCCCAATTCGGAACAAACTAAATGGCCGTGCATTTCTGATTTTTCTTGATAAATATTCTTTTTGTGTAGCTTCTGCTACACTGCCACTAATTACTATTATTTGATGCATCTCATATCATTTCTTAGCGTAACAAGTGTTTCTTTCCTCTCTTTCTTTAATTGAACACTGAAAATTCAGGAGAGTTCTTGCCACAGGGTAGAACGGTCAATAAGGGGCATTGCCCTCAAGTTATTCGCAATTTGCGCGAAGTAATCCGCCAGAAACACCGTATTTGTGGAAGAACAAAAATTGGCTTTTGCACCATAACGTCCGTGCTCACACATCGTTGCTTCTGCACGAATTTTTAGCCAAAAACAACACACTTATGAAGCCGCAGCCACAGTACTCCCCAGACCTGGCCCCCTGACTCTTTTTGTTCCCAAAACTGAAGATGCCCATGAAATGACGACGCGACACCACGATTGAGGAGATAAAGACGGCATCGACGGAGAAACTGAACAAGATCACAGAGAGATTTTTTAAAGTGCTTCGATGATTGGAAAAGATGTTGGCACAAGTGGTACATCTGGCGGGGATTACTCTGGAGCGGACAAAGTAGATATTCACTAATAAATAAATATTTTTTGAAAAAAAAAACACAAAATTCGCGATACTTTTTGAACAGACCTCGTATTCCCCTTACTCCATGATGATTTCATCTGATTTACATGCTGTTTCCGCCAGCCACTTCTTAAAGTTTTAAACACGAAATCGTGAAAAATCAGGTCAGGTGAAAATAGGATTTATGGTATAAAATCATAACGCTGTTCATGAGTTTGGCGGTGACAACATTGAATGAATGTTTGCTGGTATAGCACTTTCTTCTTAGCCAAATGGGCCATTGTGTGCGATTTAATTTCTTGTCAATCGGGCCAATGATTCATTGTAGTGTTGCCAAACAATCGTTTTTCCTTTTTCCAAGTCAGTAAATATGATACCCTTCGCATCCCAAAAAGTCGTCACCATTACTGATGTGACTGTCTTTGCTTTCTCTGCAGCAACCCATTGTTTCGTTGCTTTGTTGTTATATTAAACCCAGGTCTCATCGATGGTGACAACTCCACAGATAAAGGTCCTTCAGATTTCACTCGGTTACTAACACAGCTTCTGAGTTTAAAGCCGCACCTGCTTATTATCCATAGTGAGAAAACATGGCATCCAAGGGGCTGGTAACTTTTTCATTTAAAACTTATGCAAAAATGAATTGTCATTCCCATCAACATATCTATAGTCTTTACTTTGCAAATTTTCATTCGGCGATCAGTGGGAATAATATTGTGGACTTGTTCAATGAATTCCTCGGTGTCCTAATGAAATGTGTTCTAGGTGAACACTAGCAATATATGGAGCACAAAGTACTAGTTCAACTCAGAATTATATTAAGAGCTATCTACCCTGTAAAAGAAAGTTGAACTCTTGAAAAAAGCACTTTTTTATTTTTCTGTAATTTTTAAGTATATCCTAGACAGTCCTGGTCCTTATCTCAGAGAGATAGTTAGCAAGCCAACACATGGTAATGGAAAATCTCATGCAAGATGGCAGAATAATCACATGATGAGTATTGTTCTCTGATTGCTTTCTCGTGTTTGAATGTAGCCATAAAATTGAAACCTTGAACCTTGCAAGCTTCTAAGTTTATGTTTAATTTAATTTTTATTTTTATATGTATTAATTCATTTTGAATGGTTCTATCACAATAGTTGATGTAAAGCTCTTAAATAATGTGTATGCTTCATTTTTATTGTAAACACAGCTTAAAGCTGGGGATCTTGACACAGAATTAAACATGGAGTGAAGAACCTTATAATTTAATATGTAATGTAGTGGGTTTGATTTTATAATGATCATATTAAGCATATTTCATAATGAGTACTAGTAGGAGAAAAGGAAGCTATTTGTGCTTAGAAATTAATTTGTAACAATAATTTAAATACAACTATGGAAAATAGTTTGCTAGATTTTTGTACAATAAAAATGGCATAAGCAATGAAGTATTAACATATATTATAACAGCCATTACAATCAAGCTGTAATTATCAACATTGTAGTGAATGAAATAAATTATTGTTGATTAAAGTCCGAACTTTAAATGTAATTTTAAATTAATGTTATTATAGTTAAAATTGCATATTTATTTGGTACTGCATATTTACACACATATTTCTAAATTTGATATTATATGGAAGTTCAGGATTTATTTACATACAGTTGTCAACTCCAAAGTTGTGCAATTATTGCCTGAGAGAAGAGATTCAGTATAAAAAGACTATCTACAGAAACAAAACATGTGGTTCCATATACTTAGAAAATTTTACTCAAGATTTTACACAATGGAACCCAGAGATCTAGTATAAATATGTGAACATTCGACATATGCATTCTTATGCAAAAATTCTTGGCAGAAACTACAAGTGCAAAGTGCTCTACAAAACATAAATGCCTGTGCAGGCACACATAAAGCATATGTCCGCAGTTGTAATTTACACTATGCTCCCAAAATCATAATCAAGTATTTTCACCTCATAAAATTTGGTTGTCCAAACCCAAGATTGCAGAGTCAATCCTGGATTTAATAAATACAAATAATAAGCTTCATGCCGATAAAAGACCAGTTTGCACTTTCATTAAGGATTTGCCTCCAATTAAAAAAAAATAATAAATAAATAAAATGAAATGCACTGTAATTCAACTAAAAAAATTCTCCTTATAATTTTATGTTGGATTCTAAAACTTAATATTTAATTTTCTACAAAATTTATTGATTTACCTTGTATACTAATCTCCTAAACCAAAGGGTCAACTTAAATTTTTCAACTCTCAACTTTGAAATAACTATATAGCTCTGGATCTATTCTATAAGTAAAGTGGATGTATCTTAATTATAAATGACACACTCAAGAACAACATTCACTCTGAAACATGCTAATATTTGTGAGACACTTTTTCATCCTATTCAAGCATTCCAATAACCCTTTTAGAGGATTTGGAATACTCCAGAGAGGTTTGACACAAAGAGCAGACGACCCATGGTTCAGATGTCAACCATGGCATTATACAAGGGCTGTTCAATAAAGAATAATCACATTTTTTTTGACAACGTAACTTTACTCATCCTCATAATTTTGATGGTCCTTCTCAAAATAGTCTCCCCTGCTTACGATGCACTTGTCCCAGCATTTCTGCCAGTCTTCAAAGACATGCTGGAAACTATTTTTTGAGAGATCCGTTAAAATCACCTCTGCAGCCCTCACCACTGCTTCTCATGATGGATAATGCCTCCCACGAAGGCATTTCTTCATGTTAAGGAATAGAAAAAAGTCACATGGGGCTAAATCCGGACTATAGGAAGGGTGAGAGATGTACTTCGCGTTGATTTTTGCAAAATATTCAGCAACAACATTGGCAATATGCGGCCGCGCATTATTGTGGTGCAGCATCAAGCCTGCTTCGCGGAAGTGTGGTCTTTTGCACCTGATAATGGACTTGCAATGTTTTCAGGACATCCCTGTAGTATTGCCCAGTTACTGATATGTGTGCAGGTACAACATGCTGATAAATCATTCCATGAATATCAAAGAATGAGATGACCATAACTTTCCCAGCAGAAGCAACCACTTTTGCTTTTTGGGGGGTTAGTGATGAAGGAGATTTCCACACTGAGCTTTGCTGTTTGCTCTCAGGATCAAAATGATGTAGCCAAGTTCCATCAGCAGTGATTACGTTTGAAAGAAACTCTGGATCTTCCTCTTAACATCAATTGCAGCGGTAAGCGATACTGAACATGTCTGAACTTACCTGGTTCTCACAGGCGGGAACCAGGAGTACTAACAATGAAACTACTACGGCGTGTTTGTTTCACATTAATTTAACAGAATATAATAAGATTGAACTTTACTGCGAAAAATTATGACCGTAAAAAAATTATAATCATTCTTTATTGAACAGCCCTTGTACATTTGAAGTCTGATTCAACTTTAATACTTAGTGCCTAAGCAAAACCGGTGCAAAAGAATAATTATAAAATATAAGAATTACAATTAATTTGCAATCAGGCGTGTTTGGTATTTCAAAAAATCCACTAGAGAATAAGGTGTTGAGATATGTTTTTTTGGATTATGAAGGTAGCATAGTTCTCCTTAGCAGAATTAACTAATTAAAATAAAAAGCAAAAAATAAGAAATCTACACTTAATACAGTATAATTATAGTCAATTTATTTCTGACTTTCCATAGGTTTGGATATTTCTTTCCACAATGAGCCTGGTTATCCAGAAAAAGCTTGGCAGACACTGACTAACCGTATTTCAGATAATCAACTCAAATGAGAGCAGAGTAAGTAAAATTTTTGATAGACATCTTTTCATTTATTAACTAGAAGTCTTCCAAACAAATTATTTTTGATAATGTCTCAAATGAATCACATTAACTTACTAGTAAGTCTTGCAAGTTTTTTGTAATGCTATAGTTAACAATCACACTCCAATGCTCCCCCCCCCCCCCAATTTATACCCTGCCTTTAACTGCCGTTCTCCTTTGGAACATATCACCTCTTGGTGATGCTGTTGACTCGTATATGTTAGGTTGCTAGTACTTTTGGTTTTTTAATCATTAAATCATGCACACCTTCACACTCTCAATCATACTTCCAGACTCTGAAGAATCATCTTGGTTACAGAAAAATACAGAAATCTAAGCCATGACCCTTCGAACAGCAGGCTGGTGCTCTACCGACTGAGCTACGGGGCCAGCCCATACTCCAATTTATGAATGGAGTCACTGAGCATTTGCCCAAAGAATTAGCTTTTGGAGGGCAGGAGAATTTGAGGTGTGAAAAAATAGGACAAAATATTTTGAGTAACACAAAAAGTAGGTCCTTTAACATTTAGGACTGGTTTGATATTCAAAAATACACATAAATCCTACATTTTAAAGCACAAAGTCATTTTCCAGCATTCCCATGTTGCTTGCAGTTTTTGCAGTTAAAAATTTATTATTAATATCTTCTCTACATATTTTAAAAAATAATTGGTTATTTTATTTTATATTTAGTTTCATACTTTTATTTTTTGTTACAATATCCATATCAACTCAACATCCATGTAATTAAAAACAAAAAAAGAAGACAAATATTCTTAATATTTAAGTGCACAATTAGCTAGTTTAAAAGTGAATGTGTAATTAAATTATCTGTCCAAAATGGTAGCTACCTAACGTCAGGACCTACAATTAGAGTTGGCTTCTAAAATTGCTGCAAGAAATAGCAGGCAAATATAACAATTCTATCTGAAGTTAAATGAGCTGAATAAGCTATAGCCGCTGCTTGAAGAAAATCACAGCAACAGTAGTGTTTAGTATCATCCTTATGTTCCTTTATTATAGAAGGAAACCATAATTATATCAGCAGTGAAATGAGAAAAAGATCTTAATTTCATTAACTGTGAAATGATGATACCAGGAAGTCTGTGGTTCAAATCCCGGCCATGGCATTGAATTTTTCATGTTGACTCTATCAAAAACCTTAGCCCATATACGGCTAGTGAAGAAATGATCAATTTCCATCAATTAACTAAAATAATAAGAGTTAAATGATGAAGCCTGGGACTCAAGTACTTACAATAGTAAGTTGACACAAATGGTGTATCTCGGATGCAAGAGCCTCTAGTGGTTTACCGCGGAAATATATGAGTCAAATGGAGAACTTAATATCATCATGTCAGGATGGCACATTAGCCATGGTAGCTCAATGGGTTAGAGCAACTGGATGGAAACCAGGAGATCTGTGGTTCAAATCCCGGCCATGGCGCTGAATTTTTCATGTTGACTCTATCTATCAAAAACCTTAGTCTATATACGGCTAGTGTGAAGAAATTATTAATTTCCATCAATTAACTAAAATAATAAGAATTAAATGATGAAGCCTGGGACTCAAGTACTTACGATAGTAAGTCGCCACAAATGGTGTATCTCGGATGCGAGAGTCCCTAGTGGTTTACCAGGAACATATATGAGTCAAATGGAGAATTTAGTGTCAGGATGGCATGTTAGCCATGGTAGCTCAATGAGTTAGAGCGACTGGACGGAAACCAGGAGATCCGTGGTTCACATCCTGGCCATGGCACTGAATTTTTCATGTTGACTCTATCAAAAACCTTAGCCTATATATGGCTAGTGTGAAGAAATGATTAATTTCCATCAATTAACTAGAATAATAAGAGTTAAATGATGAAGCCTGGGACTCAAGTGCTTACGATAGTAAGTCGCCACAAATGGTGTATCTCGGATGTGAGAGCCCCTAGTGGTTTACCAGGGAAATATACGATTCAAATGGAGAATTTAATGTCAGCTCAATGAGTGAGAGCAACTGGATGGAAACCAGGAGATCTGTGGTTCAAATCCCGGCCATGGCATTGAATTTTTCATGTTGACTCTATCTATTCTAATACCAGTTCTTCTGATAGGTGAAAGCAAATTCTAACCTTTCTAAAGCATGTTGATACCAGTTGTAGAACTGGACCCTTAGAATGTGTTCTAATGTTGAACTGATATTTACAGATAGAACCAGGACAAGCTGCATCATGGGAGCTCTTCATGAACACCTTAAGAACACAGAAATACTGTTATTAGAAGAGCTATTCCTGCCAACCAGATATATACAATATAGAAGTTATTTGGAATTGGATATTATCAACATTATATGTGTTGAAGAGATTCCTTACTCTATCTTCAAAACTAAATTCCCTCAAAACACAACTGTTTCAAAGAGAATGGACAAATATACAATTTGGTGAGATCAAGAGACATTCCATTCATACCCTAAAGAATAAGTCGATAAAAATATATTCTTATATAATTAAGCTTTATGTTTAAATTTTTGTTAATATGAAAAGTTTCTGCTATTTTCACTATGATTTATGTTGATATATTTATTTTTACAGAAAAGATTTTACTTTATTCAGAGATGAAAAGCTGATTTTACATTAATGTTCAACCTTTTCTTTTCTTCGGTGTGTGATAAATAAATTAACTGGCAGGCACCCAAAAATGTTGCCCCTGCCACCATTTGTCATGAAGTTAAAGATGGTCTTAATTTTTCAAAACTCATATATGATTTACACAATAATCAGAAAGTATTGACATGTAGGAATGGGAGAATAGCATAAAATTAGATAGCACGGTAAACTGATTCTTAAACTTTGTCTTTCCTGTCCCCCATTGTGGGCAGCCTTGCCAAAAACATTTTTCTGTCTGAACTGTTATATCTGTTGTTTATTGTAACAAAGTCTTCTGGGGAAGACCGCCTCTTGGTTGCTTACTGTTGCAAACGTTTTGCCCTACTTTTGCCCCAGAAAACTTTGTTACTGTGAACAACAGCTACCGAAGCCTACACAGTGAACTGTTGTCTATTGTTTATCTACAATTGAACTGATAGATGAAGAGCTATGAGAAGAGAGGGGGAAAGAGTTAAGTTGCCAAAGTTTTGTTTATGCTAATAAAATACTAGTCTATAAAAATAAACAAGATTGTTGTATGCAAAAAAAAGTGAAGATATTTTATTTCTAACTATGCCTGAAAATAAGTAAGATAAAATAGAATTTTACGAAAATGAGGTTAATAATTTAAACTGGTAACTAAAGTATTTTCTTGAATTTGGGAAATCAGAGCAGTTCTTTATGTAACATGACATGCTCAAAACAGATGACCCGTAAAGAGTTTTTGAAGTATAAGAAAATTAATCTGGACAGGTACAGCGTACAGCCATTTGAAAAAAAGCTTAACATTTCTGTGAATGTACTTTCTATTCTGGGATTGCAGTCTATTCTTGAATATCAATAGGGTACAAAACCACCTATTTCTCTGAAAATCAAGTCAATGAAAATGCCTTCTGGTTTCAGTGAAAATACTGAACCAAACATAGTAATGGTGAACATTTGCAACTATCTCAGAGTGTTAAGTTGGTCAAATTTATTTACCTTTTAGCAACATGTATGTAAATATCTTGTACCAAAACAGTACCTCTCTTTATTAATAGTATTAAATTCTAGCTGATATGTATGGAATAAATTAATAGTAAGCTGTTGATGGAATAGATAAGAGTCAACATGAAAAATTCAATGTCATGGCCGGGATCTGAACCATGGATCAAATAATCCTGGCCATGGCATTGAATTTTTCATGTTGACTATCTATCAAAAACCTTAGCCTATATACAGCTAGTGCGAAGAAATGATTAATGTTGATGGAATGTCTATAAAATCACACTTCAAAGCATTATATATCATATATTAATATATACATCTCTTAACAACAGTAATTAGTCTACATATACAATATTCTATATACATAAATTCAGAATTTTATGTTCAGCAATGTAACAGATGTTCATATAGAAGCACATTAGATTTAAAGTTTCCAGTTTGTAACATTGTCAAAATTATTAGAAAAATACTCCATTTATTATTTGTAACAATAGACTTAACTTGAGAATAATGCATGTTATATTCAAATTGCTGGTATACTAAACAAGAACACTAATAAGGCCACATTACAGTATGCAACTTAATTGCAGAATCACCAAGGATATACGGATCCTCCCATAACACAGTTTGTAATTTGTGCATGTTCAACATCTATATCCTACAGTGTATTAAGGATAAAATATCTAACATACACATCTACACTGATGACCTTATCTACTTGAAGTAGTAAATATTTCAAAATAAGATTATATTCATTAAATATCTTAAGAACTATTCACTTTAGAGTAACAAACAATTTCTTAAAAAATATGTTTTATTTAATTACCTCAATATATAATACTGTTATTGTGTACAAAAAATTATAAAAATTAAAACTAAACTTTGTACAATTCAACATCTTGAAATATAAATAAATTACAAAGGAAAGCAAATGTGTATATTCAGAAAATAAGTACTCTGTCTTAAGTTCTAGGAATATGCTGTGGCAACTTGAGCTGAAATTCCAATGTTTACAAATAATCTTAAAAATTACACTATTTGGCAACTATACACACAAACTGCTGTACCTGGAAACTACAAATTCAAACACTTACAGTTTTAGCAACACTGCAACATGCAATACTGTTGTTTCAAATGCATTATACACTCTTCTGTATAATACATGTCAGGTCACACTTTGGCAAACTTTAACATTATTTGTATATTTGGAAGATTTTTTGCATAACTGAGATGTATTTTTTACTGCATGCACATCAATGGAAAGGACACAGTACAATTTTCTTAAGGATAAAATTTATCAATTAATACAACTTAATGTTTTTTTTCCAAAGTGATCTCTGATGTTAATTTAAGAAACATTTTGGAAAAATATGTTTTGGTGCTTTAAAAATTGTTTTAGGTTTCAAACCGGAAGAACTATGTTATACATATTGTCTAGGTTTGGAAGTTACTACTAACCCATATTTAATGGGTTATTTACATTTGCTACAATGTACACACACCAACATCAAAATCATATTTACAAAATACAATCTTACTGCTAAATATCACATCAGTGGATAATTTAAAACAGGGTGGACAGTTATTTATGGACTAAAAATGAGAATGATTGAGAAACAAAATCAACATGAAATTATAATTGATATTGAGTATATTTACTAAAGTCTGTGCTTTTGTTTCCATAAAGACATTTTCACATTGGCATAGCTAGGTTCTCAAAGGCGTTAGTGCAAAACATACTGATTAGTGCAAAACGTAGAGATTTTGATTCGTGGCTGCACCATCCTCAATTATGTGTGGAAAGAAATGGAGAGTACTTGGATTCAGGGATAAGCATTCTAATTCCAACAATAGCTTGAACTTTAGGATGGTGTTTGCAAACCAACTATCTTGCAAACCTTTTCGAATGCCTCTTATGAAACAAACATATTCTTTCTAAAATAAAAATTACACAGTGGAACCACAGAAAAATTAACTGAACTTTTAATACAAGTAAAGTAATAATATTATTGAATTAATTCACTAGTAGGCATTACTGTCATAAATGTAAAACAATTTGAAGAGGACAATTTAAAATAATAAAAACGAAGATTAAAATTTAAGGATTAAAATTTATAAGTCCAAATTTTCTTTATATCAGAAAAATAAATTATTCCTATGAGTAAGGACTATGATACAATGAAGCACAAAATTAATGTAATTTTCAGTCAAACTAGTACTCATTGCTTCATATATTACTAGTGTTTACCTAGAAAGTTCATTAGGATCTTTCTAACATCGTCAGCTGATGTCTACTATTGAGTGCTGATTTGGTGAACTCCTAACTGCATTAACTACATTAACCATGTGGGAAAAGATGTTCATAAATAAATATGAAGTAAAACTGATTAATTTTGACACCACCTTGAAGAGAACCTAAACTTCAAGTTCATCAAGATACCAACAGAGACACCCCTATGGCCCCCAAGGAGTTCATCAATAATCGACATCAGCTGATGATGTTAGGAAGGTCCTAACAAAACATGTTCTAGGTAAGCATAGTAATATATAGAGCACTGAGTACTTGTTGGACTCAAAATTATATTAAATTATTTATTCAAAAATAAAAACATGATTAAACTTAGAATGAAGATGTTTTTTCTTGATCATAAATCTTCAAAGAAATCAACCTTTATCAATATTAAAGGGCTATCTGTAAGTTTTTATTGAAAATAGAGCCTAACCATTTAGGCATTTGTGCATCATAGATCTTCTAAGGTAGCTGCTGATCAGTTTTAATTAAGAAAATGATCTTTCAGCTTCGGCTACTGTACCATAAACAGTCAAGTATGAATAACACACAAAACATGTATACACATGTGGAAATCAAAAAACTATGTTCACTCAACAGTAGATTAGCAAGTTATTTCATAGCCCCCCTTGGTAGCGTGGTGGTAGCATGTCTACCTTACGTTCAAGAGGTCCCGAATTCGAATCTCGGTCAGGGTGAGTTACCTGGATAAGGTTTTTTCCGGGGTTTTCCCTTATCATGTAAGATGAATGTCGGGTAACTCTAAGCTCCATGGACCCCGGACTCATTTGAGCATCATTTCATCCATTCCATTCATCGTCCGATATGACAACGTTGGAGGACATAAATTTAAAAAAAAAAGTTATTTCACATTTTCAATAGTTAAAATCATTTTAGTATTGAAAGATAATACATATTTGGATCTAAGAAGAGACATGTCTCTGACATGCCTTGAGTTTCTTCTAACTCAACCACTGTCCCATCAGTATTTGGTTTTTCAAAATAATTCTCAGATGCAATTGCAGCAAGGAATAATTTTAATTAAACATTATCTTGAAGTGTAATTTGTTAAATAATTTCTTACAAGATACCTTCAAAATCTTTTTTTAATTGGAATTCAAATTTTATTATCAGAGCATGTTGTTCACTTGCAGGCCCCAGTGGGCCTAGCTATGCCCCTGCATTTTTATTAGATATCTATAAGTTTGAAAAGAAAATAATGATAATGATGAAATGAAATGTGTAGTGTTTAATGCCCTCTTTTACTATATGCGGCACCGCAGGCGATGACATTAATGATACTTGAGATGAAGATGGAGCACCGGTGGAATGAGATGGGGGAAACTGGAGATCCTAGAGAAAATCCGCCCCAGTGCCATATTTTCCAACACAAATCTCACTTTGCAGTCATCTGGAATCGAACACAGGCTGCTTTGGATGATGATGAATTATTTTACTTTGATAAGAGATTTGTATATAATTAACATAAGTCCTGTGTATAACAAATAAGTGATGCATGCTGATGCCTGTTCATGATATTGCAACTTTATTGCAAACAGTTCATTAATATCTGCAATAGAGCTCAAAGATCAACATGACAATGTTTTCTGTTCTCGTTTTTGAAAGGTAAAACTGCTTTGTCCAAAGCCTTATGAAAAAAGTAGTTCTTAATGCTTTGAACTCTGCAATACATTATAAGCCATTGTTTATTGTAGTAATATTAGTATTTTGTACTGGAAGCAGTAAAATTATTACTAGCCAGCAGTGCTATATCTGCTGTAATCTGCTTTCTAGTCACTGCTCCCAAGTAACCCTTGAATGAGAATGTTGTTCTAAGATGTACATTTCCTGAATTTTTAAAATATACATTAGAGCTCATATTGTTTTCTTCTGTTATACAGTAATAGGTGGTATACTCAGGCTCTTTAGATTTGATCAGGGGAACAATCCTGTTGCAAACAACAAGGCAAAGTAAACTCAACCTGCCATGTGTTGATGTACATGTGTGCACAAGAGTTTTGCAACACTAGCTACACAACAGTAACTTCTTAACAATAAACTGAGTTTAGAAAGACATTAACTTTCTAATATATAAGTTACAGCATTAAGAGTACTTATGTGTACTAGTAACCAAGCAGGATAGCTCAGGTGGTTCGTCTGTGGCCTGCATTTGAGAGGTCCAGGTTCAGTTCCCGTGGCCAACCTATCTAACCCATAGGTTTTCTCGAGGATTTTCCCGGGTTGCCAGGTGAATGCTGGGTAGGTTAATTACATCCCCCGAATTTCCTGTACTTCCATTTCATCTCCATTATCATTTGATATCATCTCTCATCTGGGGTCTCTTTCAGGGTAGAAATGTCAGCAGATGTCCTAGCGTTGCATGGCAGGAGGATATGCTCTTGGTAAAACTTCCTCCTCCGGTAGGACGGTCTCCAGTCTCTGAACCCGGTCTGGTGGAGCTGTTCCTGGACCACAGTTGGGTGAGATATTGGTCATTCTGGCCTGCGGGAGAATGTCGTAGGGACCCTGCCCTCTTCATTGTCGTGTCTTCTTGGAGGCTGACCTTTGTCTCCTCTTGCCTCTCCCTTCCTCCCAGGGGTGCTCCACTTGGGGACATAGGTACAATAGACCAAGTTTACACCTCTGTGTCAAATCCCCTCTGCAGCATAGTCCAGTCATGTACTAGCACAATCATTACCTCTAAATCATAACAAAAATGAATTCATTACTGACTACAAATCCAGTTTCACTTCCAAAGTAAATTGTGATGAGCCTTGTTCCCTTGCCTCTTGGTGCATACAGAACAATAGAGAGACCAAAGAGAAAAACTTGTTTTCTATTACTCACAGTTATATCACAACAAACTACACATGCTGTATGCTTCTCTCACCTTGCCATGTTTTATCAAGAAAGTAGATTTTGCGAACCTCATTTAGAAAACTTGATCTGGTACGTTATTTACATCTTCACATCACAATATTATTTCTGTCCATAATAACTAATTTTTGTCCTCATAATTGAAATTCCAGTCCAATATCTATCAGCAACTTGTGGAAAATATTTAGTGACAAAGTTTGCAAATCTATGTCAAATTTACTGCATGCAAAGTTTTATTTCAAGTTGACAATTCATTTCTGAAAAACATTCATAAACCTTTCTACATATGGCACATTTCACAGTCATCATATTTCTGCACACTTTTTTTCATTACGTGAAATCTAACTTGTGGAAACGTAGAGTCAGACTGAAAAATTCAATGCCATAGCCGGGATTTGAACCACGGATCTTCTGGTTTCCGTCCAGCCTACACACGGCCAGTGTGAAAGAATAATTAATTTCCGAAATCTAACTTTTTTATACCAATTAGTTGTGGCAGCACCCCTTCTTTTTCAATGTTTTTTTTTTAAGAAAAATTTGGGGATTCTTACTGCAAAATAGTGTTCTATCATTCAACTACCACCGCTTGTAATGTTTACCTTGTTTATATTTTACTACAGCAAAAGCACTGGTCTGCTTCATGAAGGTGAGCTAACTGCTTTTAAACTACATACAATTTTTTACAAGCTTCTGAGGTATGCGAGATTAGAGGAAACAGTCCAAAAGTGACTCTGCATGATAAACAAATAGTATCTAAAACAGCATTCACCTTGTGGCCTATTACTTCGTTTTGAGAAACCTATTTAATATAGGAATAATAATTCATTATATAAGTTTTTCTTTAGTAATACAGATTCGGTTGCATATTACTGAACAATAATAAAGTAATAGTATATAACTAAACCCGTCTTCTGTTTAATTCTCTCTCTCTGCTGCAAACATATCCTTTAACCCATTAACACCCAACTTTTTTATGTTTTCAAAAACTGAAAAAAGGATGTGTAATGTATTAGATTGGCAAATAGAATGTCAGCTATACAATGTCAGAAACATATTGTCGCGAGCGCATTGTTGATTCGAGGCGACATGGGCAATGAGTTCAAAGATGGGCAGTGCAGTGCGGAGATAAAAGCTCGCCGAAATAGTGGGGGGAAGGAAACGGATTTCTGGAGCGTTCGCCTTTCTTCTAGTGCCGTCTTCATTGTTTGAGAACATTTCAGATAGTGAGTAATCTATAAAAACGGAGTCACCACCTGCCACAGTCAGTCGGTAATTGTGACTTTGCGGGTTTGTGATATAAAAAGTCCAGGTTACAAACACTAAAAATTGCTCTTTATTTCCATAGAAATCAATCTGACAGTCCAGAATTACATCACATACACAATACAACTTGCAAGGTCATCGACCACAAACACAGCTCACACAGCTGTTCACATGCACACATCCAATTACTGACTGACTGTGGCAGGCGGCAGCTCCCTTTTTATAGATTACTCACTATCCGGAATGTTCTCAAACAATCAAGACAGCACTAGAAGACAAACTCTCTAGAAATCCATCGCCTTCACCCCACTGTTTCGGCAAGCTTTTATCTCCGCATTGCCCGTCTCTTTGAACTTGTGGCCCGCGCCGCCTCGAATCAACAATGTGCTCGTGACACTATTTTGTTTGCCTTTTTATTGGCCTAGTGTCTCAAAAACACCGATCCATACAGAGATTGGTTCATTTTTTGGCTCATATTGTCAACATTAGAACTGCTTAGAGCTGCAGCTTTTTTGTGTGTTGCAATAGTACAAACCTTTATTGACAGTTTATGTATTACAGAAATCTGGGAGGGAAATGAAACAAGGAAAATGTGATAATGCACTTTCACACACATTGCAGTCATTAACACCATACTGTTTTAAATTAATAAACTACACAATATGCAAATTTTTAAAAGATGATAAGTGTTCACATGATCAGATAACTCCAACGATGACATATTATATGGTGAAAATTACTGTGGAGAATTTGTATAAAGTAAATAAATAATATATGTAGCAGCCTATAAAAAGACTGCTGAACGTCAATGGGTTAAAACTCACAAGCCTTGAACATGCAAGGCCTGAACAATGTGCATGGTACAGAAAAATTAATCAGAATATTTGTTAACTTTCCTCTCATAATTAATACAAGCTGAGCAGTGATTAAAACATCACTCCAGTGCTGTACTATTTAGAGCTAATTGCTGTGTGGAAAAAACTTCTATAAACTTTCCTCCACAAGCACTAGTTTAAGCATGATCCGCAATGTCTCTTTCTTCCCACTCATATGTTTACAACAGGATCATTCTTGTCTGATACAGATTATAGCATGGTAGCTTCTATGCTCAAGAGAGCCTGGATTTTGGGCATTTTCGGTTAAATAGTACCACTTCTCACCTATCATATGGAAAGTATAAATGTACATATGTTTAATCTTTAAAGAAATAAATCCAATAGATAAACCTAAGATAAAATGAGAAACAAAACTATGCTGATGCTTTAAAAGTCATCATTCATTAATGTATGACCATTGCTGTTAAAGAAGGTCATGTAAATTAAACTATTTAAAAAGCAAAAGATTTCCATGAAACAATTCTAAGGAAATGTTTTGCACATTTTTTCAAGATAGGAAAAATTAAGAAACTTAGAGGTACAGAAGCATGGCACATCTATTGCTACAGTATTCAGTAAACAGTAACATAATAGTTCCAGGCATAGTACAAATGCAATTTTTATGTTACTTATCACGATTATACTATTTTATATGTCCCGTTATTGTAGAAATTATCTGGAATTTTGTTACAATACTAGAAAGGAAGAGCCTCAACTTGGTACAGGACACAAAGTTTATATGTAAGGTTGTGTTTGGAGTAGATATACATTTAAACAGTAACATTTGAGGTTTTCCTAGGGTATAATATCATATGGAAGAAACAATGCTGACATTTTTACCTACTTATGATAACACTAAATGTTAATGTAGCATAATTTGCAATTTTTCTCTATAAATATGATGAGTACTATGCAAATGCAACATAGCTAGCAAACTGAAATTTGTGCTTTTAGCATTTTTCATGTAAAAAGATGTGCGCTTTGTGCTATGTTAAAGCCAGCTCAGTTTTCCAGAGAGCATTTTGCTTTCTTCTTTTCCTCTATAAATCACATTCCGTCAATTATAAATTAAGGTTTCTTCATTAATATTATTCCAGTTTTATGTCATTTCAGTGCATTTTCTGTAGTGGCTATCATATTTCCAAGCTAGTGGAAACATATCTTCAAACATCTGAGGCAAAAACAGATGTTTCTACACTCATTCATTACCATAATTCAAGGTTATTAGGAATTAGAAAATAGCCAATTGCACACATCCATTTTTATCACAACTTGTGGTGCTTTATTATGAAGCTTTCAAACTTATAAAAGATGCAATTAATGCACTTGATGATAACAAAGCAGCCTGCACCAAGAAGCACAAAAACATTTTTCTTTTGCTGAAAAATCAAGGGGAACTTTGCATTCTAAAGTTGAGCATGTATTTGTACCATATACTACAGCACCGCTGAAAGCTAATAAGAGGTAAAATGGTACATAAAGTAGCAATGATGAAAAGGATTGTATAGTAGCGCTGTTCAAACAGTTACCATGGATTTATCTTTGGTAATAGATACCTCTCAGATAATGCACTGATTACTCCATGTGAAGCGAACATATATCTGTCATTTGTGATTTCTGTGAATTCCAATGGCTGAAGCAAAGCATTCATTGGTGCTTAACACAGTGACAGGAGGCACATCAGTAACCCTCTCACTTTTAAAAGAATAATCAGTGCATTATCTGAGAGGTTTCTGTTAACAAAGATAAAGCCATGGCAACTGTTCCAGCTGTGCGACTATACATAATATCACAGACATAATTCCAAGTTTTACTGGAAAGCATAAAGATATAACCTGAGACAACTGTTACCAAAACTATAAGATTTGAAATATTATGTTCATCAAATATGTATTGTATAATGTAGTCTGCCCATGAGGAATACAAATAATCTGAAGTATTTTAAATATTCACCACCCTGCCAGTATTATCTATAGTAACCAGCAAGAAAAATGCATATCAACTAATATGGAATACCCTAAAAATGGAAAGCAATCTTTTTTTTAAAAAAAAAAAAAAAAAAGCTACTGACAGTGAAGCAATCCTAATATTATAAATAAACTATAACACTTGGTAACCAACTTCACTTATCTGCATGATAACAAACTATCGTCACCTAGCGGAAGTGATAAAAAAAAACTGTTTACCACCTCAGGTTGTGATGAAAACATTACGAAACTGGTCCCAGAAGATTCAACAATTTATATATATTATAAATTTACATTTCTATTAGTTTATTTCTCTTTACCTAGTAAAAAGTTTTAAATTAAATTAATTTACCTACTCCTTTTAGTGTAATAAAAATGGAAACAGTGCTCTTAGGTTTCAATTGTGTATGAAAAAAAAAAAAACATCAATAAACAAATGAAAAAGCATAAGTATTATGGTGTTTTCCCTCAACCCTGGTATCTCAGGTCAAATACTTCGACTCTCTCGCTCTGAGGGAACCTGAGCAACTCCTAGCATTGGTGAGGAAGGGAGAAAAAAAATGGTATTTTCTCTGCATGTATAACATAAAATTGCTAATCAGTAAGAGATGCTACTTAGTCATTTCTAAGCTCAAACTGGAATCTCTCTGGCTTTTTAAGTTGACAGCAACAACAGAAAAGTCAACAAACGATTCTAAAGTACCCAATACAAATATATTTTACAAGAGCAAACTGTATCTTTATTTGTGAACTGCACCTTTTTATCAAAATGTACTGCAAAGCTAATTTCTGCACTTCAGGCAAATTTACTTATTTATTCCATTCCTATAAACTGCTAATATTTCTATTTGTTCTATAATACAATCTGGGCAATTTACACAATATGCAGGAATTACTGGTAAGTAAAACAAATGCTAGTATTGCACAAGTACAGCTTAAATTATTTTATAAATAAGGTTTATCAATATGTCTACTGCATGACATTAACTTCCTAACTAAAGAAAATGTTCAGAAGCACATCTGTTTTCCTGAGAATAACAACAATGGACTATATGCTAAACAAACAGAAACTGCAGTAAAATATACTAATTCTGCCTAAATTGTTGGATTATTATTTTCTAATAATATACAAATATTTTTATCTCCGTATGGAATAACATCACCTAGACATCTAATAAGATATATGGTATCATATTTCTATTTACATGATATTATTCGCAGCTGCCTACAAACAGTGTTTCAACATGTGACACTCAAAATTTGCTGCGACTATACTTTAACAAGCATTAGTCGAAGTGAAGGCTGAAAATCTGGATATGAAAAGATGAAAACAGAAAGGAAATCTGGAATGATAGAAATAAACGAAATGAAAGGAGCAAAAACAGAAATGAAGAATGACTTTGCCATATATTGACTTTGCAAATCTGAAATAAACACCACTGTCAAAGACTTGAGACATTACTACGATGTTAGAAGAATTTAGTTCTGGCATGGAAGTGAAAATCAATAATGTGAAAGAGCATTGGATAGCAGCAAAATCACCTAGATTAGTGAATGATAACAGGAGTTTGATAGATACACAGAAAGAAGTGTTGGGATCCTAAGACCAAGGCCTGTACCAAAATTATATATGGCTCCATGATTACAAAACCAACGTGCTAAAGTGGTGAAGCTTTTCTAGTATGAAGGCAGTTAGAGACCATTCCTACCCATATTGGATGGACATGACAGAATAGACCATATAGCATCTGGCTGTTCTGTCAAGGCCTCAGTCAAAGTTCTTCATACACTTCCTATCACAGATAGACTGATAATATAATTAAAGCTTTAGGAGGACACTATGGAAAACAGTGAGCCTAGCTAAAGGCAAGATTAGAACAACCTGGCAAACCCTTGAAAGAATTTGCAATGGAGATAGAAAATGAAATGTGTAGTGTTTAATGCCCACTTTAACTACATATGGCACCGCAGGCAGCGACATTGATGATACACGAGATGAAGATGAAGCACCAGTGGAATGGGACAGCAGGGGAAACCAGAGATCCCGGAGAAAACCCACCTCAGCACTATGTTGTCCACCGCAAATCTTACTTTCCAGTCGCCTGGGATCAAACCCGGGCTGCCTTGGTAAGAGCCAAATAGTCTAACCACTCAGCCAAGGCATGGCCTCAATGGAGGTAGTATGGACCTCTGAAGAATGTGCCAACAGATTTTTATTCCCAGAGAGCAGCCAATAATTTTATTGGTAGGCTCCTAGCTCAGTCAGTAGAGCACATGCCTGCCATGCGAGGTGTCCCAGGTTCGATTCCCAGCTGGGGCTGAGGATTTTTCTTCAACCAAGATAATTCCCCATCTTCCCCAGAGTCTGGAGGTATGACTGAGAGTGTGAATGTGTGCGTGATCTAATGATTAAAATGAAATCCACAGTACCACCAATCCAAAGTCTATAAGACCATCACGATCTGTTACAAAGGAGAACGGCCACTGATAGGACCATTGCAGTCAAAGGCAATTAATAAAAAAAAATTATTGTGGCATAATAGTTTAGGAGTTGATTCTTCTAGCTGAACATTGTAATGTTAATGATGCCCTGACAGCTGACCTCCACATCAAAGAAGTAATTATCAAAGCTACCCTAATGCTGACAAGAACATTAGTCTGATCATAAAAGAGGAGGTTGGAAGACGAATGCTGGAGATGCAAAGAAAGTAGACATCTATGAGACTGTGAGTGTGCCTCAAAAGGGGATCAGGAAAATACTGCAATTTAGCTTGAAGCAGGGCATGTCAGTGTCGTAATTTATCCCTCCTGCTTAACCTTATTATGACTGAGAGCTGCAAGAATGGTCCGACAGAGCATGAATAGATTTCAGGATTGATCTTACACGGTGCTAATAAAGACAGACTTCACTAATGATCACCAGAACAGAATGAGGTATAGGGGTATCCAATGTGACACCAATTTAACCATGGCAAAACTTGTCTGGAGCTGACCCTTGACAGGGGGAGCCTAGAACTGGAGTGTTCTGTCATTATCATTAAAAATTTATAGTATCTAAATGCCCTGCAGTTTTTCAGTGCTAGTTGGATGTTGCATGTTTTACCTGTGCTGGTATGAGACATTACTGAACAATCCAGAGAAGATGTTGCTGTCAGCAAACTTCTCATAGGCAGTATAGAAAGTGGTTCTGGCAGGAAGCTGAAAGGTGCTGACCACATGGGCAAAGAAAATCCTACTATATGTGCATGTTTTCTTCAGCACTGGATTTACGGCGTGGTGCTGGCAGAGGGGAAAGCTAACGCACTCTTATTTCTGCAGTATGGTCATACTAGAAAAACACAACGCAATTCAGCCAAACTGCTGTTAAGAGAAGATTTGTGAGATGGTGTGAGATGTGTGGACAAACAATAAACTGAATTCCATCCAAGCTGTATGCTTATACATAGTAAATATATATCTACTATGTTATGAAACACATAAAATAGAAAACAAATATTACGACAGCTATAAACACTCATTCGTTTTGAGATTCTTCAATTTCCGAGTCCGTTGCATCACTTTCGTCACTGGTATCCTCTGATATGTTAATAATTTCATCAATTGCATTCTTTATTACACCTTCGTTTCTCCAATATTGCATTTCCAGCTCTTGGACCTTCTTGCAGTATCCTTACCAATCTGTTGCTTCTATAGCAAGTTTCCGCAAATTTCTGGCTCTCCAGTTAACATTGCGTCCTTTGAAAACTTTCTTTATTTTTCCCATGCCAGCTCAATTGCATTCAGATCACAGTTATACAGAGGTAGATGAATAATAATGTGTCCCCTTTCGAGAGCCATAACTTCTACAACATACTCTTGCTCTTAGATTTGTTGTAAACTGGTTAACCAATAATTAACCTCAAAATTGCTCAAGATGAAAGAGCATACATGTGAATGCTTAGCATATTAGCCATTAGATGTCAGAGTGTATAGCACATTTCATGTTTCATGGCGAAACCTACCAATGAGGACTTGCGATCCAAACACTCAGAAATTGTGCACATACAGTACCTTAAAACACATTGTGGATGAAGTAGGACTCCAATGAGATGGGCTGCATACTACTACTTTCTTGGAAGACTGCCTTGGCGAACATCCTGATGATATCAAGAGATACCAGGAGCTGCCTAAAAACACTATGAATCACTTAGTCAAATAGAAGCACCAAGAGGCAAACTAACACCAAGGAATAGATAAGCAACTGAATAACCCTGTCTAGTAGCCAACCAAGAACTTTTCCAAGGTGAGTAGAAGCAGATCCTCTACTTGCTCATCAAATTCCACAGCATTTTCAACATACTGACAGTGATGCATCATTCCAATACTCAATGATACTCAATCAGACAGTCCCCTCGCTGTATCTCACTAGAGAAGTGGAAGGAAACAGACCACTGATTAGAGGAAATGAATACCAGAAGTACAACAGAGAAATCCAATAGCCAGCTTATGTCACAATTGTCAGTCATGTCAATTACTCATATTATTAAATTAATTAATGGTTTATAATAATGTTACCTGCATTCCCAGCAGGCAATGCTTACAAGAGAAGTCTTCTACAAGAAATCCTGTGGTGTGATATTTTCTTTATTTAATTAACATGAATAAAATAAATATTTTACTAAGTAAGCCATTTTCTACATTATCATTAGCAGATAAGGTGAAACTGAAATACATGGGAAGATCTGTTCCTGATCTGATCTGTACATAAATACAGAACAAAAGATGACATAACTGCACAAGAATTTAATCAGCCCATTCACATTATAAATAAACGGTTCACTGGATGTGAGGTCAAAAATGCTTTATTCCGCTTTCCATTTGTTTTGTTAAGTGGTGATAACCACTGGTCAGAAAAGAGGTATGGTGGATTTAGTTCATGCAAACAGAAATATGGATCCTTAAATACTATGTTGCTTGGTTTTGTAAATTTTATGGTAGTTTAATACTTTCTTGAGAAAAAAAAGTCAACTAAACCTCTGAGTCTGACAGACATGATCAGTTTTCCATTGTCATTGTAGCTGGACTTACTGATAGTCAATGTTCAGTCACTGATACCAGTGGTGGTGTACATATTGCATCATATAATTGAGCATCATTTCAACCATTTCTTTCATCCATTGTTGGCTATCCTCTACCTGACTGGCACAGGATATTGATTAATCTTTTAAAAAATTGTAATTAATGGTGGTGCTACATACATTCATGCTTCAGCTGCCATTGGTTGCCTGTCACACATCATAAGCTCTGATGGAGTGGCTGTAGACTCCTTGAAACTGCAACCCCAAAAAGCCTATCCAGGAGGAGGAATAAACAAGATGCTAGTTGGAGAGAGGTTGAAAATGGAGGCAATGGCCTTTGAAACTAGTCCCTCAATAATATAAAAAAAGTAAGTGACGAGTGTCAATAAACTGACTACAAATAGTTTTTACGTTTAAGTATGACAACAGTTTCTGGCCCTCTGCAAGTACTACAAAATTTGTTGCAGGGTCAACAAATATGACCAAACTGCTGACTTACATCATCAAGGAATGATGGGCCTCCCTGTTGTCAAATGGGCTGAAGCAGTTGTCTAAACCCTACAGTGGCCTAATTTCAGAGTGCCCATCTTCAGTAAAAAAATTATTAATTGCTATGGATGCTAGTGGTCATCAGGAGTAACCTGTCACAAGAGTAGACTGGAGAAAGAGTACTGCCTACCTCAGAAGATCTCTACCAACTGAAAAGGAGCTAATGTAGTTTCACATTTACCTTATGGACAGTAGCTTCATCTTCAAATTATTACATCCAACTAGTTGTTGGATTTCAGAACTGCAAGAACAAATAAGCAGACAGACAGTGCTGGGTACAACAGCTGCAGGAGAGCAACTTTACTTTGCAGTAATAAGTATGAAGGCACTATTCTAACATGGATTCACTTTCTCAAAGACTGTGCTCAGAAAGCAGCAGTCACTGCATGAAACTGGAGACAAAGGCAGTGTTTCAGCATTATACATGGTCATGATACAATCCCCACTCAGTTGGGATGAAGAGACTTTGTAGAGAGAGAGTGCTGGGTGACCGAGAAGGGCCAACCTTAATGGAGAAAGAATTTCGAAAATTATCTCTGTGGGTGTATACAGTCCCCACAGGATCAATTTTTAAAAGCTCTTGGGTGCTGTAGCTCCCTGATATCCAGATATGCTTCTTGAAGATTGAATGCTAACAGTACAATGTCGGTGCACCCTTCAATGAATTGTCAACAATGTAGCACCTTCTTTCTTACAACAGATGTGGAGAATTACTATCTATTACTTGTTATTCACTATTTCACCAATTGGCCAGAGATCTACACAATTCCTAATCAAGAGGCCTCAACTCTGGCTGATGCACTGATGAACAATTCCATCAATTCAAGGTTAAAGAACTTGGGACCAATTTGGAATCCAATCTAGTGCAAGAACTGCTGTGCCACCTCAAGATACACAAGTTCCAAACCACTCACCTTCATCCACAGTCTGAAAGAATGATGGAGCACTGTATCTAGACAGTACAGCAGCACTTCCAGGAAGTGATATACACACTCATCAGGTTTTGGATGTGCTCTTGCCAGTGTTTCTCCTGGACTACCAAGCATCAGTATGAGTCTGTCACCAAATCATCTGCCAACATTCAGACAAAACCTACAGTTGCTCTTGTTCACCACACTTTCCATGTGGACCAGTCAACAATGGATTATTATAGGTACTAGTGGACAGTTAAAAGACATCCAACACCTTGCCATGTAGGATGGCTGAACCTGTACAGTAGTGGACATAATATGTTGGGCAAAGAGTGCCAAATACCAGGAGGGCAGCCTCTTATGGCTTTACTGACCCTATGTGCTAAGCAAAATTTACCATTTGCAATGTTCCTGAAATGTACCATGCAAGGTTATCAACTAGATCAACAATGCAGTATAGCACATTCAGCACCAAACCTGCCCGCCTTGGTAGCATGGATAGTAGTGTGTCTGCCTCATGTTCAAGAGGTCCAGAGTTCGAATCTTAGTCAGGGCAAGTTACCTGGATAGGATTTTTGCGGGGTTTTCCCTGATCCTGGAAGACAAATGTCTGGTAACTCTCAGCTCTATGGACCCTGGCCTCATTTGAGCATCATTTCATCCATTCCACTCATCGTCCGATATGGCTTAACGTTGGAGGATGTAAATTACAAAACAAAACAAAACAAAAAAAGCACCAAACCTGAATGTTTCGTCCCATATGGAGCTGCTTGGGATAATCAGCTCTTTGAAGGAAACTATGAGGTGGGCTTGTCCTGCCTTGAGCAAGGGTGGCTTCACCTCTGTCAGAGAAAGGTTGACTGATGAAAGGGAAGAGAGAAATGCTATCATTATCAAACAGTACAAAACTCATGTAAGGAGGCACGTAAAAATCTCCACAATTTCTCCTCCCATTTGGATAGGTAGAATCTTTAAGGGGCTCATCACTGTCCCTGCACTGATCACATTTGTTTCAGTTTTGTTCTGCTGTTTCTTTAAGGTTTGCAGAGTGTTGCAAATACCACTTGTTTACATAAGTGGAGACAGAATCCAGAATTCAACAAATTAATAAATGACAGGACAAGAGAAGAGGTTCAGTTGCACACCTGCAATTTGAAGTGCAATATACATGAAAAATCAAATAATGACTAGAGAAAGAACAGATAAGTCAAACATATGTAGGTAAAAGATAAAACCAAGAAGGAAAGTACATTTCCAGGGTATCGAGTACAAGTACAAAGAAAAATAAGCAACAGGAAATTACTTTTGGATGAAACACCATGACAAATAAAGAAAAGTTAAAATTCTCAAACATAGCAATAAGCACTCATTGAATTGGAAAGAATATGCATTTCCAAATGTAGCAATCAAAATCAGCATAGTTTTCATATTTGATAACCATTTCTTCTTCCTCTTTAATTCCCTATTTTACCACTATTGTGGAGTTAGGGGATTGTTGTACCTCTATCCCTTATGTCTGTAGGCTTCAGGTTGAGGAACAGAAACTTCTAAGAAACTCTGGATCAGATAGAGAATCCTGGATGATCAGCCCAATGCTTGGTGTAAGAATGAGAGAAGTGGATGACAGAATGAGGATGAAATGAATGAAAGGAGAGATAATGATAATGGAGCAGTTGGTGGAATGATAGTAGAAGAAACTAAAGATCCCAGAGAAAACCTGGATGTGCGCCATGTTGTGCACAACAAACCTCGCATGAGTCATCTGGGATCGAACCTGGGGCCACCTGGTGAGAGTCAAGCAGTTTAACCACTCAGCCACAGCTCGACCTTAATAACCCTTTTATTAAATGACAATACCTTTTTTGACATCTTTTTGTTACTGCGCTAAATGCAGAAACTATTTGCAGTATCCATTCCAAGAAAATGAATATATATCAACATATTCTGAAAAAAAGCAAACAGAATGGATTTTGCAACCACAGAGTGGACAAATACAAAAGTACAAAGGGTAAAAAAAGCTGAAGGGTATCATCAGTCTCAACAGCAGAGATATGTCAGTCAAAAATCTCAAGTCCCACTCAAAATTTCACAACAAACTGAGTAAACCATTTCCAGATATAGCATAAAACTGGCTACAAAAACACTTCAGAAACATATTTCATCATCCACTAAAGGACACTATACTGCACACTAAGAAGTGAAAAGATTTACCAGATTGATTGTGAAGGTTGCCATTAAATATCGTTGTTGGTTATGCATGAAACCTCAAGAGATTCCTATAAATATGGCTAAACAGATACCTAAGAATTCTAAAACTTAAGCAAATAGACAAACATGCAGTACTCACTATTTCTGGTCATCAAACCAAAGCATTAAGCAGTAAATAATGCTTTTAAAACATGTCAAATCTCCAAGCATGAGGAAAAATTCAACCTCACCAAAAATGTACACATAGTAAGGAATTTTGAAATTCGACCTGTAAGAGATGTAGTGAAGTTTTCCACTGGACCATTAGATGATAGTACAACCGACAATAAAGAAGAGATCCCTTTTCATTTGGCAATGGACATACAGTTGACAAGGGGATGAATGACTTTGAAACATGTACCAAGTCAACTTAGTAAGTTAAACAATGTCATCTATCCACCCACAATTTAATTATGCAGAAACTCTTTTGCTTTGTCAAAGGAATGAAGACAACCTCTGTTTAATTCCCCAGAGAGTAAATTGGGTGCAAATAAGAAGTTACGTCATGCTCCATATTTCATTATTTCACAAGTGAGGTGACAGTCAGGGAGGTCAAGATAGTTATGGAATGACTTGTGAGCAGCAAGTCTGCAATTCAAATGCAGCCAGGACCAACCTCACTAACTGAGCCTTTCTCAGGTGTTCCTTAGTCTTCATAAAAGGCAAAAATGGGGGCTGCCTCAAAATTAGGTCTTTCCCAATAATCATTTAATTTCATGTATCATCCATGCCCAACACCTGTGGTGCTGTATGTGGTAAAGTGTAAAGTGTAAAGTGTAGTATGAAAGAAGAGTAGTACTTTGCTTGACTGATTTCTGCTGAACTACTGGATAGTGCAGCACGTGATGAAGCAAGTTCTGTGAGCCAGCCTTCAATTTCTAGAGTTTGCTACAATAGCTTTTTATTGAACTTCCTAATGGAAAGGATTTCCCCACCCTGGATGTAAGTAAAACAGACTCCATTTGTCTCATAGCACAGAATGCAGTTTAGCTTAACTATTTTTCTACATTTTAGTATACCTTTCTTAACCATTTGGTTCTCAAGTTAATTCTTGAGATATAATATAATACAACACAAATAGCTTTTGCACTGGCTTAGTGTTAATAGTGGATAATTCAAATAAAACACTGGATTGATATTAAATAAGCTAAGTTAATATCTAGTCTTTTTAAAATGAGCATTTAAGAGCACGAATATTTTCATTTTCATTTCATAATAAACTGTTACTCAAAATGACAACTCCAAAACTCATCTCTCACAATGGAACACTAAAGCTTACCCTCAAGGTGCTTCTGACAGATTTTCCGACATCTGCAATTTTTAGAAACACCCCTTTTTGCATACTTTTACAGTAAGAGAATATGCTATACACCTTTGATTACTTCTGTCTTGCCCATTGCTGTTTATTTTTCATTTAATCAAAGCACCAACGAAGGGAACACAATCGTAAAAATTAGCAACAAGAAGTATAACAATATTGTCAACATCTCTAAAGCTGACACTTATTGTTTATAGTAAACATGGACAGGCTTCATCTGAACTGCAAAAACCAGCAAGCTATTCCAAAATGGGATGAAGAACTAACATAAAAGTATAAAAATAAGTTTGCTAAAAAAGTTGCAGTAAATATCTTTACTGCTATTAGAAAAGTAAAGACTTAAAAAACTCTAACCATATCTGTTTCCTAAAATATTTCATTTGGCACCTAACTACTGAAACTAAATTGTCATGAAATGGTACATTTCTATAAAAGTTTAGCTATTATTGCTCATTTTACACACTCTCCAAATATAATAAAATCAGCACCTACTAAACTTAAGATTAACATAGGAATGAGATATAAAAAAGGCATCTCACTCACCCAAGCTCCTCACATTCTAATTCTTTCAATACATACAATATTCTACAGTAAAAAAACTTGGCAAACATTGCAACCACAGCTGACTAAACAGTAACAGCTGCTTGATAAAATTTGTTGCACAAATGATGCAAACAATATTCAGTTACCATATTTGTGCCTTAGAGTGAACATTGTGAACATAATCAGAGCTGAACATATTTAACCTTGTCTGGATCCACGAAATTCCTAAAAGTAAAGCCAAATAAATACTTGAAACATACCTTTCAGTGGATTACTTCGTTTGAAATAGAAAGCACAACTAACAAGCCTGAGAAAGCAATTTAAACATTTTTTGCACTCTGACGCAAATTTGCAGTGTTTGTACGCCTAGGATTTAAATCTTCCATTTCAATGCGATCTTCTGAGGCTGATCCTGGAAGATAGCCATTATTACCAGTCCTATGATCTTCTGGCGTAGAGTAGTGCCTCTTGATAAGCTCTTCAAAGTCTGGATATATTCCTCGAAGCACAAAAACTATTCCAAAAACATTCTTCATCAGAAATATCGAAGCATTATGTGCATAGTATATCCACAAATAAAGTCGCACAGCAAGATATGGAATATCAATTAGACATAGATGCAGCAAGTTATATATAATTTTCAATGGAATTGAGTAACGTTCAGAAACTATGTCTGATAAACTAAGTTTATAAACTGCAAGAGTTGGAAGAATAAAATTAAGTGAGCACAGTATAAGTACTGCATTTTCCAATGCAAATGTAAGTACATTATGCGTTTCATTTACAAACAGCAGCGCTAGAAAGTTCACTGTGTCTAATATTTCAATTCCTGTTTTTGCACACAAAGATGTAACATAAGTATATCTGGGGCTATCTCGTGGAGCCCAGTTGTGTCCTTCAACCAACAGAAGAAAAATTACACCTGAAGCTGCAATTGTTACTTGTAGAAGTTGCGGACCAAATACTTGATCTAGCTTTAGTTTATTTGGTATCTCAGATTTAAATATCATAATCACTTTTGCCAGCAGAATACTTGTGTAAAATAGCCAGGACACATAACTAAGCGGCAGTACTCCTAGTTTTGATGTAGGAAATTTGCTTCCAAAAACCTGCTTTGGGGAATATCGATACACTCTATCTTGAAAGGGCACATCTTCACTTGCTGTCAAGTATTGATAAGCTATTGTTAATGTACCAAGAAATGCGAATAAGCAGGCAAAGTCAGCTAGGAACCAGAAGTATGGGAACACTGTGTTATTGTAGTGTGAGATGAGATAGAAGTTTAATATCGTCCCTTGGATGACAAGGAGCACTGTCATGAAAGTAGCATCCATTATATGAAGAACCATTTTTTTCGGCAAACAGCACCATATGGTGTGCTCTGGATCTCCTTCTGGAGCCATTGTTTAAATGTGCGAAGAAAAAGTGAGGTTACCCGTACGTAAACCAAGAAACTGCAATAGCCAATAAATACCTAGCAAAAGCACGGGGCTAGACTAAAAATGAGGCTTAAAACTAAAATTGCACGGTGAACCTGAATTACATCGAATACCGCTTCACCTTTTAATTATCACCAGTGACTTCACTAAACATCAATATATGCAATGAGTCACAGTTAAAAACAGCTGTTCGCACATCCTACATACTTTGTTACATGTTGTGGTGTGGTTGTGGTGCACTGCGTTGCTCATTGTAAATCAAAATTATGTCTAGAGGTAGTACTTCGGGAAACAAAGAACAAACGTGCGCCGCCGACAAAATAAAAATATCGCAAGAAGAATGAAAAGCTTTTGTCGAAACGATTTATAACCATCTGTATATGGTTTATGATAAAAGCTCCCACAATGAGTTAAACCTAGTTAGTTTTGACACTACTATTTATTTGTACTAAAATCCAGATGACTTATCTCTTGGAAGTCACGGCAACATATCGTACAAGAACATAACCTCATAAATATGGTTGCCTGTTCCAGTAAATGCGGTAGGAATGCAATATTAAAGGTAAGGTTAATGTTTTTCACTTATATAACAGTAGCATTAAATGCAAATAATCCTTAGGATCACTGCCATGGTTGGAAATGAGAAGCCAGACACTAGCCAAACGCATATGTAAACATCAGTCCTAGATCTTGGTGTCAGATGAGACGGTTGTATTATGGCATTATATTAACCCTTCGTTGGCCAATGATTCGGAAAACTTTTGCAAGGTAAATAGTTTAATCATAATCAAGTTTTAACAGAAATAATACTGTCTTAGTATTACAACCTAGTTTCAGTTATTGTATGAAATTTTCTATCATTACAGAATCTCATGTCTCTTTGAGCTTCTTTCCACCAAATAACAATCCAGGAAGTATGTCAATATGTCTTGACAATAACTGTTGTCCCTTATTTATGATACAACTGCAGAGTGTACAAATACATTGCAGATGTTACCGCCACAGATACATGTAAAATAAAAAATAAAAAGAATTTTAAGCTAAATTTTGGAATGATTTGGACACCCTAATGGATTAAAATGTAGGATATCACTCAGTGTATATTGTAACATTCTTAGAGCACGAAGTCTAGTAAGCCTAAAGAATTAAGCATTGCATATAGCAAAACAATGACAATTTTTGTTAAATAAAGCTTCCACCTCATTAAATTAACATTGAAAACTGAATGTTTCAATTTGAGGATTGCACAAAAAAAAAATGTTGTATTTATATTAATATACATAATCAAATTACATCAAAATAATTATATAATTAGTACAATATGTAGGTGGAAAAAGCTTGAGTGGTTAGAGCACTTATTTTTCACCAAGGCAGCCCAAATTCAAATCCAGCAACTGCACATGACATTTGTGTTCGACAAAATGGCACCTGGGCAGACTTTTTCCAGCATCTCTGGTTTCCTCCACCATTCATTAAACTAACTGCTTTATCAACATCACTCCTTTCATTGTTTTCACCATTTCATATAATCTGTTTGTGCATACTCATACTAGGCTTCAGGCCATTCCTTCCTGTTGCTAGTTTTCCGCTCACCACTCCATTTCTAGGTTGTGAAAATTGCATTCTCCAGCCAGGTGGATCTCAAGACACTAACCACATCATCTGCTACTGCTCCCCTACTCATGATGCCCATTGTGGATGGGTGTTGCAATGGTTGGACAGATCCTTGGCTCTCCATAGGCTGCTGTGCGATAGAGTTTAATTTAATAAATAATGGTGTAAAAATACATTTTTCACTAAGAAGTAATAATTGGAAAAAAATTGTATGAAAATTGTCAAACACTTTGAATGCTATAAAATGTAAGAGAAAGAAAATGCAAAAAGATGCTAAACTGAAGGATTCTGTTCTCTTATGCGCAAACATGTTTTAATGTTGCATAATGACTTAGTGTGCAAAAAGATAATCACCTGACATTACTACACAGCAGGCTATATCACTATCAATTAATATATCACTGCAGTCTTCTAAAAGCTATATACCCAGCATTTTACCTCACTGTCATGAGCTATGGACAGGCACTCATAAAACACATTTCTATTCACTGAGATATTTCTGAGATATTTCCAAAATAATGGTGATGTTCAAATGTTGAAATTAATATACTTTGGATGTATATATCCTCATCTAACATATGGTATAGAAATATGGGTGGGGGGTGCTGCTAAAACCAAGATAAATAAACTTCTTATTTTGCAAAAGAAAAGCATTAGATTGATATATAAGATGAAAATGTGGGAATCATGCAAAACTGCTTTTATCAATAATCTTTTAACCATTTATTCTCTGTATGCTTATAGAACCATACTGTATATAACAAAACAACCATTAATAAGAATAAGTCAAGTACGCAACCATAATACAAGAAATAACTTAACCTATTTAGATCAAATACAAGTTTCGTGGAAAAGGATGTCAATACAAGAGGGGCAACTCTATTTAATAGATTACCAGTAGCTCTAAAAAATTTGGTTAACACCTCAAAAACACATTTTAAATATAAGTTAAAAGAGTATTTAATTAATACGTGTTTGTATAATTTAGATGAATTATAGCCTGTGTATTCTGTGTATTAAGTGTATGCATATATGTATGTATTAAGTATATGACTTGTCCAATCTCAGCTGTGCAATTTACAAATGATTTACTGGACCAATAAATTATTATTGTTGTTTATGAAAACTTCTGTAAAACAAACACATTATTGTTATTTGCAATCAGTAATTGAGTATATACAAATATAATAATTTGTAACTTAAAAAACTTCACTTATAAGAAATGATGACCGTTTTCTTACAAATTTTCTTGTAAGAAAACGGTCATCATTTCTTATAAGATAAGTGAAGTTTTTTAAGTTACAAATTATTATATTTGTATATATTTGTTTGCTTCACTGTTAATAGCTTCATATTTTACATAGTAAGTGAGTATCCTCACTGAACAGGCACGTTAACTAATGACTTGTTTCCAGTACTTAATGAGAATGAGAGACGTGAGGTCCAAGACAGTATTTACAACCTTGCTGTTATAGGCTCATCCACTAGTTCCAAAGAACTTTTCACATGCCAAATTGTTTGGTGATAACTATACAAACTATTCTTGTGAATGTATATTTCTGTGCCTACTCTATGTTAATCAATATAAACATTTGCAGATATAGCTTTATTATGCATTTAGTGGTAGGTACAAGGGGGATAGAGGAAACTCATGTAAAAACAGATAGCCATTTAAAGAATGACCTTTAAATTCCATACTCTTTCCATGATGTTAAAAACAACTGAATAGCAGGCACATTTTTAAAAATGACGAAAGCATTGAAAACTTCACACCAATAATGACGAATATCTTGAAATGGTAATGAAACAAAAATATTATTTGAAATAAAGTATGTATCGGGTCATCGAAAAGTCGCTCTGCATCTCCCATGTAACCAAGATTCCCCTAGAATCGGGAATTCTGGTGGCAGCATTGGAACATAAGCACCTACATCAAACTGACCAGCACCATGACTTACTGGCAGCCGGTGAGTACGTGCTGGAAACAATAAAAAGTGGTTCGGAATGGAATGTGGAAATCTAGGTGTGCCAACCTTTTCTCAAGCGGTAGGCTAGTACCCAGTGCGGAGGGAGCTATTGATGACCCATTATTTTAAGGAAATCTACTTTAGTGTAGTAAGCTTTTTTAAAATGTTTACCTGTTAAAGTACACAATATTCTTCTCAAAAGAACTTTACAGTTTATTCCCAGAAATTTCAAATATACATTTTATTTATCATGTAAATACCTTATATATGTCATATTTTAAGAAAATCATTAGTTTTTCTGAAAAAAATAAAATATATTAAAAAATAATTCCATATAAAGGGTGTGGGGATTTTCTTGAATATCTTCTTACATTCTTATAGATGGTGCTGATCTTAGATACAAGTTTCATATTTATCCCATTTTTCCCCCTAAAGCTGCTTGTTGTTTATTTATTTATTCATTATTCAAGAGGCCCCAGAACATACATTTCTGGTGAAATCTTGATATCACAACTTCTGGGTGGAATGCAATACTTTTTCTTCCTACTACATATGCAGTATAGAGAGTAAAAATGGAGGGGAAAAAGGAATGTACATATATTTACAAAGACTGAAACCACATGCTGCCATATTTGGTAGTGGTGCCAATTTGTACAGCAAGTTTCCCCAAAAGATGAGCTAAAATTTATCTAATACAAAAGTGAATCGAGAAGATATTTACACATTGCTTCACTCACACTGTTTATTCACAGGACATGTTTCAAGAGCTCTTGCTCTTATCATCAGCTGATACTCGACTAGTGCAAGTTGTATTGGTTTCCTCTTTCTCCATTTTGTCAATAGATGGCGTGATGTACTTGTCAAAGATGTCCGGTGGTGGAGTTTCAAAATTCATGACTCTATGACGATTTTTGTTGATGAAGATTTTTTCCCATACGGAAAGGTCTATGGGGTGATTAACATATTTTATTAGAGATGTTTCCAAGTTGATGTCATGTCTAGTATTCAAAAAATAAAAAGCCACTGCTGATTTTTCTGTTTCACCATTTTTAATGTTTCTTAGATGTTCTTTAGTTCTGATGTTAATATTTCTTTTTGTTTTTCCTATATACATTTTAGGGCAAGTTTCACATTTGATCTCATAGATTCCTGGTTTTTCTTTGGTAGTGATTGAATTTTTGGGAGGGCCTTTTAACAAATTTCTGATATTAAACCTATTTTGAGGTGCAAGAGTTATGTTGTGTTTTGAGAAGATTTTTTGGAATTTGTTATAGGCTAATGGGTGGAAGGTGAATTTTTTAAAAAGTTTTTTCTCTTCCTCTCCTGTAGGTTCTAGGGTGGTGGTTTCTTTTATTTTCTTAGCTTTGTTGAGTCTGTTAACTGTTTTGTCTACTAAATTTGGGTTAAAACCGTTGGATATAGCTACTTTTTTTATGTGTAGGTATTCTTCTTGATAATCTTCTCTGTTTAGTGGAAAGTTGATCATCCGAAAGATTAAACTGTTGAAAATGGCATGTTGGTGTTGTTTTGGGTTGAAACTGTTGTTCTTTATGTAATTATCTGTGTGTGTCGGTTTCCTGTAAATACCAAAGGTGAGTTTGTTGTTCATTTTTTTGATCTTGATGTCCAAAAAGGGGAGCACACCATCCTCTTCTGTTTCCAATGTAAATTTTATAGCTGGATTTTGTATATTCAAAAGTTTAAGACTATCTTGTATGGGTTTTTTAGGTACTATTGCAAAAATGTCGTCAACATAGCGATACTACACTTTGAAATAATTTGGAAAAGCTTTTGTGATATGTGTTTCAAAAGCACTCATAAATAAATCTGCCAAGAAGGGAGACAATGTGTTGCCCATAGCCAGGCCTGTTTTTTGTTTATAGATCTGTCCATTAAAGCTGAAAAAATTTTGATTGATACAAATTTCTGTAAGTTGTGAAAGTTCTTCTATTTCTTCAGATGTTATTTGTATTGATTCCAGCCATTTTTTGAGAAGTGGAATAAGCTCATTGGTAGGTATACTTGGATATAAAGAAATGACGTCAAAGGAAACTAAGGCATCTGTAGAGTTGATCTTTGTGTCCTTCAGGAGATTTAACAATTCAAACAAGTTTTTGATACTTAAATTTTCAAATTTTGTGAAGGATCTGAACCAGCCATTTTGATAGTTGGTAAGTGGGTGCATCAATGTTATTAATTATTGGTCTGAGGGTAATTTCAGGTTTATGTATTTTGGGTAAACCATATATGTATGGTGTTTTTGGATTGTCTATTTTATTGTTCAATTTATCTCTTTTAGTCATGATTTTACTGTTTTTAATTGCTAATTCCACAGATTTGCATGCTTTCTTTAATGGATTGTTTTCTAATTTAACAAATTCTTTTCCGTTTAAAAGGTTGTCCATTTTTTTGCGATAGTCTTCTTCGTCCAGTATTACTATTTTGTTACCCTTGTCTGCTTTTGTGTAGATTACCGGTTTTTCATTTAAATTTTTGATTAATTTTTTATATGAATAACTTTTTGAATTTGCATTTTGAATATGATCTAGAGTTTCTATGCACTGTGTTCTGATCGTAGATTTTTTATTATCGGGCAAATTATATATCGCTATTAACAGACTCAACAAAGCTAAGAAAATAAAAGAAACCACCACCCTAGAACCTACAGGAGAGGAAGAGAAAAAACTTTTTAAAAAATTCACCTTCCACCCATTAGCCTATAACAAATTCCAAAAAATCTTCTCAAAACACAACATAACTCTTGCACCTCAAAATAGATTTAATATCAGAAATTTGTTAAAAGGCCCTCCCAAAAATTCAATCACTACCAAAGAAAAACCAGGAATCTATGAGATCAAATGTGAAACTTGCCCTAAAATTTATATAGGAAAAACAAAAAGAAATATTAACATCAGAACTAAAGAACATCTAAGAAACATTAAAAATGGTGAAACAGAAAAATCAGCAGTGGCTTTTCATTTTTTGAATACTAGACATGACATCAACTTGGAAACATCTCTAATAAAATATGTTAATCACCCCATAGACCTTTCCGTATGGGAAAAAATCTTCATCAACAAAAATCGTCATAGAGTCATGAATTTTGAAACTCCACCACCGGACATCTTTGACAAGTACATCACGCCATCTATTGACAAAACGGAGAAAGAGGAAACCACTACAACTTGCACTAGTCGAGTATCAGCTGATGATAAGACCAAGAGCTCTTGAAACATGTCCTGTGAATAAACAGTGTGAGTGAAGCAATGTGTCAATATCTTCTCGATTCACTTTTGTATTAATTTGTGCTTCACTGTCCCTACGCTTCTTCCAAGTTTATACTTTGAGTAAAATTTATCTGCTTATTCATAGAGATAGAAGTTAGGAATTTTTCTACAAAGTGGCACCATGGTGGTAAAAGTGACATATCTGTCCATAGAATGTGGTTTCCAAGCTTGAAGGCTATGGTCCAGTTGATGAGAAACCACATGACGTTTCACCCGTAGCTCCATCGGGCATCTTCAGAGAAATGATGAAACTGTGGGCAAAATGTCAGATAGTTTCTCAATAACTGGACCACAGCGTTCAAGCCCGGAAAGCATGTTCTACTGGGTTGACGCCAGCTGTGAAGGCCTAAGCATGTACATTGGCATATCTATACCATTTATGTATGTATATATATATTTAAAATAAAGTATTGTACGCATATTAACAAGATATGTCTCAAGATAATATTTTAATTTATAAATCTGTATAAAAAACCAAGAATGTAATTTTTTATTCAGTTTTGATCATTTAATCCCATTAAAAATAGATAAATATCTTTTTTATGTCTCCTGTCCTCACCAATGATGGTGTTAAGACTTGCTTGGGGTCCCTCAGAGTGAGGGAGCCGAAGCATATTGACCTAATAAGATCAGGGTTGAGGGGTTGGCCCAATGCATGGGATGAATGAAAGATGGAGCAATTGGTGGAATGATGGTGGGGGAAACCGGAGGACCCAGAGGAAACCCACCCCAGCACTATGTTGCCCACCACAAATCCCACTTTACAGTCACCTGGGATGAATCCGGGGTGCCCAGGTGAGAGCCAAGCGGTCTAACCACTCAGCCATGGCATGGCCAGTGATGAATATTTTACTATAGATATTATAACTTTTTGACTAATACATGTTTCAGAGGCCAAAAACTGGAGATACTTTGTGCAAAGAATGCTTCTTCTGGGCATTTGAGACAGAGATACATAACACTATTGTTGGTGGCAGACTTTTTAAACGTGGTGACTTGGTTGCTGTAGCTGCCTCTGGTGGAAAGGATTCAACGGTTTTGGCTTACGTTCTCAAGCTACTCAACAAGCGCTATGAATATGGACTCAAGCTTGTGTTACTTTCTGTAGATGAAGGAATAACAGGTGAATGATTATCCTTCTTATATATGAATTAGGAATTTAAGTATATCGTCTTGGAGATAGCTGAAATGAGAAATTCTGTTCTTTTAAAATGAATTTATACAAAACATGTAATTACAGGTTATATAACTGTAAACATTATTCAGAATCTTCTATAATATATATATATATATATATATATATATATATATATATATATATATATATATATATATGGCATTTTCCGTGAAACCTAACCTTCAGAGTAACAGAGTAACTATGATACACTTCTGTCTTATTCAATTTTACTGTCACTGTTTATTAATAAATAAAGTAGCGCTGTCTTGGATTGGATTATGCTACAGAGGACACTCGGCAAGGTCTATTGTACCTAAGATCCAAGTGGGGCATCCCCAGGAGGAAGGATGAGATGAGATGAGAGGAGACGAGGGCGGCTACAGAAAACATGCTTCCAAATCAATGCAGGTTTTATAACACGCTGTGTACATATCACTGCCAATAAATTAAGACAAACTGTTGTTATTTTTCAGGCTACAGAGACGATAGTTTAGAAACTGTTAAACAAAACAGAGATGAATATGAAATGCCTTTGAAAATCTTGTCATATGAAGAGCTCTATGGCTGGACAATGGATGCCATTGTGAAACAGGTTTGTCAATATTTCTTTTAATAACATATGAGAACATTTCTTTCCTGGTATACTAAATTGTGTTATATTTTATAGATTGGGCGCAAAAATAACTGCACATTTTGTGGGGTGTTCAGACGGCAGGCATTAGATCGTGGTGCTGCACTGCTTGGTGTTAATTGTGTGGCTACAGGACATAATGCAGATGATTTAGCAGAAACAATAATCATGAACATTCTGAGAGGTGACATTGCACGGCTTCAGAGATGCACTGCCATCATTACGGTAATTATATTACTTTTAAATTACATCACTGAACTGTCTGGATTGTTTAACTTCTTCTTTAACTTCCCTAGTTGTACCATCATCGTGGTGTTAGGGGATTCTATTTCCTCTATACCTTTTAAGGTCGAACCTGAGGAACAGAAGCTTTGGATCTGATAGAGAACCAGGATAGGTGATCAGCCCAATGCCTGGTATGAAGGTGAAGCTGAAGGAAGTGGATGATATATATGAGAGTGAGAGGAATGCTAGGAAAGATGATGATGGAGCAATTGGTGGAATGCTGATGGGGGAAACCGGAGGACCTGGAGAAAACCCATTCCAGTGCCATGTTGTCCACCACAAATCTTACACCTGGTATTGAACCTGGGGCCATCTTGGTGAGAGCCAAGCAGTCTAACCACTCAGCCATGGTGTGGCCAGGATTGTTTAACTGAATAGTAAATTTATGGTGATAATGATGATCCATCAACAATCTAACCTCTTCACTAAAATGGCTTAAAATAGTAGTGAATGAAATGCTTTGCTTATACTAAGTCTATTAAAAAGTTCTGGAACATTTGTAATTTCGCACCAATGGAGTGTTGGAGTAATGCAGTTGGCATCCCTGCACACACACCTATGTTTAAAGTGTAACTGCTGGAAGTTTCATTATTGTATGTGTGTTATTGTTAAGTGCTGTATAGAGTAGAATGTTGTGTTGCACAGTACACAAATTTTGAGATGGCAGAGTTACAGAAGCAACACATTAGAATACAGGTAACTAGAATTTTAAAAAAAAATGTAGACTTTACTGTGGAAGTTTGTGGCATAGATAGTATGCACACACTGCTACAAACTTGTTGTGAAGCAACTTCATCCAAACAAAACGGCAGTGTACCTTATTTAATCTATGGGAAAAGTTCACTTAGTTGAGAAGCAAGTTACTGGATTGTACAGTTACTATCAGTACACACTACCTTTGTAAACAGCACATCACACGAGCATTGGCTGATGTTCATATACCATTAAGTATTGCACTTCTTTAGATTAAGTGCATGATGACATAAGTAGTTAATAACGTTTTAAGTATGTTGTGAGTTCATATTATTTTGTAAAGAACTATCAACATGGCTATTAATCAGTCCATGTATAATACTAGTCAAATTGTCAGTAAAAGCTTTTGCTTCATTTCTTCTAATTACTTCTTCCAGATATGTCATTTACTTCTAAACCATATTTCAGGAAAGCGAAGGAAGTATCCCACGATGTAAACCCTTGAAATACACATATGAAAAGGAAATTGTAATGTATGCTTACTTCAAAAAACTTCATTACTTCTCAACTGAATGTGTATTTGCTCCAAATGCCTACCGTGGACATGCTAGAGCCTTTCTGAAGGATCTGGAAAAAATTCAGCCAACAGCAATTATCGATATCATCCATTCAGGTAAGTATAGTTCAGAGAACTATTAACACAAAGGGGCCTAAACAGCAGAAATATATTCTTTTTCAGAAAAGTAAACAGGATTAACAGCTATGAAATGATAGTAGCATGCTACATAAAATATAATTTTGTCACAACTTCAGTTGACTTAAGAAAATTGATGAAAATTAATCTTTTCTTCACAGTAGCCATGTATATCTATCCAAAATTGATGAAATTTCCAGAAATTTCTGTTATCATTACTGCTACTAGGTGTTGTATTATTCTGTATTTATTACCAAACTCTGAAAATGAAACAAACTTAAAGAAAGAATTGATTGGCAGTATTTCAAAATTTGTCACACGATTTCTATTTTTTAAAATAAATATTTTCTCCCAAATTATTAAACTGCAAATCGATTCCGTCTTTAATTTTTCTTCATTTTCAGAGTTTGGTAATAAATACAAAAATAACATGACACCTAGTGGCAGTAACAATGACAGTGGAAAAAACTGTGACAGTTGCAAAATATTTATTTGCAAAACTTTTCTTGAATTCTATGGAAATTTCATCAATTTTCTTAAAAGATAAAAGAAGTTTGTGACAAATAATTATATTTTATGTAGTATTTGCTACTTCGCTGTTGTTAGCTTCTGTTTGTTACATATTAATTGAAGATATGGCATCTGTTTGAGAACCAGTAATGCAATCTAAATGAAATAAATATACAGTGCTGTATGTCCGCAACATTTACCATGCCGCTGCAGTCACCCGCTTGCTCGCCAATACTCAGGAGCTTTAACTTGCAGAACTAAAATCTACGTAACTTGCTTACTGTGCTATATTAATTATAGAAGTTGGTACTCACTTTAATCACAATAGCTGCTGGAAGTGCTGTCCATTTTGTGCTATACATAACACCGTCGTAAAAATCTTGCATTTCTTTCATCAGTTTCACTACACAAATCTTAACAATTTCCCTACAAATGTTTTCTTTAAGTTCATCTAAGGTACATTGTGTGACGAACTGACATATTTTGAAAGATTAAATACATATTTTCAGCAGGACAATGTAACCATGCGTACTGCTTGGTCATCCATGCCAGAGATCCGCTGTATCATTGGCAATAAAATTATAAGCAGCAGACTATGGCTGGCCTGTTTCCCTGATCTGACACCATTAGATTTTTATTTCTGGGGAGCAGTGAAAGGTTAAGTGTATGCAAATATTCTGCATACCATTTCATTTCTGAGTAATTACAAATTTATCTACACACATACATAAATACATACCAATTATTAATGATGTTCACTACAGCGCTTATGTTGTGGTGTATAATATATTGGTATTTTATTTATTTATATTGAGATAACATTTGAGCTAAAAATGGGGTTTTTACTGTTATGTCAGAAACATTATTCCCTACTTTCCTCATGGATCACTTTTTGCAAAACTTGAATTTCTGTCTTAGCGCAAGTAATACTTATTAGAGATGGATTCACTTTGCATTTGTCACATCCCACATAGGAGGAATACAACAGAACATCACAGGACTCTGATTGCTGGCTTGGTAACATTCAAAGACAAACATTATCCTATTTGAAAGTCACAGTACTTCAGTACTCCAACAAATTGTGTTACAGGGTTTTGTTTAAGTTCAAGTGTATGAGGATTAGTGGCATACACTTTTATCTGCTTTACTCCCTAGAATTAAAAGTTGCAACATATTAGATCTCGGTATTGAGGAAGTCACAAATTCCTCATAGATCCATTAGCAGTATTAAGTTGTGGCATTATCATGCTCTAAACTTTATGCTGTTACTGCACAAGTATACTACTTATATAATTACATAATTATATGCTGTAACATGTTTCTCATATAGTTCAACATATAGTGGATTCATAATTCGATGTATATACCTATCACTGTTATTTCTTCAAAAAAAAAAAAAAAAAAACAATAATTCTTTTAGCTCTAATGACACACCACACTTCTATTTTTTATCATCCAATTATGCCTTGTGAACAATATCTGGTTTACATATGACCTGTATCTGATATCATGTGACACTACATAGACATGTAGATTAAACTAAATCTCATCTGAGAAGAAAAGTTTCCTGGGAGCAATTTCCACACTATATACTTTGGCTATCAACCATTATAAAATAGAAATCATTTGTTATAACTTGCAGCTGTAATTAATGATATACTGAAATTACATAGGGCTTTCATCTAATCAATTTTGTTGCTTTGCTTTGAAAATTCCTGTTTAGTGTCCTAAATGCTTCAGAGTTTTTTAACACTGTTCCAAGGCAGCACCAATTTCTTCAAGTTTTTCCTTGGTAAGAATGTAACAGTTTCATCACCACATTTCCACATAGATTCTTGTTTCTGAAAAATATTTTTTAGCATTTGAGTTATGAGTATACAACCACAGTTTAGCATGAACACATGTAAATTCATTCATTTCAGGGTCCAATCTCCAACTGAGTCACCAAGAGACTGGCAGGTAACAATTATCTATCAATGTTCACTGAGATTCAGATATGTATACATGTAGTACAATCTCTTAATAACGCTCTTCAACAGATTGTGTCAAAAGTGTAATAATCTAAATGTTGTAAGTGGGATTTGATTTATTAGATATGAAAAAGCAATTTTGATACAAAATAATAGGAAATGCAAGATAATCAGTTTTATTTCTCAAAGTTTGGGTATAGTATACATGAAAATGAACAAGAGATAATTTCTTATTTAGTCATTCACATCACTGTCGCTAACCAATTGTGAATCTGCATTGATTTGCATATACACTATGTTATGTCTTTTCTTGAATCTATCGAGGCAACCATTTTTAATAGTCTGCCCATTCAGATAAGAAACACTAATATTAGAGATTTAAAGTCTTATTATATATGGCTCTTGGGGTTTGTAATTATTATTTGTTTTTCCTTGTCTTCTTCTAAATTAAAGTTATTGACCAGGATAAAGGTTAAGTGACCACCTCTTGTGGTCTGGTGGTTAGCATATTAGTCTACAACCTCAGAGATCCAAGTTCAATTCCGCTGGAGAATGGGAATGTTTCTTTAGCCAGGGATGTCACAGCACCCTTTTTACAGTGTAGAGGAATTTCTAGATAAGACAACGGATTTATCTTGTATGTAAAATTTTACTATGTGATGAATGCTTTTTTTTTTGTGTGAATAATTTACATCCTCCAACATTTAGTCATATCGGACGATGAATGAAATGGGTGAAATGATGCTCAATGCGTCTGGGGTCCATGGAGCTTAGAGTTACCTGACGTTCATTTTTCAGGATAAGGGAAAACCCCGGAAAAACCTTATCCAGGTAACTCATCCTGACCGAGATTTTAACTCGGGGCCCCTTGAACGTGAGGCAGACATGCTACCATCTATGCTACCGAAGTGAGCAAACGAAGTATTATTGTGATTCTGAAACACGTGACTGGTATGTAGAATAATGTTAGTATCAAGGACAAGGTACTTTTCTATTTTTGACACATAATCATGTGTTTTCATCTGCCATGGTGAATTTTAGTGTATAAGACGAAGACTATTGTGATTCAGAGTAGTTACCTAATGTCTGATAAATAAATTATTGTCCAGTTGGCCCACTATTTTGGTTTCACTTGTATTATTGGACCACTTCATGGTATTGAAGCCCCATGAGACTGTTGAATCCATTCAATAAGACTTTCTTCAACATCCTTATATTTACCGCGTCTTACTTTTTCTGTTTACAACCACCCTCACTGCATTAGTAATAGCATCCTATCCTTACACGGATTCGTACACAAATTGGAGAATTCCTAAAGATTCAGAAAAATCATTTCGATGTAGGGTAGTTGCATCATACTTCTGCAGAATTTGTAATTACTTGCTTATAGATAAACAATTAGGTTTTGCCATTTTATGTCTGTATTTCACTCACTACACACTACTCACCTTTAGGAATATAAGGAATAAAGAAATAGATAAATCGGCGGTAGCGTACCATTTTTGGAAGGAAAATCATGACATAGAACGAGAAATTCACTTACTAAAAAGTGTCCAAGGTTCAGCTGCATTAACCACGTGGGAAAAAATCTTTATAAAGAAATATGAAAGTAAATTGTTTAATTTCGATACTACCTTTGAAGACAACCCCAATTTCAAGTTCATCAAGATACCGACAGAGACGCACCTATCACCTCCGAGGAGTTCACTGAACCGGCATCCATTAGTCGACAACAGCTGATGATGTTAGGAAGTCCTAACGAAACGCGTTCTAGGTAAATACTAGCAATAAATGGAGCATTGAGTATTAGTTCGACTCAAAATTGTATTAATTTTGTGCTTCATTGTATCATAGTCCTTAAACAACAGAATACTCTTTGCTGTTTGTTAGTGTTGTATAAACATTAGGAAATTTTTCAAGATTTAACTGTATTGGAACACCACAGTGAAGCGTAAGTGAAACGTAAGTGAAGCAGATGTGTAATAAATACGACTCATCTATAAATTAATAATAAGAAAATGTTATTTTTGGAGAATATCTACCTTCCACTGAATATTTGATTAAAGGCAAAGATTTGCTTTCTATAAACTCCTCTTATACAGGTGTTATCAGCTTAGTAGCAAAGCATCTAACACCCAAACAGTTGAAACCTAAAAGGAAAATATATGATTTAAATAGTTATGTAAAAAACTGTAAGCTGCTGACAGTGAAGTAAACTAGGTTATTAATAATAACTAAACACTAGTAACACAACTTCACTATTTACTTATCTTATTTAAATCCTAGGACCGGTTTCAAAGCAAAACATCTGTTTCATCCTCAACCACTCAGCTTGACACTCACCAACTAACTGACTGACTGACTGACCTTGACCACTACCGGAGTTTGAAGAATAGCTCCTTATCTAACTGCCATCTACCGGGGACAACACAAACTTATTGATGACATCTATTGGAGGGATATCAAAATTCATTCCGCGATCCTTATTTTTCAAAATAAATATCTTCTCCCAAACCATTAAATCTATCGGTTCTTTCAATTGTTTCAATAATTTAACTTCTGGATTTACTTCATGATTATATGACCAAAAATGATCAGCCACTGCTGATTTCTCTGTCTGTCTATATTTCATATTTCTAAAATGTTCCTTCGCTCTGGTTTCTAAATTACGCTTGGTTCTACCAATATAGATCTTATCGCATTCTAAACAGTTAACTTGATAAATACCAGACTTTTTGCTGTCTGAAATTTTGTCTTTTTTAGAAAACTGTAGTAAGTTCTTTATACTGTAATTATTTTGAGGTGCTAGTATTATACCCACTTCTTTGAACATTTTTTGGAACTTTTTATTTGCCCATGGATGATAAGTAAATTTTTTGAAAATAGAATCATTTTTTACTTTTTAAAAGTGGAAATATCATTAACATTTTTTTGATATTTAATTTTTTCTACTCTTCTGATTATAAAATCTTTATTAAAGCCGTTAATTAAAGCAATGTTTATAATATGTTTATATTCCGCATTAAATTCTTCTTCATTTAGAGGTATGTTTATCAATCTGTAAATCAAACTATTAAAAACAGCAAATTTGTGATCTATATTGGTAGGACCAAGCAAGCGTAATTTAGAAACCAGAGCGAAGGAACATTTTAGAAATATGAAATATAGACAGACAGAGAAATCGGCAGTGGCTGATCATTTTTGGTCATATAATCATGAAGTAAATCCAGAAGTTAAATTATTGAAACAATTGAAAGAACTGATAGATTTAATGGTTTGGGAGAAGATATTTATTTTGAAAAATAAGGATCACGTAATGAATTTTGATGTCCCTCCAATAGATGTCATCAATAAGTTTGTGTTGTCCCCGGTAGATGGCAGTGAGATAAGGAACTATTCTTCAAACTCTGGCAGTGGTCAAGGTCAGTCAGTCAGTCAGTTAGTTGGTGAGTGTCAAGCTGAGTGGTTGAGGATGAAGCAGATGTTTTGCTTTGAAACCAGTCCCAGGATTTAAATAAGATAAGTAAATAGTGAAGTTGTGTTACTAGTGTTTAGTTATTATTAATAATATGATTTAAACTTATCAGAATTGAAACATAGTTAATAAAATCCATTATTTGGTTACAGGTGAAAGTTTATCAGTACGTGAAGGATTAGGTCTTCCAGAGCAAGGAAATTGTCAACGATGTGGCTTTGTGTCTAGTCAGGAAGTCTGCAAGGCCTGTATTTTACTGGAAGGCTTAAACAAAGGATTGCCTCGTCTTGGCATAGATAAAACAAGTAAATCCAATAGAGCACTGGCACAGTTGAAAAGTAAAAAATTGACTGTTGATTTTTGAAGTGGTATTTCGTAAGTGAAAACTTGCAGGCTCGTATACTTCTATTGAGTACTTCAAATGTGAATTTGTAAGATCTGCAGCCAGAAACAACTTCTCTCAAGTGCCTCATCATTTTATTTGTTTAACATGCGGTCAATATGTTTATGTTTAGTGCCAAGTAACTTTGGATGTTATATAGCAGGCTTCTTTTTTAACAATATAAAACTTTGATATTACATTTATCATGCTATAAACTGAACGGTCATTTCAATTCTTTATTATCTATTCTCACTCATATCTGCTTGCAATTTGAGTTTCCATTTTAGAAAAAAGATAAACATTTCCATAATTTTTAGAGATACTTTAAAGTACTACTTGATTGTATTTACTGTTCTGTATAAAAGGTGTCCATCTACAGAATGTTAAAAGACATTAGACCTTTCAGACCCAAATTATTTTGCTACTTAATGCCGGTCCTTCTCTAATTCGAAACCAGTTTTCATGAGGCTGTTTGGGACACTATCCTTCAACATTATGGCAACTGCAATCAAATGTGCCTGTGGCAAAAGATGTGGGAAGGCCAAAGTAAACTAATCGGTATGATGGCACATTTGGATGTTCACCAGGTGTCATTTGACTGATTGCATGGATTTTGCTTTCTTTTTAATGTACAATTTTTTTTATAATTCAGTACATCTCAAATGCATATGTTTAATTGGTTAAAGACTATATAACAAGAACATAGTAGGAAAACAAAGTTAAAAACATTACAAATAGGAAAAAAAGCTTTTGTCCATTATAATGGATGCTGGGACTGAAAGGGTTAAAATATTAGCAAAAGTTAGGAGCATTTTGCTTTCTTGTAATATCATTGTTAACTCTGTTAAGAAATGAGTGCTTTCGACATGTCATCCACCAGATGGTGAAGACTTTAAGGAATTTTTAAGTCACTAACTAATGCCATCCTTGCGCCCACGTATGCATGGCAGAGATGAGTGATCATCTAATCAATACAGGGAGGAGATGTCAGCATCACGCATTTCCCAGCTAAAATGTTGGCTTTTGGCTCAGCCTATTGCAGTTCCTCAATCTTCTTATAAAGCTGAATGGGCACTGACCGTACACCCATTATTTATCCCAATGAGTGGGATCAACAAGGGTACATTCTGTAGGAGTAACCAGAGCACCATACTCTAGCCCACTGCATCATATCTCAAGACTTATTTTATATTTGGCAAATAACACGGATAATCAAGAGTTTGTACACTACTTTATCAAAAACAAAGAGAGGTAAAAGAGCCATACTCCTCAGTTCAAGTTTATGAAACAAGGAACACTTTGTATATTTTCAATTGTAAAGAGAAAATTTAGGGAAAAAAGTTACCTCAGAGAGAATTACAGACACTGTTTGGCTTTTTCTTCCCCCTCCCCCTTTCTTCCTTCCGAGACCAAGTGTTTTTTTCAAATTGTCGGAATCTAACTAATATTAATCCTATAGGTGAAATTATTTAAACCAACAAACTCTTGGAGATTGCACAGGACAAAAAATACATGCTGGTAGTGGGCATCACTCTCCAGTTATAACAAAATTATTTAAACCGATAAACTCTGGTAGGTTGCATAGGACATTTATATGTTTCCCCTGAGGCACCTTTTTATAAGGATATCAGATCTTATAAAAAAGGTAACACAACACTTTATAGTTAATGTATATTAACTTGATCACTTGAATATTACTTCTGTTACACTAGAGGTTCCAAAATGTCTCCATTCACTTGTAAACAAAGTTTATACTGATGTTTTAACCTGGTCAAATACTGTAACAGTGTCCTTGATTTCTTCTGCTGCTGCAGTTGTCTGGGCCACTAGATCTTCTGATTCATTAGACATTCCATAAATAATGTTGTGCATTTCTCCCCATATAAAAAAGTCTAGAGTGGATAAATCAGTAAATCATATCTGAAAGGCTATGTCTGTCTGGATGATTTAGTTGGTTAGGAGCCCATTGATCCCAAGGTGAAATTCAAACCTGACCCAAATAATTTGTTTTTAAGTGTGCTTAAAAACAGCAGCCCATGTCAGTAGATTAGACTGATTTGCATTCAGTGAGTTCACTAGCAGTCATAAAAGGTCTTTGAACATTGAACACAAAAGACACATTATATACAGGTAGTATGAAAAGCAAAGCAAGGATAATTATGTGATACAAAATCACTCTCCTGTAACTACAAATGGTTATGTACAAATACAATTTGGTAGATAGAGTCAACATGAAAAATTCAATGACATGGCCGAGATTTGAACCACAGATCTCCTGGTTTCCATCCAGTCACTCTAACCCTTGAGCTACCATGGCCAATGTGCCGTCCTGACATTAAATTCTCCATTTGACTTATATATTTCCCCGGTAAACCACTAGGGGCTCTCGCATTCGAGATGCACCATTTGTAGCGAGTTACGACCGTAAGTACTTTAGTCCCAGGCTTCATCATTTAACTCTTTTTATTTTAGTTAATTGATGGAAAGTAATAATTTCTCCACACTAGCCATATATAGGCTAAGGTTTTTGATAGAGTTAAATGATGAAGCCTGGGACTCAAGTACTTACGATCGTAAGTCGCCACAAACGGTGCATCTCGAATGCGAGAGCCCCTAGTGGTTTACCGGGGAAATATATGAGTCCAATGGAGAATTTAATGTCAGGACGGCACGTTGGCCATGGTAGCTCAAGGGTTAGAGTGACTGGATGGAAACCAGGAGATCTGTGGTTCAAATCCTGGCCATGGCATTGAATTTTTCATGTTGACTCTATCTATCAAAAACCTTAGCCTATATATGGCTAGTGTGGAGAAATGATTAATTTCCATCAATTAACTTCAACATTTTATATTGGATTTGCAATGGATAGCATTTTTGTCAGTTCTTTAATACAGGTACCTACATTAAAATAGCTTTTGAACAGGCATCAAAGATAAATTGGCAATGATTTGTCATTAGAACAGATTCTACTTAAAGAACTAAATGGCATAAGATTTTAGAAGGCATATGAGCTGAACCAATGTATGTACACGGTGGCTACCCTGTTGCTATCTGATATGCCAGAGTGGAAGAGAAATGGAACGAGGAAAGTAACATTTGTCGTCTGACAAATTGACAGAACATAAACTTCTGCAGCAAAGGATAATTATGACATAAATTGTAACATTCAATATCAACATGCTTATTTACTGAAAATAACGTACCTGGATTTCTGAAAATGACTTATTGTAGAGTTGCTAGCTTAAATAAAATAAATAAAAGAAGTTCTGCCCTGTTTCACAATGCATGACAGTGTGCACACTCACCTTGCATGCTCTGGTTATGATTTCCTGGCTTTGTGAAGAAATGATTCGGTAACACACTTTCTCAGATGACAATTCTTTAAGGAAACTGTACACTTTAAAAATATTTCTGGCCAGGGTGAGGAGTACCTGTGCCGTTGGTACCAGGCTTTGTAAGTGACATTGTTAACAGTTCACAATGTAAATATGTGAATTTTCTGCTTATTGTCACAGTTACACAAAGCACCTTACAGTCATATATCGAGATTCAACTGTATTGGAACACCACAGTGAAGCTATGGGAAGCCCGCTATCACCATTTTTGGCCAATCTATACATGAGCTTTTTCGAAACACATATTACTAAAGCCTTCCCTCATATGTTTAAAACATGGTACAGATACGTAGACGACATCTTTGCAATATTGCCCTACAAACTAATAGATGATGCTTTGAAACTATTCAACCTGCAAGAACCCAGCATACAATTCACAGTAGAAACTGAAGAGGACTGTACTCTACCTTTTTTAGACCTTAAAATCAAAAAAGGCAATGAAAAACTAGAATTTGGCATTCATAGAAAAGCAACACACACAGATAATTACATCAAAGCAAATAGTTTCAACCCAATTCCACACAAGCATGCAACCATCAACAGTCTGACACACAGATTAGTAAATCTACCTCTCAGCCAGCAAGAATATCAAAACGAATACCATCAAATCTTAAAAACTGCAATTAAAAATGGATATGGAAAAAACCTTGTAGATAAAAAACTAAAATTATTCAAACTTCAAAAGAAATTAAAACAGATCACAGCTCTCACACCAATAAAACAAGAAACTAGATTTGCTAAATTTACTTACCACCCCTGGGCCACAAAAAAGTTCCAAAAAATATTCAAGAAATACAATATAACATTGGCACCAAAAAACAATTACAACATTAAAAACCTACTTCACAGTAATAATACTGATAAGATAAAACCAGAGGAAAGGTCAGGCATTTACAAAATTAAGTGTAAAGACTGTGAAAAAATTTACATAGGAAGGACAAAAAGGAACATAGGCACTAGAAAGAAAGAACACTTCAGGCACTTAAGATACAAAAATATTGATAAGTCCGCAATAGCAGCTCATTTCTGGTCTGAAAATCATGAAATTGAAGATAGCACAGAATTACTAAAATACGTACAAAAACATAGTGAACTCGTCATATGGGAGAGGATATACATAGAAAAACATAAAAACCAACTAATGAACTTTGAAATCCCGCTAGAAGAGAATCCCACATTTCAGTTCATCACTGAATCAACAGATGGCAGCAACAACCCCAGAATTACCCACACCGCTGGATCTAGCATCAGTCGCACAAGAGCCGTAGATGCAAACGAAGATTTGCGAAACATGTCCTCAAAATAGGTACGAAAGTGAAGCAGATGTGTAAAAAATGCGACTCATCTAAAATTTAATAACCTTACAGTCAGTTTGTGTTATGGATGGTTTGAATGGAACTTCAAAGAATACACACGTGCAGTCCTTGACTGCTGTGATTCGTAGTTAATTTATGAATAATATATGCATTTCCTAACACTACTTGGTAATGTCTTACTCAGTACTGCATAATGGAAAGCAGTAGCACACAAGCAAGATTGGAAGTTGAAGCATATCATTAATATGGGAGTCAGGTGTTTATTCTCGAAGCAATAACTTGAGAACCATACATTGTAGAAAAATGGTCTTTGTACAGGCTGCCTCAAAAATTCTTGCAGCATATGCTAAGGCTGATTACAATGTAGAATATCCAGTACTAATTTTTGGCACAGGTAAAAGAGAAATCTCTGTTGCTCATGCTTGTGCTGTACGTTCCAAACTAGGCAATTCTGCACACCCATGATAGGACAGTTGCTCTAGGCAAACCTTCCCTAGCTCTGCCTCATATGCCTTCTAACACTGCATGCCTTATACATAGGCATTATCAGGATAATTTGTCATTCAGATAAACTTTTACAGTATAAAATGATTTTGAGCATAGGTGCTCTCTAACAGCGATTATAAAAGTACTGAAATTATCCATTTTACCTTTTAAGATCATTAGGAAGGGCATTAAATATTTTGATGGTTTCATTATAAACACCTTTGGAAGCAAGAAAGATTAGTGCTGGGATGATGAATGTTACACTTTTGTCTGGTATTTATTTTATGAATTTCATTGTTTGTTATAAATGAGGCCTGATTGCAATCAAAGAATTTTAGGATCGATAATATATACACACAAGTAAGGATTCGTATCTTCAGTCTTCTAAAAGATCTTTGCAAGAATGTCTACTGTGTTAGAAATTATTCTTATGACCTTCTTTTGGCTAAGAAATGTTAATGTACTTTTTACTGAGTTGCTCTCAAAATAATATTCCATACTCCATAAGAGTTCACATATGCATAATACACTAAATTTGAGTGTGTCTACAGAACTTACATTAACTAGTGCTCGAAAAGCACAACAGGCTGAGCTGAGTTTAGGTAAGATATACTTTGTGTGAGCTTTCCAATCTAAACATCTGTCTACTTGAAAGCCCAGAAATGTCTTTCTCTTCTTTTGTGTGTGTGTGTGTGTGTGTGTGTTTTAATGCCTGCTTTTACTACATGCAGTGCTGCAGGGGGTGACACTGATGATACATGAAATGAAGATAGAGCACCGGTGGAATGAGATGGCAGGGGAAACCAGAGCACCTGGAGGAAACCTACCCCTAAGCTGTTTTGTCCACCACAAATCTCACATGTGATCCAGAAATTTCTTTTAATAACATATCAGTAATCCCAATTTTTGTCACAGTATGCGACATATGATAATTTATAAATTTAAAAACTTGTTTTGTCTAGATTCACAGATAATTTGTTAGCTTTAAACCAATATGACATATATTTCAGTACATTCAATTCAATACATAATTATAATTCAATTTTACACTCATTTAAATTTTGGTCACCAGGATACTAGTGTCATCAGCGAACAGAGTTGTACTTCCAACATCCTTCATATAAAGTGAAAGGTTGTTTAGGTAGATCAGAAATAATAAAGGTCCTAGCACTGAAACTTAGGGTATTCCACAGGTTATTATTTTCCAATTTGAAGTTCGTTTTTCATAGCTAATATAACTGGTTATTTCAACACTAAGTTTTCTAGTATTTAGATACGATATAAACCAATATAAATGTTTATTTTTAGTCCATAGAATTCCAATTTTGCTATAAAAATGTCATGATTAACACAGAAAAAGGAGAATGACTTGGTTGTCAATTCCTGAGCATTAGACACAATCAAAAATCTTTGCTGTGTCACAGAAATTGCACCTAAGTGTAGGCAGTTTAAGGTAGTCAATACTTCATTTGTAAATTTATAAGTTGCATTATTTGTCAATATTGCTTTTCTGAATCCAGACTAATTACTGACATGTATGTTATATTCAAGGTGCTTCTACAATCTGCTGAACATTACTTTATCAAAAACTTTCAAAAAAATTGCAAAGAGAGATATTTTGTTCTATAATTTGAAACATTATTGCATTCACCATACATTACGGATATTTTTCCTAAAATGATCAGGCACTACTAATTTTTTTTTTTTTTTTTTTTTTTTTTTTGTATTTTTTGTTTTCAGAAATGTTCTTTTTGCCTCACTTTTAAGCTTCTCTTTGTTTTTCCTGTATAAATCTTATCACAATCCAAACAGTTATTCCAACATATCACAGTAGTATGTTCCTACATTAACCATGAATGTTAAGACAATTAAATTTTAAAAAGTTTTAAACTGATTTCGCTGCTGAAGTTTAGAATCATAACTAAAAAATTCAATGCCAAGCCAAGATTTTAACCATGGATCTTTCACTCTACATGCAGCTGCTATAACCCTGAGCTACCATGGCACCATGCCGGCATATATCTATGTGTTATAGCAAACATCTGTTGCTGATTGCTCTTATAAATGGAAACCTACTAAACAAACCTTGAAAACTCCAGAATGGAGTACTTAGGAATTGTAAGTTGCCATTGATGTAAGTGATACTGAACTGAGATTTCCTCATGGTCTCCGGGGGAAGATGTGAATCAGCTGGAGAATTTAATGTCTATTGGCATTTGCCATGGCAGCTCAGTGGTAGAGCGGGTGCACATAGAGTGGAAGATCCTGGCTATGGCATTTAATTTTTTAGTTCTGATTCTAACCTCCTAGTTTACTTACAGTTTGTGTATGTTAAAATGTTCACCTATCACTGAATGTCCTTGTAAATGGAAAACTATAATTTCAAAATTCTTCCTCCAGTTGATTCTGCTACTGTGTCCTCTTGAACAATCACTATCACTTCTATTACCATTCTCTTTTGATAAAGTACTTGCCATATCTGTGGTGTCAATGTCCTCCATACAGCATTATCTTCTAATAAGTGCATTGGTCAGGCAGCATTGTGTTGCATATTCACAAAATAATTTGTTATTTATCAGATAGGAAGATAATGGCAATGCTAGCAGTTATAATGGATAAGATTCTCTATTTAGACAACCTTCCTATAATGGGTGCATTATAAGTTGGTGATTGGCGTTTTGCCTCCACGTGCTGTTCAGCTGCGAAAAGAAGGAGAGGAGATAAACACGTCATTGACACGTCATTGCCGTCGCCTAGCAACCAGCAATCCACCAATCAAAAGTAAACTGTTGCCATAGCAACCCGAGCCGCTTATCCTATGTTGCCAACTCTATCGCACTACATCACGTGCTTTATGCATGACGCTATTCTGTCGGCATGTTGAGGTTTTCAGTAAACAGACACTGCTCCTATTGTTGCTTCGCTTATGAATCAGCAGTATCACAATACCGTCGTCGTTGCCCTTTAGTATGAGATGGTATGCGTTGTTGGAAGGGAACAGGTGTGGATTTAGTTTCAAGGAATAGCTTATGACATTTTCTGGGTCAATGACCAACCTTTACAGTTTAATGACCAACCCTTAGGGTATTTTTCGCTGTCATCACTGCCAAACTAAGAGTGTACTGCTTCAGGTAGTGAATGTTTCACAGAGTGTAAACAGCTTTACATTTTCGCAATATAATTCGTGTGTTTCAGTGATCAACTTCAGTGTTTCTGTGATCAACTTTAGTGTTTCAGTGCAACTTTAATATTTAGCTAATTGTTACTCATGGCTACCGCAAACACTTGTGCTACAGAAACAGGCAGAAAGAAACTATCTGCGAAGACCACAAAAAATGTTTTTGGGCACGGAATCCCAATTAAAGGACAAGCAAGGGAAATTATATGTTCTGTAAGAAAATATTTTGAGGATGAAAGAGACAATGGGAGTCCAATAATTCCCGTTTCAAAAGTACTGGACAGAACCTCAGCTGATGTTGGTGTAAGTAAGAATACCATAGTTAAAGTAGGGAAAGAGAAATATGCTAGTGAAGAAAATCAGGCATGTACATCGCGGTTACAAACTCGTATGCTGTACTTAGGTAACTGCTCACTTAAACGTGTAGACAGTCTTATGGCAATCTTACGATTAATACTGCAGTATGCAAATTTCTAGGAATATGTGCGTGTGCATTACTGCAACCGAACTTCCACCTCCCCTCTAACCGTCACCTTCATTGCCTAGCACGTGGAGAGGGACGGAAAAGTGGCAACGGTGCTATCCCCTCTCTTTCCCCACTCCTTCAACTGTCAATCACCAACTTATAATGCACCCATAATAATATATCATACATTCTATTCAATTTGAATTTACACAGAAATTCCATGGTAGACAGGAGAGAGAAAGAAAGAGAAAAATGGAAATGTATCAAGTATGCTGTGGGTGAAAGAAGAAAATGCATAGCTAAAATCTCTTTTCCACTTGACCAGGCTTTCAATATAATCTTAATCTTATGCACAACCACCAATGCAAAAAGAAATCGTCTGTTTCTATTTTAGTCTCAGAACTTTTATCCAATAAGAACAATTATAATCTCTCTGTTATGCTAACTTGACAGCACAAAACAAAATGTGCAAAATGTAACACCATTTCTCAATTTACTACATCTGTATAGACATCATCCCCCTACCTGCAAAATTTGAAACTTGAACTTTTACCTGAATGCTATTCAAAAAACCTGTCCACTCAACCGATGCATAAAAGATGTGCAAAAAACCATCATTAATAGTAAAATTTTAACAACTGCAGAACAAAAGACTATCAAACCGGACAACCCTATCCTTGCGAGATTATATGGTTTGCCTAAAATACACAAACCCAACATACCCATGAGACCCATTGTAAATAATGTCAACACTCCTACTTACCTTCTGGCAAAATGGCTGTCCAAAAAATTTCAGTCCTTTCCACAATTCCACACTCAGAGCATAAAAAACTCTTTAGACCTGGTAGAAAAAATTCAAAATCTTAAACTAAACCCTCATGACACTTTAGTATCCTTTGATGTCCGCTCCCTCTTCCTTAGCATTCCATTAGACAAACTTTTGATTCAACTGAAGAAATGGCTAAATTCTATTAACCTAGATGCCAATGCAATAGAAGAATATTTGGCAATGACTGAAACATGTATACATCAAAATTATTTTGTTTTCGATGGAAAATATTATAAACAAATTTCAGGACTAGCTATGGGAAGCCCGCTATCACCATTTTTGGCCAATTTATACATGAGCATTTTCGAAACACATAAAAGCCTTCCCTCATATTTTTAAAACATGGTACAGATACGTAGACGACATCTTTGCAATAGTGCCCTACAAACAAATAGATGATGCTTTGAAACTACTCAACCTGCAAGGACCCAGCATACAATTCACAGTAGAAACTGAAGAGGACTGTACTCTACCTTTTTTGGACCTTAAAATCACAAAAAGCAATGAAAAACTAGAATTTGGTATCCATAGAAAAGCAACACACACAGATAATTACATCAAAGCAAATAGTTTCAACCCAATTCCACACAAACATGCCACCATCAACAGTCTCACACACAGATTAGTAAATCTATCCCTCAGCCAGCAAGAATATCAAAAAGAATACCATCAAATCTTAAAAACTGCAATTAAAAATGGATATGCAAAAAACCTTGTAGATAAAAAACTAAAATCATTCAAACTTCAAAAGAGATTAAAACAGATCACAGCTCTCACACCAATAAAACAAGAAACTAGATTTGCTAAATTTACTTACCACCCCTGGGCCACAAAAAAGTTCCAAAAAATATTCAAGAAATACAATATAACATTGGCACCAAAAAACAATTACAACATTAAAAACCTACTTCACAGTAATAATACTGATAAGATAAAACCAGAGGAAAAGTCCGGCATTTACAAGATTAAGTGTAAAGACTGTGAAAAAATTTACATAGGGAGGACAAAAAGAAACATAGGCACCAGAAAGAAAGAACACTTCAGGCACTTAAGATACAAAAATATTGATAAGTCCACAATAGCAGCTCATTTCTGGTCTGAAAATCATGAAATTGAAGATAACACCAAATTACTAAAATATGTACAAAAACATAGTGAACTCGTCATATGGGAGAGATTATACATAGAAAAATATAAAAACCAACTAATGAACTTTGAAATCCTGCCAGAAGAGAATCCCACATTTAAGTTCATCACTAAATCAACAGATGGCAGCAGCAACTCCAAAATTACCCACACCACTGGATCAAGCTTTAGACGAATAGGAGCCGAAGATGCAAATGATGATTTGCGAAACATGTCCTCAAAATAGGTACGTAAGTGAAGCAGATGTGTAATAAATATGACTCATTTATAAATTAATAGTTTGAATATGTTGTTGCACCAGGAACTTTTAAGTAGAAGATACTGCACACTGACAGAAATTACAAAATAATATTTTACTGTCTGTTGATAAAACATCTTTAAATTCTGAAATGTAACTTATTAATTTTAAAGTGACTGGATCTGATACTTTTGGCATGTTTACCGTCTTTATAGAATAAACTCCACCAATGTGTATTCTGACACGTAATACCGTGTCTGACTTTCTTTCCTATTGTTGAGGACCATTAATTTTCAAATAGCTCTGATTTAAAAGGAATGTTTAAACTTCATTGTTGAAATGTATTTTAATGGAATTTTGTTTTATTTTATTGTTAAGGTAGACTGTTTTATATGAAATATGGAAAATATATGGGGATTAATTAAAATATGTACTAAATTGTAAAATATGGAGAAATATAGAAAATAAAAATAGCATTTTTCAACTCTACACATTGTGAAACATAATGGCAATGTAAAATATAAATGATTTAGCTTTATAAGTAAATATGTATTTACATATAAATCCTTTCCCTGGTTATTACACTAAAATGCATATTGAATAACTAGGGATTTAGAAGGTTTTCAAGAATATCTTTCCTTTTTTTTCCCCTCTCTCATAAAATTGTCTGAAAATTAACAGCTAAGGAAATATTTAAGGAATTCTTCTTAAATTACACAGATCCATCCATTCCAATTTGCAAAATCACACAAATTTATTTTGATATTAGAAAGCTGCAATAACATAACTGACATAAATAAAAAACTTAAATAACACAGCTATTTCATATTTTTGTTTCCCACAAAAAATACTTAACTGTTCATTACTATTTCAGTTGCAGGAAATAGTAACTTAGCCCAGCCTTTCCTCTCACAGGCATCAAGACTTGTTGCCAAGGCCATAGCTCCTTCAAAACTTGGCATACTGGTTTGATAGAAGTGCACAAGTGAGCATTAAATTCAAATCAGTTGATTCTTGCAAGATTTGAGTAATTCTTGAACTTAAGTTTTTCTGTGTCATTCTGTATTCATTTGTACTTAATTACCCCAATTCTAACAATACAATCACAGGGATGACAATGCTCACCTCTGTACCCGAGGTGGTAGTGAAGAGATCCCAAGTTTGAATATAAGTTATTTGGATAAGGTTTTTTCTGGGTTTTCCCTTATCCTGGAAGATTAATATTGAGTAACTCTAAACTCTATGAATGCTGGGCTCATTTCAGCATTGTTTCATTCATTTCATTCATTGTCCAATATGACCTGCATTATAGGACATAAAAAAGGCATGACAATCACGCCTGCTTCAAAAGTATCATCCAAATATGCTTGAATTATGATCATTCTATTCTCTGCTGCATAGCCAACCCTTCAATTCTAACCTTGTTTATCCTTTACCTAAAGTTTAGAAGAATTAAACATGAAACTTTTTTTTTCTTTTGGTTCATTTGCTTGTTAAAATTGAAGTTCTTATATCAAATAATGTGCAAATTTAAAACAAAAGAGCAGACTTTATTTCATTCTTATGAGATGATGGATGGTTAAGAAAATAGATAAAATGTTGGTTCATTTGAAAGAAGTGTACTGAAACTGCTCTCCAAATCTGTATTTTTTTAACACCACTTTAATTTAATAATAAACCGTATTCTTGACTGGTTACCAAAATAAACTGTTATAAATTTTCTTCAATGGATAACAGAACATAAAACTTATCAACTTCAACTGATTTCCATAATATGGGTTGTACCCTACTATAAAGAAAGAACGACTGCATTGGTAATGATTCACGAATTACTTCAATTTTAGACCATACAGCTACACATATAGAACATATTTTATACATTAAATGCAAGGCACACATACATTTCCAGCTAACCTATCTTGAAATCAAGCAATGTATGCAGCAGCTTTGTTATCAATCTTAGTTCTGCAAATAGGACAAAAATCAGTAATTCCATCACTGCAATCCTCACAGAGGCACACATGACCACATGGCAAAAGAATCACTTCTCTAGGATTTTGGCGGCAGACTACGCAGAGCTGCATTTCTGGTAGTTCACTATCACGAACCTGTGCCCGACGCTGCCGTCTCATTGCTTCCACTCTTCTATGCATTTCTTCTTCCTTGCGCTTACGCAGTTGTTCTTTCCACCAGCGATGTGTTATCAGTCCTGCGATGAAGATAGCAACTCCTCCAAAAATCAACATATAAAATCTGCAACCAAACAAAATAATTTAAAAATGTCTGTTCTTGCTATATTTAATACAAGCTTTTGAAAGAGCCTCTCTCCCAGCACTATGGCATGAATATGAAAAAATGTAAAAACTACATTTCTCTAATGTCTTAGGGTACTGAAACAGAGCAAAACGGTAGTTTAAGTTGGTTGGGGTGGAGCATCTCAGATATCAAAGTAATTGCTGTTACAGCAAAGTTGTTCTTACACACAAACTTTGTGTAGGCAAACTTTGAAATGTAGAATCAGACTGAAAAATTCAATGCCATAGCCTGAATATGAACCACAGATCTTCCGCTTTACATGCATCTGCTCTACCATTGAAAAATTTTATGACATAGCCAGGATTTCAATCATATATCTTCTGCTCCACGCATGGCTAATCTACCACAGGCTCTGAGTTTGCCTACATACTGTTTATATATGTTACAACAATCAGTTATAAGTGTTGCCCTTATAAATGGAAATTATAATAAAAACATAATGGCCAAGAATTTAACTACTTCAAGTCACCATTGGGGTATGTAATCTCAAATCTGAGATTTCCTTATGGTCTATCAGGAAGATACAGATCAATCAAATTTCAAGTCCTGGCAATGGCATTGAATTTTTCAGTTCTAATTCTACTTTTGAAAGTTGATGAATTTATTAGTTCTGAAAAGGAGATACTAATTTGTGCTATAAATGTCATATGTTCCTTATCCTAGCTGTGCTCATAAGTATAACCTTCATGATGTTGGTGAGATTTTTTTTTTCCTTGTGTAATTTACGTCCTCCAACGTTAAGTCATATCGGACAATGAATGGAATGGGTGAAATGATGCTCAAATGAGCCCAGGGTCCATAGAGCTTAGAGTTACCTGACATTCGTCTTTCAGGATAGGGAAAACCTGGGAAAAAACCTTATCCAGGTAGCTCACCCTGACCGAGACTTGAACTCGGGACCTCTTGAACGTGAGTCAGACACGCTACCACCACGCTACCAAGGTGGGCATGTTGGTGAGATTCCTATATCCAAGGAACTAGAAAGTTACAGGAAAAAAGGAATAAAAGCTGGATCACAACTGGAAACAGAAATCATAATGAGAATGACAAGGTGGTAATACTTGTAATACAATTTACACGTTCACAATTAACTGGAAATTTACTGGAGCCCAGTAACTAAAAGGATACTTTTATATTACCCACTGAACTAGAATTCTAGTTACCAATGGGAAATTATGAAATTACCCATTCCTAAATCATCTTTACAGAAAAAATTTTCCAAATTTTTTATTTTCTCAAAGATGGCTAAAATAATTTTGATTAAAATGCTATTTTTTAAATTAAATTTATGTTATTGTACTGAGTGATACAGTTATGTTAAATATGACTATAACAAATCACATAGAATATCTTTACTGGGTGCTACCCAGCAGTAGATACAAGGTTAGTTGTACATCTTTGTACATCTTGAGTCACTGTGCCAACAATTTGTGGGAGGAGGGATGTAAATATGATATAGCAATGGACTGTAATGTTAGAATTAAGATCTGTGCAACTAAGTAACTGCTACAGAAGATTGGAGGACCTCCAGGGAGTCCTAGATTGGCATGAAGGGTGATGTGAACACACCATGGTGCTCCAGCAACTCTGAATTCAATTAGTCTGATAATGAGACGTAGATACCCAGATACAGCTACTATACTGCCATATGGATTGAATGAGGGATGTATAAATAAGGTGCTTACAGTGCAGAGGCAAGGAGATTGTTCAGATACTAGGTGTCTTACTGAATTATTCTGCAGAAGAGTTCCTACTCAGCTGATAATACAGATTCCATGTGAGCTTGTTGTCCAAGATAGGGCCAAGATATCTAATAGATAATCATGTGGTTATTTGTATCCCTGCCATAAAAACAGGATGGTGGGTGAACTTACATTTGTACCTGAATTTGAAAAATATATATTTTTGATGATTCATCAGCAGGTGCCATTTTTACACCATAGATAAACAATTTCATAAAAAGTTTGTATCTGAGTAGCAATAGAAGCACAAGTCTTACAGCAGGAACATCATCACCAATAGTGAGACGAGGATCATTGGAAAAATCAGAAGGGTATATGAGATAGCAAAATGGTGCTAGCCACCTTCTGGAACACTGGAGTAAACTGCTTTGGACTGTAATTGTGCAGTTTCATACTTCACCAAAGAAGTGTGTTTAACCCATTCACATCATATGACAAGTTGCACTCACATGATGCTTTGTGGCATTTAAACTGTATGACAAGCTCAGCTCACACACATGCACTGTTGCAAATAAGTGCACAGAGTTCAAATGTAGGCAACAGATGGCTCTAAAGTGTATCCTAAGGTAATCTATAACCAAGACGATTAATACATGTTTTTTTCATGCATTTCACGTGTTTTCCCGCTAAAAATGTTTCTCTGTAAGCTGAGTTCTCAGTAAGCAACCTAACAGAGAGAGCAGTGCATAATAATGATAAAGAGGTTTTACAAGAGCTTTTTGATAGTATTTTCTACAGTGATAATGATTAGCGATTTCAGATTCTGAAGAACCCCAAACAGTACTCATAGTTCCTTTTATGGAAGTGTTGAAAACAGTGTTGTTGTATAAATTAAGTTAATTAGGAGTCGATTAATAACACAAAACAACACTCACTTTTAAATTTTCCCGGAACCGGTTTCTGAGGTCTTCCCTCTATCTTCAGCCGGACATCGACTAGTTCTCATTGGTGTAGCTGGCAATATTTTGTCTTCGGTCTCCTCTGGTGGCGGTTCGAGGAACTTGCTGAACAAATCTTTCTGGGGGATGTCGAAATTGAATACTTTGTTCCTATTTTTTGAAATAAAGATTTGTTCCCATGTGGACAGTTCTTCTTTTCCTGTTGTATGTTTTAGTAATTTTGGTTCTGGATTTATGTTGTGGTTTTTTTCCCAAAAATGCGTGGCAACTGCTGATTTTTCTAATTGTTTGTATTTTATGTTCCTAAAGTGTTCCTTTGCTCTTGTTTCTAAATTTCTTTTCGTTTTTCCAATATAAATTTGACTACAGTCACAGCATTCAATTTGATATATACCAGATTTTTTGTTAGATGGAATGGCATCTTTGATGTTTGAGCAAATTAGGTTTTTTAAGGAGTAATGGTTCACTGGAGCTAGTTGAATGTTTTGTTTTTTGAAGACTTTTTTGAATTTATCAAAGGCCCATGGATGGTAAGTGAATTTTTTGAAGATCATTTTAGTTTCTGTAGCTGAGAGGGTTGTGGTTTCCTTTAGTAGTTTCTTCTTTTTTGCTAAGTTCACTTTTTTGTCTACTAGTGATTTGGGAAAGTCATTTTTCTGTGCTATTTCAATAATTTTGTTGTATTCTATTTTGTATTCTTCTGCTGTGAGAGGGATGTTGACCAGTCTGTGAATCTTTTTGCAAACATAAAATTCATAAAGCTATGTTTACGAAATAAAGTGACACCCCGATTTGTCCGGAGGATAGTAAAACCAGGCTACGGGAATCAACACAGAGCGGCTGAGAAAAAAGTTTTACAGCTAGAAATTAATAAACATTATAAAAATTTGGAAGAAACGGAATTGAAACTTTATAAACTTCATTCAGTTTTAACGGAAACACTGGGAAACACGATGTGGGATAATTTCGAACAAAACTATTTGGCAATGCTAAGCAAGAAAATGAAAACAAAAACCGAAAAACTAAAGTACAAATTGACCAATTTGATGAACATTTCTTCACATCGAAACCATACCGAAAATAAGTTCAAGAATAAGAGACACATCGGAAATAGAAACTTGAGTCCTGCAGCAATTAGTCCACACGCTAAATGCAAAACAGCAACAAGTAGCGTAAACGAAAAAACAAACACGCAAAACTTTGAAAACGTTGTAAATCTTTCAAATCAAAATTTCTCCACAAAAGAATTAGGTCTTCTAAACAAAGGATTAAAAACTTGCGTAAGTTTTTCAAACGAAATTGAGGACTACATTGCAGATATAAACATTTCGGCACAGTGTCTACCAGTATCAAAACAAAACCCACTTAAAAGCCAATGTGAAAATATTTTGGAAGAAATAAAAACCAGATCCGTTCACAAGAGCAAACAAAATATTATCCGTTCATTGAAACAAAAAAACGTCATATACACCAAGGCAGACAAAGGTAACAAAATAGTCATAATGGAAAAATCTGATTACCTTGAAAAAATGGAAGAAATGCTAACTAACAGTGAATATGAAACCATTAACAAAAATCCATTAACAGCTTGCATAAAATCATTTGAAAAAACAATAGCAAAATCAAGTATAATATCAAACAAATATGCAGTTAAACCAGATAACCCAACCTTACCTAGACTTTATGGCTTACCCAAAATACACAAACCATCCATAACAATGAGACCTATAGTTAGCAGTATAAATTCACCAACATACAAACTTGCAAAATGGCTAACAAACAAATTCAACTCATTTCCAAAATTCGATAGCCTAAGCATCAAAAACACCTATGAACTTATAGAACACATTAAGGATACTGAACTAAATGAAGAAGACACACTAGTCTCATTTGACGTTAAATCACTGTTTCCCAGCATACCAGTTAAACAACTCCCAACATTGATAGAAAAATGGCTCAAATCACTTGGAATGTCATCACTTGAAATTTCAGATTACATCGAACTTACCAAATTATGCATAGAACAGAATTTCTTCCAGTTTCAAACAAAATATTTCCATCAAACTTCTGGTTTAGCAATGGGAAACCCCTTATCACCCTTCCTGGCCGATCTGTACATGAGTGCACTAGAAATAAGGATCACTAAAGGTTTCCCATGGATGTTCAAACTCTGGCAAAGATATGTAGATGACATATTTGCCATAGTGCCAAAAAAACACATCAGTGACGCACTAAAACTTTTAAATATTCAAGAAGAAAGCATCAAGTTCACTGTAGAAGTTGAAAAAGACGAGTATTTACCATTTTTAGATCTAAAAATAATCAGAAATAAAAATAGAATAAACTTTGGCATTTACAGAAAACCAACACAGACAGACAACTACATAAAAGCTAATGGCTACAATCCAAGATCCCACAAACAGGCAATCTTTAATAGTTTAGCACACAGACTGGTCAACATCCCTCTCACAGCAGAAGAATACAAAATAGAATACAACAAAATTATTGAAATAGCACAGAAAAATGACTTTCCCAAATCACTAGTAGACAAAAAAGTGAACTTAGCAAAAAAGAAGAAACTACTAAAGGAAACCACAACCCTCTCAGCTACAGAAACTAAAATGATCTTCAAAAAATTCACTTACCATCCATGGGCCTTTGATAAATTCAAAAAAGTCTTCAAAAAACAAAACATTCAACTAGCTCCAGTGAACCATTACTCCTTAAAAAACCTAATTTGCTCAAACATCAAAGATGCCATTCCATCTAACAAAAAATCTGGTATATATCAAATTGAATGCTGTGACTGTAGTCAAATTTATATTGGAAAAACGAAAAGAAATTTAGAAACAAGAGCAAAGGAACACTTTAGGAACATAAAATACAAACAATTAGAAAAATCAGCAGTTGCCACGCATTTTTGGGAAAAAAACCACAACATAAATCCAGAACCAAAATTACTAAAACATACAACAGGAAAAGAAGAACTGTCCACATGGGAACAAATCTTTATTTCAAAAAATAGGAACAAAGTATTCAATTTCGACATCCCCCAGAAAGATTTGTTCAGCAAGTTCCTCGAACCGCCACCAGAGGAGACCGAAGACAAAATATTGCCAGCTACACCAATGAGAACTAGTCGATGTCCGGCTGAAGATAGAGGGAAGACCTCAGAAACCGGTTCCGGGAAAATTTAAAAGTGAGTGTTGTTTTGTGTTATTAATCGACTCCTAATTAACTTAAGTACTCATAGTGATTAGAGTGATGAAAGCAGTAACCGCAGCAGTGACTCCAGAAGGAAAAATTTTCCTCTAAATAAGTCAAGTTCAAATTTGAATTTTGCATAATAGATGACCAGGCAAGTGCCACTAGGTCTAAAAGCATACTTAACCCATGATGAGTTCAGTTTTTTAACAATATGCATGCCAAATTGCATACAAGTATCTTTACTGGTTGATTTTATGTGATTATTTTAACATTATTATGCTCACAATGCCACTGGTAGGGTATTTAAATCCGATTTCTTGGCAAATAGCAGGGTATTTAAATACAATGCGAATGGGTTAATGAGCTAAGATTGAACTATTCTGAAAAGAGTATCCAATGAGGAGTAGACCTTCATCCCATACTTTATCAAAAGCTTTTTGAAACATCACGATATAGTCCAAGTCATATTGATTTGCCTTCTAAGATGTCCAATAGTCCATCAACAATTCACTGTTACTGTTGCAAACAAGAATAATGAGATCTGAAACCAAACTGTGTAGTCAGTAGAATTCATTGAACATGTGTAAGTATAGAAGGTGGTTGCTGGAGCAGTTGTTCAAATAATTTGGAAAATAAAGGTAGAAGACTCATATGGAATAATTTTCTGTGCTGTTTCATTCTTTTTGAAATTTAGGTGATGCTTTAATTATATTTTTACTTTTATCTTTTGTTGGACAGAATTAATGAAAATTAGTTACCTGTACAGCCGCTTTTGCTCTTCTAATCTCCGAATTAGGGACGAAATTGGTAGGACAGTAAGATAATATGGTGTACCATCTGAAGGTGCTGCAAGTTTAACAAGCCCTTCTTTAGAAGCTTTTATTTCTCCAATTCCTGTTACAAGAGCACCTACTCTTAACATTTCTTCCTTGTTCTGGATGCCCTGTCGACGAATTCCTGCGAATAAAATTTGCCATTTTGGAAACAGCTTAAATTTGAAAATATCTTTTAGATAGAATCTTATCATCAATATTTACCTGTAAAAAAACCCCAGAGGTGTTCTAGGGCACTAGAGGTGCTGGGTTCAAAATGGTCTGCTATGGTGTCCAAATCTAATATATCAGCATCCAATACATCTGTCACTTCCACTTTATTCCTTCCAGATTGTAGCACAAATGGAACAATATTATACACCTCCTGAATTGGTCGATGTTGCTCACCCCTAAAACATTTTAAAGGGGATAATAAATTCAAGCAGCAATAGCCATATATTTTTCTTTGCAGTCTTAAAATGGAAAGTACATTTAATTAAGAATGAATGCCAGTTACAGTAGAAAGTGTGCCCTTATCAAGTATTCCCATATAAACATCCTTTGCAATCGGTTTGAATTTTTCATACTCTTTAAATTGCTATAACCATTCAGTTGTTACCTACACGTCAAGGACCATATTATAATGATCCATCAACATTTGACTATAGTTTCAGTCTCTTATTCCCTTTGTAACAACAATGAAATGTGCAATTAAACTACTACTGCTAACATTTATCTTTATTAACATGAAGTAGATATAAAAAAAAAAGCTTTTCAAGAATAAATAGTAAAAGGTATAAAGTATAAATAATAGTAAACTTATATGTTTCACTACATCTACTATTTCTTCCATACAGTGCACTGTTTCAACTTTCAGCTTGTAAGAACCTCTACTTTGGACATCTTTAAAGTCGCAATTATAATGAGTTTAATGTGACAAAACATAATATGAAGTTACCTAATTGTTTTATTTCTCCATGGCACTGCTTCAAGTTGGATGGCACAATGACATCCAACTTAAAGAGAGCAAGATGTATTAGATTTCATATTAAGTCACATCATTAAATGCATCAGAGTCCAAGCTTAACTTATAGAAAAATAGGTTGCTTCTATTCTCATATCATATACTCATTAATTCTTCTAAAAAGAAAATACACTGGCTTAAAAGAAACTATTAGGTTATACAAAGAAACTATGATTAATGTTCTGTATGCTTGTATCCCAAAATCAACAAAACAACATCTCCTTTAATAATCATTGAATATACACTTAAATATACTGAACATTACTTCCAAGGATTCCTGAAAACCTATGTATAATACATGTGAATAACAACCACTTTAGTTTGAAATTCAAGTTGCAGTATAATATGGCAACCAGCACATGCAATACAACACATAATAGTTGAGGTTCTTTTTTATGGATGCTCTTCAACAGCTGTGGTTCTCAGAGTCCCATTCATAATGGGAATGAAGAACCATATAAGTTTGCTGAAACATTTGAGGTTTGTTTATGTGTCATAAATCTACAACATGGGACCACCACCAGCTTTACTTTATTTTTAAAGGAAACCACGAAAGACTTTTACACTCCCAAAAATGAATTGCCCTCAGCCAGATTTGAACCCATGATCTTGGAAACCAGAGACTAACATGCTAAGTCTAGACCACGAGAACTACAAACCGAGGCATCATGAAAACATTCTCACAGCTGTCCACCGGTTGTCAACATTTGCACACCAAACATAGCAGAAGGTATGTATGTCATGGGCATAGCTGTGATATTGAGGGTACCAAGCTGCAAAGCGTAGCTGGAGATGTTTTTATATATGCACAGAAAGCATAGCCAAAACAGGTGTAGGGTAAACAACATGTTCCCCATGTTGGCAACACTCATTTTGCTATCTTTGCCAACTCCAGTTTGGCATCTATTTGACTTTCTGAATATAGTGGCTGCTTCATCCATACAAGTAGCATTTTTGAATTGTGAAGATCAATGTGCCCTATGGCTTTGTCCAGGAAACACCTGCACTCATTTAAAAACATTACTCATCACAAAAATCGCAGAGCAACCCACAAGTTCTTCGGTGAGTAATGTAGTTTCCTTTAAGCATATGTTAACACAAACCACAACTAAAAATGTCAATAATTATTATGTTGTAGTAATTAAAAACAAACCAAAATCCAGCAGAATTCCTCGTAAATACATGTTCCTTCACACTAAGTTTCTGAATGGTTCCAGTTACATCAGGGTGATTTATGCTTGTGATCGGAGAACCAAGTGGTTTGACAATTCCACGTATAGCAGCATATGCAATTGTTTTGTCTGGGCTTGCTGAAATAATGTCATCCAACTTGGAACTTACATCTATAACTGGTGCATTCTGAAAGATAGATGAAACAAAATGAAAACGTGTTACCTGATCAATAAAAGTATTGCCCTTAAAACACTCTGCCTGGCAATAAGAACAGGCACACTCACACTCAATCTTTCATAAGCACTTAACCTTATAGGTCCTAAATCAAGCACCTGAAAATTCTACTTGCTCTCATTATTCATAATTGTCTTTATCCTTAAATGTAGCTTACTATAATAGATGAGTCTGGCATTCGGTGATCTGTGATGTCAATGCATTCCATTAATTATATCTCTACCTTTAAAACCCACGTTGACGTAATTACCACCACAAACATTTCCATAGAAGCTAATTCCACTTTGACAAATGTTTAGACATACCTGCACCGCTTTAATTGCATGACGCTGTCGTAAATAGTATTTACAACAAATACCGAACAACAAGGTGTCAACACCTAGGGCCAAGGCTTCTCCCAAGTAATCCATTTCATAATATTAAAAATATATACTTGTGATACACCGAAAAATTTCACACTCCATCCTGTTCTAATCTTTTGTTTTTACCCCCACCCCTCTTAGTACATAACAAGGCCGAGTCAGCCTTGGTACATAATGTGTACGCAGCATGTGCAACTGAACTTGACAAAATGTAATAGAATACATTTTCTCCAAATGCCAAGTCAAGCAAAGCAATAATCGGATACATCGCTTTATTTAATACAACTCTTTAATTTGAACCACGTTTTATTTTTGTCTGAAGACACCTTGAATCCAAATTTCTTAAGCGTCTAATTTTTTACTTTGGGAAATATTTAAAGAGAAAAGAAAAATTGCGGTTACTTTAAACAGTAAATTGTGCGCTACATGCCGATCTGTGATCCCGATACACTGCTGCCAGCATCCTTTATAGCGTAACAGCCATAGAGTAATAATAGACTATGTCAAAACTTGGTGAAATGTTTTATGTTTATTTATTCGTCATTTGGTAATTACAAACAATTACAATAGACTTCGTCATCCAGAGTATAAATATAAACAAATTATATACCTAAGCACATTACTCACATATGTGAACACGCGTGTGCGCGCACACACACACACGCACGCACGCACAGTTGATGCAGCCATGTCCATGAAATCATTTGTGGATATTAATTTAAATGAATTTGGATATATCATTTTAGTAAGCTTGGATGTGAAAGGTGCATTTGATGCTGCTTGGTGGCCTGGAATACTAAACAATTTAAGAAAAGTGAAGTGCCCAAGCAACCTATACAAGCTATTCCAGAGCTATTTCAAAGACAGAACAGCCAGTCTTTGCTCTAGTGAGTTCAAGATGGAAAAGCAAGTTAAGAGGGAATGTCTACAAGGATCGTGTTGCGGACCTGGTTTCTGGAGCATTCTCTAAATTCTCTGCTTAATTTAGAATTCTCTAAGCGTACAGAAGTAATTGTCTGCAAATGATCTGCTAATCATGACAAAGGGGAAGAGTACACTTGATGCCGAAAATTTTGCCAATCAGGATTTAAAGATAATTGAATTATGGGCCAAAGAAAATAAACTAAAATTTAATGAGTCTAAATCAAAAGCCATAATGATAAGGAAGAACATATATATATATATATATATATATATATATATATATATATATATATATATATATATATATATATATAATTGACAAAAGGTTCAGATTCAACCATCATGTCGATAATCTACATGACAAAGCAATAAAATTGACACGTTCATTCTCCAAGACTGCAAAACTTACCTGGGGGCTTGGAAACAAAGCACTACACACCATGTATAAAGGTGCCATAGAACCAATATTAACATATGGAGCCCCAATTTGGGGAGCTGCCCTACAAAGCCAAAAGAACTTAAGGAAAATACAGAGACTATTCAACACTAAAATCATAAAAGGGTACAGAACGATATCTTATGATGCCTCCTGTGTCATAGCTGGTATTGAACCCATTGACATAACCATCAATGGGAAGATAGCACTATACAGGGCTATACATGAAAGGGATAACTATGATGCACCCTTACCACCAAGGAAATGGCAACATCCTGCAGAAGTTCCTGAAATTACAGAAGCTGAGGAATCCACTAATTACATATTCAGAATCTATACAGATGGGAGTAAAATAGTGGACAGGGTTGGAGCTGCGGCAGTGGTGTTCAAACATGAAGCACTTAGTCTTCAACTAAAATATAGATTGGATTGCAAGTGTTCAGATAACCAAGCAGAACAAATAGCTATATTGAAAGTGCTACAACAGCTTCAAAACCATATAGACTTAGCACTTGAAGAAAAGACAGCAGCAATTTACTCAGATAGCAAGGTAACGCTGGACACACTGGTAAATAACATAAAGCACAACTCAGTCGTGGAGGACATTGCAGCCACTCTAACATCCCTGCAACAAGCTAATTGGAGAATCCACCTCAAATGGGTGAAAGCCCCTGTAGGAATACCTGGCAACGAGATGGCTGATAAATTGGCCAAGGCAGCTGCTCAAGATGAAGGACTGCCAATCATTTACAATAAGGTTCCCAGGTCAATGATCAAAGCAGACATAAAGAAAGAGGACACGAACAATGGCAACATAGGTGGAACAGCACAAACAAAGGGGCTCTCTGTAAAACTTTCTTCCCAACAATCAAAGATAGGTTAAAGAGAAAACTTCCCATTACACCAGAACTTACTGCTATAATCTCAGGTCATGGAAAAACTAAAGACTACCTACACAGGTTCCACATTATTGATGATCCAAAATGTACATGCAGTAACCTCCGACAAACAGTTAACCATTTAATCTTTGAATGTAAAGACACACAACAGCAGAGATCTATATTGGTGGCAGAAGTACACAAACAAGGAGGAAAATGGCCCACAACCAACCAGAAACTAATCACAAAGTACTTGAAACCATTTTGCAAATATATTCATTCAATTAACTTATAAAAAAGTAGTTAACTTTAAATTCAATATATTTATAAATATACTAATAGAATTAGAGATAACACTACAAACATACTATAAAACAATACAATGCAGGAATAGGCTAGCAAAATAGAGAAAGAAACTACCAATATATAGGTTAGAAAAAGCTCAAAGGTGTATATATCAAAAATAAATTAGGAATAAGTCTGTTAAGCTTACAAATATAAACTTGAATCTGTAAATTGTAAATGAAATTATGTATTGTAATGCATGTAATATTACCATGTAATGGGGCATGCAGTTGATACCAATAAAGAGAAAACACACACACACACACACACACACACACACACACACACACACACACACACACACACACACACACACACACACACACACACACACACACACACACACACACACACACACACACACACACACACACACACACACACACACACACACACACACACACACACACACACACACAATACTTAAGAATACAATTTACACTTCCCTCTTGTGTTGTTCTAAAAACTTGTGCAAACAATAAAACGGATTTCTTATCAGCTATTTGTACAATCTATTTTTGAACGCTATAATATTCAAACTCTTTATTTCTTGTGGAAGTGCATTGAAAACTTTTATACCAATTACTTTGTGGTTGTTAAATGTTTTTTGCAATCTATGGTGTGGCATATCTATTACATTATTATTCCTTGTCTCATGTTTATGTATTCCATTTCCAGTTTTATAATCATGTAGATCCTCTTTGATGTTAACCAATATGTCATAGATATATGAGGCATTTTTTTTAGGTCAGTACCATTTTGGAATTTAAAAAAAAAAATGTGCATAGATATCGCAATAATTTTATTTTTACATGAAAGCCTGTACCTTAATCTACTTTTCTACATAATTTCCGTGAATATTGAGGCACTTGTTATAACGTGGCACCAGTTTATGAATAGCCTCCTCATAAAATTCTGCCGCCTGACGTGTTAACCACTGTATCACAACTGTTTTGACTTCGTTATCGTCTTGAAGACGCTGACCGCCCAGATGTTTCTTCAAGTGCAGGAACAAATGGTAGTCGCTGGGCGCCAGATCAGGGCTGTATGGAAGATGATGTAGAGTTTCCTATTGAAAAGATTTGATGAGATCTTTGGTCCGATTAGCCACATGTGGACGGGCATTGTCATGCAGCAAAACGTCACCCTTACTCAACTTGCCACGTCTTTTGTTCTGGATTGCACGGCGCAGATTGTTCAATGTCTTACAATAAGACGCTGCATTTATTGTTTCATTACGAGGCAGAAACTCCACTAGCAATACTCCTTTTCTGTCCCAAAAAACTGTGCACATGATTTTCCGGGCAGAAATTGTTTGCTTATACTTCACTTTTGTGGATGATGATGATGAATGTCGCCATTCCATGGATTGTTGTTTCGATTCTGATGTGACGTAGGCCACCCATGTTTCGTCACCAGTAACAATTTGGTCTAAAAAATCTTCACCTTCATTGTGGTACCGCTCAAGGAAAGTCAACGCACTGCCTAAACTTTGGGTTTCAAGTTCTCGGTCACAATACAATACAAAACACTGTGAAAATATTGAGGAAAATAGTCGCACAATGATGAAATTGTAAAGCGTCTGTTTTCTCTCACTTTTCGTCCACTTTCTTCACCAAATCTTCAGAAACGACCGAAGGACACCCACTCCGTTCTTCATCATGCACATTTATGCGGCCATCTTTAAATGCTCTCACCCATTTCCTTACCATTCCATCACTCATAATGTTTTGTCCATAAACTTCACAGATCTCACGATGAATATCAATCGATTTTACGCCTTTAGCACTTAGAAATCGTGTAACAGCCCGTACTTCACAATCGGCGGGACACGATTGTCGGAGGCATCTTAAACACTCAGTAACTAACGTATACAATGAAGAATCAGACTGTAATGACGTCAGTGCGTAGACAAGAGATGTAGGTAACCAGCGCGCATGCGCGGAACGCCGGCCGTAGCGATGCGGTGGCGGAATCGCAAAACGGTACTGACTTGAAAAACATGCCTCGTATAATTTTACCACCGTTGGAATTCCCAATTTAACAAATAATGGTTTATAGTGTTCAGTTTTGTTTGAATTTGTCAGTATTCTAACAATTTTTTATTTTTATTTATTTATTTATTTATTTATTTATTATTTATTTATTTATTTATTTATTTATTTATTTATTTATTTATTTATTTATTTATTTATTTATTTATTTATTTATTTATTTATTTATTTATTTATTTATTTATTTATTTATTTATTTATTTATTTATTTATTTATTTATTTATTTATTTATTTATTTATTTATTTATTTATTTATTTATTTATTTATTTATTTATTTATTTATTTATTTATTTATTTATTTATTTATTTATTTATTTATTTATTTATTTATTTATTTATTTATTTATTTATTTATTTATTTATTTATTTATTTATTTATTTATTTATTTATTTATTTATTTATTTATTTATTTATTTATTTATTTATTTATTTATTTATTTATTTATTTATTTATTTATTTATTTATTTATTTATTTATTTATTTATTTATTTATTTATTTATTTATTTATTTATTTATTTATTTATTTATTTATTTATTTATTTATTTATTTATTTATTTATTTATTTATTTATTTATTTATTTATTTATTTATTTATTTATTTATTTATTTATTTATTTATTTATTTATTTATTTATTTATTTATTTATTTATTTATTTATTTATTTATTTATTTATTTATTTATTTATTTATTTATTTATTTATTTATTTATTTATTTATTTATTTATTTATTTATTTATTTATTTATTTATTTATTTATTTATTTATTTATTTATTTATTTATTTATTTATTTATTTATTTATTTATTTATTTATTTATTTATTTATTTATTTATTTATTTATTTATTTATTTATTTATTTATTTATTTATTTATTTATTTATTTATTTATTTATTTATTTATTTATTTATTTATTTATTTATTTATTTATTTATTTATTTATTTATTTATTTATTTATTTATTTATTTATTTATTTATTTATTGAATTCTTAAAATTTCAACTATTCTAGAACTGCTACCCAATAGAACTAACCCATATCTAAAACCACTTTGAAAAAACGAGTAATAAGCCATTAATACAAATTTTCTGAAACTACTGTTTTTAAATTTGCTAACAAAAATACCACTGATGACAATTTATAAATTATATTTATAAATTATATTTATACTGGATAATTATAGTTGGAAAAATGGTGGAATAAATGTTCTGTGAGTGCATCAATATACAGTAACAATAATGAAATTCAACAAAGTAGGCCATCTTTTCACTTTCATGTACATAGTCCCATTCTATAATGAGCGTAAAAGACCGCGTAACCCATTTGTAATATTCGGCTCTCGGGCATGTTGCATAAATTGGGTAGGTTGGTAGCTCTGGCTTATCTTCAGGTCCTGCTCCATTAACTATTTTCTTTTTTAATAATATATTACTTTTCCTTATTTTACCGTTTCTTTTCACACATATATATATATACATTATATAAACACTCATGCCCAAGGTGGGACTCGAGCCCGCGACCCTCTACATGGGACGCTAAGAGATATACAGTCTAACGATCACGATTAAGAGGACCGATTATTCGTCAGTTGCTATTTATTCGCGAGAATGATACGGTGTGTTAGACCTTCTGTCGTTGGTCCTGTATATTGTTGCTGATTTTGTCCACACCTAGCCTCTGAGGCAGATATTACCTCAATGGTAAGTCTTTGCATAGAAGTATAGCAAGGATTGATTACGCTTCGGTGTTCTATAGAACTTATTGCATATGCTTGTTTTTTATTTCATGTACGAACATAATGAATTATATTAGTATTCTAAAACAGTGTACATTTCTATTATGCGGTTTTATTTTCAGATTTCAAGTACAACTAAAACATGGCCACTTCAGTATGAAAACATTTATGCAGAGTGAAACTCTAATGTCTCATATTGTCTGGCCTCTCGATACCAAGAAAGCGAGTTGTTTGGCGATTGATAAAACCGCCCAAGTGAATGTGACTTTCGTCGGAGAACCACACGTTGAAGAAGAAATCTGGATCCTCGTACACCTTGGCCAAAAATCGTGCACAAATTTCTACTCTGACATGCCTATCTGCTCCATCAGTCGTTGCCCGACCTGTGTTCGGTACGGAAATCCACCTATGTCTTTAAACAATCGTCGAAGTGAGTATTGCTGATGTTTATTTTTAGGGATGTTCGCCGAAGACTTCGATTTGGAGACTGCAACACCTGATTGAGGACAAGTCCACGATTTTCATTTGTGGACACAGTTACTGGCCTACCAGACCTTCCCTTGCGTTGACACAACACACTACCCGTACGACGATTTTTTTTTTAACAATCGAGCATAAGTGTTTTGCAATGTGCTGGCTTATTGGAGTGTTCATGATATTGTTCCACCACAAACTTTAAACTCGGCCCGCCTTCAGAACCGTCTCCGTACGAACAAATATAACACTCCACTATAAGCACGTTTTCCTCTGTCGCGAGACGCAATTCTAATCACAGAGCACAACCTATTTACACACAGAACATATCTTTACACAACTAAATTTACATCATGGCGATGTAACAACAGGCAGACGATCAGGCGTGCGCTTGCGCGAAAATAAGTACTATATATTTTGGTGCATACCGTTCTTTACGACAGAAGAAAATGCTTGACCTGGAATTCAGAGCAACAAGGATATGGTAGAAAAAGTCGTCCAGAAAAGATAATGAAAATAAAAGTGCCGGCTTACTTAGGCCGTTTTTCTATTTTCACCAATGTATTTGACCCCGAAGACATTTGGAACTATTGACAGTTTCACCTGAGGAAAAAAAAAAAAAAAGATTTTTTCGAAACAAGCCTAGCAGTCACTAGCCTCTGCAAATGCATTTCTGGTAGCAGAAGAAACGTCGCTACTGATAACTAGTTTTCGTCTATACAACCTGATGGGGAATTGCTGAACCGGAAACTGGCATATGTAGGTAAGCTAAAATCAAAAAGGAAAAAAAAAAAAAAAAAAAAAAAAAAAACCTCCAGGAGAATATCTTTTTAAAATGCTACAAAATGTGAAATTGACGCATTAGACATGAAAAGCAGCAATCAAACCGTAGAACCAGAAAATAGCCACTGGCAATATTTTACCACCTGGTATACGTCAGCTATTTTAATGCAAATGTGGTGTTTCTAGAGAAATGTCAGATGGACAGGTTTGACTTCACAAAGCATTTGGAAATGTCATTGTTCAAGAACCACGTGAAAAAAAACTGCTAATTTCCTGTTTGACGAACGGCTTGAGACAAATCAAGTTTCTTAGGACACCCACGACATGAATTGCACGGTCGATGTAATATACTGCAAAACGCAAGAATTAGTGAGTACCCAAACCCGCGTCACTTCGCTGGCTATGGCCAGGGCCTTGCCAACCTGACCTGCGCACTCATCATGCGCAGTTAGCACCAACCGATACTAACGCAGGTGCGAACGCGGGACTCCTTTATTCTCCTTTACTTCTCTTGTACTTTTTCTTTCTCTCCTTCTGTCCTCTTTCTCTTGCTTGTTAAGAAAACACCATACAGTTTGGAATGTTATACAAACTGTGCAATGTATGCGTGAAAGAATAAAATGGTAAACCAGTTTTCATACATATATTCATGTTATTTCACTTCTCTGTATAGATTTTTTAAGTTGCAAATCCTTTCTGTATTCATGTTATGTAACCCAAAGCTTTATGCATATTGTAATTCAATAGATTTTCTTATACTCTATACATATGTCTTATAAAATATGGTAGTACATTTTAAAATTAATCAGAATAAACAATTATAGTACATACAATAGATTTAAATATTAAATAATAGAAAATCGATTATAATGTCCCCGTGTGTTAGACGGATATTACTGTGAAAGTACAGACTGACGGATATTGCCATTTAAGGTTTAATTATGCTGAGGCCTTTTATCAGGTTAAGCGATTTTGGGATCAAATTTTCTCACTTGCGCAATGAACCATTCAGCCCTCTAATTAGGTATTCTTTATGTAAGGTCAAATGTGTTTAAAGAAACATATTCAGGAATAGCTGTACGAAAACCTATTCCAAAGTTCAAAAACATCATCAACCGGAGATTTATTTGAATCTACCCTTTCAGTAAACCGAAGAATGTATTTCCGGATATGAGCATAGCTTTAAATTCAGAGTAATTGGTTACACAGGTTGATCTAATGTGATTTTTTTGGATTCTTTTATTATACTTCTAGCACCACCTGTTGATTTCCTAAGAGGAAATAATTTTACACTAGTTTACACTTAATTTATAGTGCTTGTTGTGTGTGTGTGTGTGTGTGTGTGTGTGTGTGTGTGTGTGTGTGTGTGTGTGTGTGTGTGTGTGTGTGTGTGTGATTAAAAGTATGAGAAATATATTTAAGACAAGTGTGATTAAAAGTATGAGAAATATATTTAAGACAATGTATAAGGTTGGTTGCTACGATTATTTACAAGATAGTTGAATAATGGAGACTTTTACTTCACATGTCAAAGGTAAAGTATTTATATAATAGCTTAGTTTACTATAGCCAAGCTGTTTGGAGCGAATAAAATACAGATTAAAATAAAATAATGGCGGAGGAGGGGGCACCAGCTGAAGGGGGCGAGGAGGAAAAGAAGGAAGATGACTCATCTAAAATAATAGTGCACACGTATCCCCTAGTTAGAGTAAGTAGACATAATGCAATACTATGAAAGCAAAGAGGTTGAAACAGCGTTATTATATAAAGTGCCTATTTTTACAGTTCTCCGATATGGCAGAAGAATTAAGAAACGAAGCACTCGAGCAGATTGTCACCGCATGTGAAAAATTTGCCGACAACAACGAGGCAAGTATTAGTAGCTTGGGCTATATTTCCGTATTCTAGGAAAAAGAAAGCGTAAGAAACGGAGGCCAATGTAAATACCTAAATTAAGTGCTTTAGGACATGTGGTAACGATTGCATAAATATTTTCGGGTTGAAATACGAAAGAAAATGCTTTTAAAATTGTACATTGTATAGGTTGCAATGGTCAGCTGAAATGCTGTAAAATACCCAACCACCCTTTTAAGACACTTTCTTGAAATGTGAAATAATTTGCTAAAAATCAACAATGTTCTCCTAGTATGTTGTGTGGAGGTAATATCGACCCCTAAATCAAGTGAAATCGCGAAAATAGCGGTATTTTAGTGTTTACAAACAGGGCCGTTAAATTTCCAATGCACAGAACTTCGTAATACCTAACGTTGTTGTAGTCAAATGGGGGCTAACTTTCGAAACCGCAGACATATATTTACTGTGTGGTTTCACTTAAAGATTGAAAACTCTTCATCTCTGATCCCTTGCCAGCAGATGCATACTAACTAGAGCCGTAAAATACTGAAGTTTTCTGCAAAGGGTATTTTGCAATTATTTAACTTTAAATCTGTTTATTTACGGTAACTGCAAAATAGGAATGAACATGAGGCGTGGCTAGCGTGATTGGTCTATCGTTGACTAGCCAGTGCGGTTAGCGCAACGTTGTACAGTTAGGAACGCGTACTCGTTCGCTTTGCCAAACCACACGGCTAATTTCTTTGGGTGCTCAAAAGATACTAATTACATAATTATTTTGTTTTGTCCATGTCGCAGAGGTCTGAGGGTGACCGCCCAAACCCCACATTTATAGGACATCTGGTTTCGTAGATAGGGAAATATAAGACATCTGACTAGAAAGAAAATTTTGACTCAAAGGGGGAAACATTTTAAGAACTATTACTAATTCACATAATATTATATAATTACTCATCAAAGAAAATATGACAGCCATTTGTTTATGGAGATAACAGTACATTAAACCAATACAAGATACATTACATTACCCTTATATCACAGGACACTTATACAACTTGAGAAACACCAAGACATTGCATCACACCACATCTCCACCTCTAATTATCAAATGAACAACACTGTTTCAGAAGACAAAAACTGGTACCTCTATTACGTTCTTCAAAAGGTTTTTCATAAAGTCAACATTTTAAGAAGAAAAGATTATCATTGATTTGTATGATCACTCAGATTCAAAATCAGAAATTCCACTCAATAAGGTGAATTCTTCAGCTTTCATGGCCTTTCTTAAAAACTACACAAAGTTGATAATGCTAGATGAGAGTACTATAAGGGGATAAAAGAACATCATGGAGCCTGTTTACCATGGAGCAATAAAAATAATCAGGGAGAAAGTGCCTGAATGCAATGTGGGAATAATTTTGTCTGAAACCATAAACTGAATGAAATAATATGTTTTGGAAATTTTAGCTTTTTTTCTTAGCAGAGGAGATTGTTAAGCAAATTTAAAAATGCACGAGCTACAGAAAGTCAATGCCAGTAGAGTAATGCAATCCATTATGTACGTCTGTCAAAAATTCTTGCCTATTGGTACAGAGTTTCAAAAAATTCTGCTTATGCTAAGGGAACAAGCTCAATTTCAGCTGATAAACAATTGGAATCAATTGAAACCTTTATTTCAATCAATCAAGCTGAAGCATTTGACATGCTTGGTTCACATGGTATGGGAATCCAGTAACTATGTCATGGACTGGAAAGAAATGGATATTCTTGACTCTTGAGCAGTTTTCCAAGAATCCTATAAGCGTTGTGACTATGCACCCATTTTAATTTTTCCCATTGCAGATATCAGAGAAATAGTGGGACCTTCACTTGGTTGAAACTTCTCTAATTCAAAAATAAAGTCTCTGAAAAGTGTTTTTCTTCTCCAAACACTTCTCATTTTATTTTCATGAGGATAACCTTGCAAGTGGAGCATGTATTAGTGTGGAAATAATGTGTAGTGTTTAACGCCCGCTTTTACTACATACGGCACCACAGGCGATGACACTGATGATGCATGAGATGAAGATGGAGCACCGGTGGAATGAGATGGCGGGGGAAACCGGAGATCCTCGAGAAAACCCGCCCCAGCACCGTGTTGTCCACCAAAAATCTCACTTTGCGGTCGCCTGGGATCGAACCCGGGCCGCCTTGGTGAGAACCAAGCGGTCTACCCACTGAGTCACAGCGCGGCCTATTAGTGTGGAAATTCTGAAACGATAGACTGAAATATTTTTAGAATAATTCTTGTGTTTTGATAGAGAGTACAATTTGAATCTTGAATTTCCCCTTTCTTTGCAGAATCGATCGATGCCCTTATTGATTGTGATTTGTGAAGGAATAAATAACCCCTCTTAGATAAATAGAGTCAACATGAAAAAATGAATGCCATGACCGGGATTTGAACCACGGATCTCCTGGTTTCCGTCCAGTCACTCTAACCCATTGAGCTACCATGGCCAACCTGTCGTCCTGACATTAAATTCTCTATTTGACTCGTGTATTTCCCCAGTAAACCACTAGGGGCTCTCATATTCGAGATACACCGTTTGTGGCGAATTACTATCGTAAGTACTTGAGTCCTAAGCTTCATCATTTAGCTCTTAATATTTTAGTTAATTGATGGAAATTAATCATTTCTTTACACTAGCCATATATAGGCTAAGGTCTTTGATAGAGTCAACATGAAAAATTCAATGCCATGGCCGGGAATTGAACCACGGATCTCCTGGTTTCCATCCAGTCACTCACCCATTGAGCTACCATGGCCAACGTGCCGTCTTGACATTAATTTCATGAAATTAATGTCAGGATGGCACGTTGGCCATGGTAGCTCAATGGGTGAGTGACTGGATGGAAACCAGGAGATCCGTGGTTCAATTCCCGGCCATGGCATTGAATTTTTCATGTTGACTCTATCAAAGACCTTAGCCTATATACTGCTAGTGTGAAGAAATTATCAATTTCCATCAATTAACTAAAATAACCCCTCTTAGACTTACACTTACCAATTCCTATACCTATTTTTATTTCTTTATGATCCTTAATGGCAGTGATTAGGTCCTTATGAGCCTGTCATGTTGCCTCCACCTTCACTTTCCTTTCGCATATTCCCTTCTTCATAAAACCTTCTTACAAAATGGCATAATCTATCCCTCAATATACCACAAACTTGAAAAGAAGCATCACAGATAGATATTGTCAATGTTTTTCTTCCTAATGGTATATTTTGCAGAAAACTTTTCTTCATTTCTCAGTGTTCACTACTTTGCACTTAGGTGAAGTAAAATTCATAAACTTATCTTGGTTTAATTAGTTTAAAGATGTCAAAAGATAATGAAACTAAGTAATATCATCACAGTATAATTCTGCAGTTATCAGTCTTTCTTCCCTTTAGCTTTTGCACTTGAAGGTGAAACTGCAAGTTTGTGATTGCATTTAATATTTAAGATCTGTTTACTTTTGTGTTTTAAGAAGGGTGGCATCCTTTTGGTTTCTAGATCTTCTATCAGCTGTGCATTCTTTTACCTGTACATCACATTAAGAATCCCTCCATTCTAATTTAACTTGAAATATTTCTTCTTACTTAAATATGATTACACCATTGATTACTTCTCTGAAAGCCACAAGGAAATATGCTGACACCAACTAAGTCTGGTTGCAGGTTATAAACAGCCCATGTGAGAAGAAACATTATTCTACAGTAATAAATAGCATGCTGTAATCCAACCACAATAAAGTCTTTGGGGACAGTGGAAAGGAGAATAATATGAATTCCCATGTCCTTGTACTGTAATAATGCTAACTTTAAGGTATATATGTATATGTGATTTATGCTTGACAATTACTATACTGTGATAACACTCAAACTTGAACTGTTTTCACCGCATTCTTCAGCAAAATGTGCAATTTGTACATTCCTTTCACATGAGAAACCTGGTTGGACAACAGTATTACATAAATACATACACTTTTTTATTGTCAGCTATGCAATTGTAAATGAAATCAGTAAATCCATTTATCAACTTTTGCTTCAACTCTTAAATTGCATACATGCAATATATATATATATATATATATATATATATATATATATATATATATACACCTTTTGCTAAATTCCAGTGAATTGGTCTGCTTCTGAATATGATATTTGTTGACTTTAGCTAAAACTTGATTCACAAGACAATTTGGAAGGTCAAAAGTATGTTTTATAATCTATAACTCAATTTAACATTTTTTTTTTTTTTTTTTTTTTTTTGCATATATCCATTTTTTTAAAACTCCTCAATTATCAATGTGCATGTTTATATCCCATGTGTAAGTTCTTACCATATATAAGTAGTTTCTTAGTGTTACTTATGATCTCTGGAAATGCAAGAGGACTTTATAGATAATAAATATTACTGTCACAGTTTATTGGCCATATTGTTAAGACATATTCTCCTCCTCCATCTTCCTATCTCTCTCTCTCTCCCTCTCTCATATACACTACAGAATAACATCAGTGTTTACAAAAGTATTTGTAAAGTGTTCTTTCATTTGTATAAACTTACATTTTCAGATGGCTGCAAAGATGGTAAAAGATGGTTTGGATAAAAAATTTGGACCACCTTGGAATGTGGTGATTGGAGGAAATTATGGCTTCGAGATCACGTATGAGGTTAAAAATTTGTTGTACATGTATGTTGGAGGAAATATAGGAGCTTGTGTTTGGAAAATTTAACATCTAGTTAGATTGCAAAGGACACTATTACTTTCATGATTATGTACAAGATACAAAAGAATTATCTATGGATTGTGGCAAAAATTGACTTATTAGCACTATTAACTTTTTATAATTCTCATAAATATTTGTATTTATCTACAAAATATTAGTTTTAGTTTGCCACAATTTTTATATTATGTAAGATTTACCAGCATAGGTTTGTATTTTGTAAGTGTATTTTGTATCCTTATGAATTTTGTTTGTTATTTATTACTTTGTACAACTTAATGCTTTTAAATAACTAATTATTTGAATGTGAAACAAAACTTATAATGAAAATAAATGTGGCTATTTCAAGTACATGGTTTATAAGAAACATTTGACAATCTTAAACTGCTTTAATTGAAACAAAAATTGTTTTGGAGAAGCATAAAATATATTTTCCTGTAAATTAAATATCTGCATTAATGCATCCAAAACCTGCAGCAATTAAAGGTTATTCTAATAAAATTTATTTCAGTGTCCTAGAGGTGAGGTATTTTTGAAAGTTTGGTGTATAGCAAAAACTTAGTTTTGAGAAACTTAGAGTATAAAATATATGAAGTTAGGCAGTTGAAAGATAATTTGGAATCAAGATTTAAACACTCTAAGAATAGTATAAGAACAGCACATTTTATAAAGTCAAATAATATGAGGAAATAGTAGTAGCGTGATCAGGGTATGCAAAGTGCAGAAAAATGGTATTTTGAGTTATGATAAATTTGAAGAGAATGGGCAGCTGTAAGGAATTTTTTTAACAATTAGGAATTATGCCACTACTATTTTGAAGCTCCAGTATGACCAAGTTTGGATAAATTCACTATGAAGAAAGAGACAACTGTAAAGAATTTATCAATTAGGAATTATTCCACCACTTTTTAATATTATAGTTCAAGTATGAACAAATTTAAATAAATACAATAAAAGCTGTGATACAAATGAGTATAATACAAGAAACAGTTCACCACCTGCAAGTCACTCAAATTAAATGGAGCTTAAATTTACAATAATGTTCCTACTAAAAACAAATTACTTCCCTCACACAGTCCAAAAAATCCCCAAGATGTAGCTTTTAAAATTTCTTTATTCAATAGAGGAATACTTCAATGGCAAATAGAGATTTTAAGTAAATATTAAAAATATTCAGGATTTTTTGGACTGTATGAGGGAAGTAATTTGATTTTAGTAGGAACTTTATTGCCAATTTAAGCTCCATTTAATTTGAAACTGTGCTTATATACTGCTGTTATGATGAGTGACTTGAAGGTGGTGAACTGGTCCTTGTATGTGAGATTGGAGGAATTTAGTAACAGTGATGTCAAAATTAATCATAAAAACTATATGTAGTCAGTTTATTTACAGTCATCACTTTACTTTTTTATATTATCAAGGCAGTAGTTTAAAAAGCCTTTTGCCTCCATTTTCAACCTCTCTCCAACTAGCATCTGTTGTCGTCTGCTCTCCTCTCTCTGGTGGTCGAAGTATGAACTTCTTTGTCAAATTGTCCATATGAATATGTTCTCCCATGTTGTCAGTTTATTTTGGTTTAACACTCCTTTTAATAATTTTGGATTTGGGTCAATATCATAATTTTCATTCCAAAAGTAGAATGCTACTGCTGACTTATCTTGTTGTTTCAACCTGATGTTTCTAAAGTGCTCTTTGACTCTGGTTTCTTGATTTCTCTTAGTTTGACCTAGCATTTTTCACAATGTTTACACAATGGGATTTCATCTTATGTTTTTGGATTTAGTAATTTTAAAATTGAATGTCCATTAGTAGGTGCCAAGATCATATTTTGTTCCTTAAAGATCTTTTTAAATTTGTTAAATGTTTTTTTGGTGTATGTGAATGAACTGAATATGCTGTTGCTTTCTTTTTCTTTTGTAAATGTGGTTGCTTCCCTAATGATTTTCTTTTGTTTAGCTTTTCTAATTTTCTTAAACACCAGAAAATGTAGGCAAAAGTCTTTTGAAACTAGTCAATGGAGGACTACTTGAATGACAAACAGAGACACTTACTTTTTTATATTATCGAGGGACTAGTTACGACTGTTGGGGTGTCTGTTGTATGAGTGGGAATATCGTCTTGATATCTGCACCATGACTATGGAGCACAATTCAGTGCCCATGAAATAGATAACAAACAGTTGAATTTTTCTTTGTAATGACTCCAGTTTCAAGTAAATCCAACTGACAGCCAAGCTATGTCTGTTTTAAACTATAATGTACCTGTATATTATGTTTTTATTTCTTCAAAGTCCAGAATAATCTATTTCTTTGGTTAGTAGTCGAAAATATCCATAAATATTCCAAATGTTCTCACAAACTGTTTTACGGTTTACTGTACCTACCTGAATTTCAAATCATTTCTATATTTTATTAAACTTGTGTTTTTTTACCTACATTACGAATTTTTTTGTTATTTATTTACGTCCTCCAATTAAGTCATATCGGAAGATGAATCAAAAGGATGAAATGATGCTCAAACGAGTCCAGGGTCCATAATGCTTAGAGTTACCCGACATTCATCTTTCAGGATAAGGGAAAACTCCGGAAAAAAAAAAAATCCAGATAACTTATCCTGACCGAGCGGGACTGTTCAGGTGTTTTCGTCTGTGGCCCGAATTCGGGAAGTTCGGGTTCGATTCCCGTGGCCAACCTATGGGTGGTTTCGGGGGTTTTCCCGGGTCGCTAGGTGAATGCTGAGTAGGTTAATTACATCCCCCTGATTTTCCTATCCCTCAGTTCATCTCCATTATCATTTCAGATCATCTCATCTGGTGGTCTCTTTCAGGGTAAAATGCCGGAAATACTGGTGGGAGAAGTGAGAAAAACAACAGCGTGGGAGGTCATGTGATCAGAGAGGACGGTCTTCAGTCTACGGACCGTTCTGGTGTGCCGTTTCAGGATTACAATGGGCGGGATGCCGGCTTATGGCTTGCCAGCAGCTTCCAGTTGGTAAATTGTATGGATCCTGACCTCTGCACTGTCGTAACTCCTTGGGACGGACACCCTCTGTCTCCTCTCACCTTATCCTTCCTCCGGGAGATGCTCCACTTGGGGCATAGGTACAATAGACCAAGACTGGAACTTCTTGCAGTGTCCCCTCCGTAGCATATTCCAGTCCTACTCACCTTGACCGAGATTCGAACTCGAGATCTCTTGAGCGTGAAACAGACACGATACCATCTCCGCTCTATTACGTAATAAAACAAACCATACCACTAAGGGTTAATATTCTTTAAAGGAATAGGGCAAAGAAGAGAGTGTTTACAGTGAACAGAATGTATTTTAGAGTATTTTAAGGGAATGCAAAAATTGAAGACAGAGACGCGCGTTTCGAGGAAATACTGGTGGAAGTAGTCACGTGATCAGGAGGGGAAACAGTTGTGGAAGGTAATTCTGTCAGAGAAGAAATACTGTTCGGGGGCCACTGTTGTGATAGACGAAGACCGGGTAGTTCAAAATGTTTACAAATGTTTATTGATTTACTTTTTGAGAATATTTCACAAACTTAAGTCTCGGTGAACTTAAGGAAAAGTCGTTTCACGATAAAACGCCTTCTAAAGAGTTCGCAACACTCAGTGCACTTAAATGATAATGGCGTTATTATAAACCGAAAGTACACGCAGGTACTGTATAATATTCTATTTAACTGAGTTAAACACTCACATTGTCCAAGTGCTTTTATAAGTCAATATAATAATTTAAGTTGCAATCTTCATATTGTAAATGTTGTTTAAAACTCCTTTCAGTGTTTGGACATGTCTATAATTCTGTATGAATGTCATGGTTAATAAACTGAAATAAATTGAATAATGGAAATTCTTCCACATCATCAGCCGGAACCAGTGGAAGAATTTCCATGAAATCGCGATCCCGAACAATTTATAAGAAAAGTGCCATCATTTCTTATAAGATAAGTGAAGTTTTAAGTTACAAATTGTTATATTTGTATGTATTTGTTTTCTTCACTGTTAATAGCTTCATATTTTAGTATTTGAATAACAATTATTGACACTGGAAACTGCTATAAACCTACACCACGATTGTCACTCAAATTGCGCGCGCAAACTCGCAGCTGGCCGGGTGCAGTTGGTGTTCCATCTGTACATTGCCGTGGGGTACTGTGTAATCTTGCTCTCACTTCAAAGATCACATGTCAAACGTAAACAAAGTAATTATTGAACGAATGCATCCCATTGCTTACCAAAGCCAGTCAGTTTGAATAAAATAAAACTTTGTTTAACATCGAATAATGGCAGAAGCGGCCGCGGCCGAAGGAGAAGAAGATAAGAAAAAGGAAGATGAATCGTCTAAAAAGATAGTGCACACATATCCACTGGTTAGAGTAAGTTAAAATGCCGTGCACAATTAGTAAACAAAGATGTTGATGCAAAGTAAACAAATATATTGGTACAGCGTAATTATATAATAATATATCTACTTTTACAGTACTCGGATATGGTGGAAGAAATAAGAAACGAAGTGATAGAACTGGTTGTTACCGCCTGTGAAAAATTTGCTGACAACAATGAGGCAAGTATTACATAAAAAACAAGCTAACAACAGTGGAACAACAAATACTACATAAAATATAATTGTCACAAACTTCACTTATATTTTAAGAAAATTGATGAAATTTCCATAGAGAAAAATAAATAAAAAAATAAGTGAAATTTGTGACAATTATATTTTATGAGGCAAGTATTATTAAAAGATTTGTGGACTTTAAAAGTATGTGTTGATTTAACAATATTTGTTAGGTCTGATTGGATTTTAACAGTACTCTGACATCCCAATCCCTTAATTACTTACATGTTTTTGATTGTTTTAGTTTTTCAGTTGAAATTATTAGACACCTATTGAATAATTTTAGACAGTTGACAAATTAAAGACATTGTTTATTTTTAGCCCTTATATTTTACTAGGTGCTAAAAAATATACCAGTATCAACCATTGATGGGTCCTACAAATGTGAGAAAGATTACAACCCATCAAAGGTTGACCAAGACAGCTCTTGTATAAGCATACATTGTTGTTCATTTGTTTGGTTTTGTTCTATGGGTTCCATGAAAGACATCAGGGACATTAGGTTATCACGTTGCTATCACCACCAATCACATAGGGAATTAAAATTTAAGATGTTAACTGTTGTGGGTTTTAAACCCATCACTATTTTGTAATATATGATAAAGAAACAAGCAAGTTAAATTAGGATTTCTGTTCCATATACTTCAGTTACTATAACTTGAAAATTACTTGGAAATTGTGTGATTGCTGTGAAACTTCTCCAATGAATAAAAGTTTTTAATTGTTAATGTTCTGTATGCTTCAAAGTCACAATATTGACAAAACGACATATACCACTGCCTTACTTTAATGAATAACCACCGAATATGTACTAAAATACACAGAACATCACTTATAAGAGTGTTTTTATTTATCATTTTCGTAACCATTGAAAATTGGGCACCATAAATGGCAGTTACATCATGCTAAGTAGAGAAAGGTTTGAATAGGAAAGAAAATGAAATTATCCCCTAGGCCTCGAACACTCTAAACCATCAGGGAGTGCAAGAAAGCAAATGGCTTCATTGCCAACTGCTTAATATTAAATACCAACGAACTTATAAGAACATTTGAGAACCTCTATATAATGTCCTTTTTTTCTCTATCCTTTATGCCTTTTAGTTTGAAATTCAACAATTGTCATGTCAAGCAACACATGCATTCAAAACATGCATTCCATCCGAGTTAGGAACATTCTCATAGCTATCATCTGTTGCCAACACGTGCAGACCAAACATACTGGAAGGTATGCATGCTGTGGGCCCTCAGCTGCAAAGCTAAGGTTGCAAAATAATGCCAACATTGGAGAACATAGGGATTTAGCAAGCAATACTTTCCTGTTGGTTTGTAGCTCTGCTTATATAAAAACATTCCTTGGCTATTTCGTCAACATGTTATAAACAAGCAAGCAAGTAAAATCAATCATTAAAATACCATGTATCTCAAAACTATGAAACTGCTTATCGTGTATCTTTAATATAATGGTGCTGCAATATCCTCTAGATGTGTAGGTGCAGTATTGTCAACAATATGCATGAAAACTGCAAATGGCAATGGTATTTGGAGTTCAACTTAACTGATCCTAAGGTTATGCCTCTCCTCTTTTTTAAAAAATAAATCCCTTGGCTTTACTTAAGGATCAGCAGTACAAAACCTAGCCATTCTAGTGAATTTCAATTCCTGAACTTTGGCATGGGCCACCAAGGCAAAATGACATGATTTGTTGACATTCAGCAGGAGTTTTCATAAGAATGCTATTATTTAATTCCAATTAACTTAAATAATAAGAACTTAATAATGAAGCTTGGGATTTAAGTACTTACAATAGTAAGTCACCACAAATGGTGTATCTCGAATAAGTGGTTTACCGGGAAAATATATGAGCCAATTGAAGAATGGTACTATTTTCACAAATGCTCATATCTTTTCCAAAACATACTGTAGAGGTATTGTAATCCCTTATATGCACTGTAGTTAAATTTGTTTTGCAATAAGATATGGAAAATTGTCAAAAACAGCCAAAAACTTAGTCAATGAATGTTTTCAAAGTCAGAAGCTCCTGATATTGCTACAAAAATTTAAAGGTTTTTCAGCAAAGTTTTAGACTTGGTGTCCATTTGGTACAGCATGATTCTTGAATTTCTGTACAGAGGCTAGCTCTTTCAAGCTCTTTTATAAATGCAGAGCTCCAACACATGACTAACAGACACTCCTATGCTGCAAAGTGAAGCCAAGTATTGTCATGAATGATTTACTTTATTCAGGGTTTAATGTGCTTAGAAACTTCCTGCTTTTGTGTGAATCTTCAGTTTACATTGTGCACACACCCTTCACCTGATAATGAATGCAGTGTTGGTGAGTTTTGATTCAGCTCAAACTATGGGGTGAACAATCCTCTCTCATCCGGTTTCGCAGCTTGCAGCTAACTGGTAAATTTGGCTGCAGTGACTCAAAATCCATGGTAAACATAGTGTGGTTTTGCATAAGTTATTTCTAACACCCATAACATAAACTGAAAATGAAATGTAAATTATTTAGTATATTAAGCAAGAAGATGTTGGAACTGCCTTCTTTTGTTGCTCAAGCATTTCTGACTTCTGCTTAGGAAATTGCTCATTACACACTGCAATTCCCTCTGAGAAATAGTAGCAGTTATTTGATGAATGTTATTTTTTAAGTTCATTCAAAGTGTGTAAACTGGTTTGTACACTTTCTCTTTTAATTCCCCCGGGGATAATTGCAGGGGGTTATATAAGGGGAATAAGAGAGTCATGTTGTTGGTGATAAGTCTACCTTGAAACATGTCATTAATTTCCTGCAAAGAGAAATTTATTATATGTGCCTTTGCAGAGTCCTATTGAAGCATTGCAAAAATATTCTCTCTCAGTTAATTGGTTATAAGAAGGCCACAAAATTGCATACCTCTCTATTTCCTGGAAAAAATAGAGCCTATTATTCTCTCACCACTGATAGCATACTGCACTCCTATTTTTTGATCATGCAAGAGTTTCTCATGCATTATGTTCAGCTTTTCAGAACTCCAAAAATGGATATTTTGAAATGAAATGTGTAGTGTTTAATGCCCGCTTTTAATACATATGGCACTGCAGCGGTCATGTATCATGCACCGGTGGATTGAGATGGTGGGGGAAACTGGAGATCCCGGAGAAAACCCGCCTTAGCGCTGTGTTGTCCACTACAGATCTCTTTGTGGTCACCTGGGATAGAACCCAGGCCGCCTTGGTGAGAGCCATGTGGAAATAAAATAAATATAGGAGAAAGGAAATGAAGTCAAAAGGTAGAGAAATGTATGATGCAACAGAATACTAGGTCAATGTTGCATAAGGGTTAGAATACAGCTAAATGACAAGGTAGTCAATGCTGGAAAATTTGTGCTTAGAATAGAATTGGAAAATTGTGATTGAAACTGTAATAAACTATTGTATTACTTTCTTGGAAGTGTTGAAAACAGTGTTGTTATGATAAATTAACTTTAAAGAGAGTCGATTAAAGACACTAGACACTAGTGTCTTTAATCGACTCTCTTTAAAGTTAAACTATTGTATGTTTAAGCACAAATAAATATTATATCATATCTTACAATAAATACATGACTTTCTGATGTGCATTATGATCTCTGGAAATGTAAGTGGGCTTAAACATAATTAATATTACTGTCATTGTTTACTGATTGTATAGTCAAAATGTAGTATCCCCCTCCACATCACCCCCTCTCTCTCTCTCTCTCTCTCTCTCTCTCTCTCTCTCTCTCTCAGGTATGCTAAGATTAACACTAAACATGAGGGGATTTTTAACTTCCTTCTTATGTCTTTGTAAAGAGTTGTTTTTCATAAGTATAAATTTACTTTTTCAGCGGGCTGCAAAAATGGTGAAAGAGGCCATGGATAAAAAGTTTGGACCACCTTGGCAGGTAGTCGTGGGAGAAGGTTATGGCTTCGAAATCACCTATGAGATTAAAAATTTGATGTATATGTATTTTGGAGGAAATGTAGCAGTGTGTGTCTGGAAAATTTAATAACATCTTAGTAGATTGTAACCAACAGTATTATTTTCAGTACTTATTCATAAAATGTACAAGAATTTCCTATAGATTATGTCATAAACTGGGTTATTAGCTATATTAAGTTTTCAAGAAAGTTCTGTGTTTTTGTACATAATATATATTTTAGTTACCATTTTTATATCGTGTATATTTTACCAGCAGTTTTTATATTTAAATGTTCCTTATACATTTTAACTTGTTATTTTTGTTTTGTGTATAGTTTATGAGTTTCAAGAAATAATTATTTGAATGTGAAACAAAGTATTTTTATGGTTTTAATAATAGTACTACTAATAATAAAACTTGTCTCATAAATAAAACAAATTTGGCTGTTCTAAATACATGGTTTACAGCAAAGTGTCTTAAACTGCTTAAAATAAACAAAAGCTCTTTTGAATAAATATGAAATGAACATTTATATAACATATACTTCTACAGTAAAGTAACTAAAATCTGCAGCTATTAAAGGTTACTCTGTAAAATCTGCTTTATTATCCTATAATTGAGGCATTTCCGGAGGTTTGGTGTAATATGAATATTTGTATCTTTTTATACACAAAGTACTTAAAATTATATATACACATCTTTTTTTTTTTTTTTAATTTTTGAGACTGACACAGCTTTTGAGCTTCAACATGTCATTGACGCTTTGGTAATTGCAATGTCCCTTTTGCCCAACTTTTCGTAAGTTTATTCTTTTACATTTTCTTTTTTGGTCCATTTCTCTTGTACCTTTCTTAACTATTCACCCATAAGTCTACTTCTCGCCTCCCTCTAACTGACATATTCTCCTTAATTATAATCAAAAACCTATTAAACTATTTTCTTTCCTATCCCATACATCCTCATTACCAATCTTATCTAGTGTTCCTATTCAAATATTTCTACCAGTTGTCATGCATGGCTATTCTTTGATAATTCATGCACATTTTGACTACAGTATATTTTAAATACAGATTCCTATGCCATTACTCCATTGCTTTTCAAAACTCTTTCTACTATTCTCTCTCTGCCTGATCTACATTTTTGTCAGTGCTACCCTCATGGTAATGCTTTTGGTAAACCTAATATCGCTTTTCAAAACAACCTATGAGTTACATTGATTTTACCTACAACTTCTCAAGTTTCCCATATTTCCACTTCATACAGTGCTTTTTATTCTACTACAATGTTGATAATTTTTATAACCAACTTATTGATATTTTTGGTATGTGATTTAAACATGTTCTCACTCTTTCATTGTTATTTTTTGCTTTGCAATCATTTTTTTACCAAGCATTACCCATCCTTTATTACTTACATGGGACACCTCTGATCTTCAACACTCGGAACTACATGAAAACATGATTAGAATAACAAACGATCATGAACAAAACAGTGGTCCATGTCATTTCCAAGCAAAATGTTGCATTCTGCTTCATTGACATATAATAGAGAGAAACGAAGTAACAAGACACCAATACCATAGAAGGGAAATTATACATAATACAGTGACGTTGGGGTGTAATTACATTGTGCTAAACAGTGCTAAAAGCCCTCTGCTTAAGGTGCTTGTAATAGCGCAAAACACATATACTACACACCTGACAGTTATTATATTAGTCCTTAAAATGCAGATGCAAGATTTCAAAGAAATGGTTAAAACAAAGAGCAAGTGAATAATGTTCACACCTCATTAAAGTCACGTCACATTCCAAATCACTTTCACATTCATGCAGTCCAATATGAAAAGCGACACTAATTACATTTGTAAATGATGATCCTGGTATAATATAAAGTCATAACCTGCATGTCGCCAAGCATATTGCAACATCATTTTGATGCAGCAAAGTGATTGTGAATTAAAAAGTGAAGTTTGATGATGAAATATTGATCATGTATGTTCACTTGCGGTTCAGCACGTTGCAGTCTTAAAATATTAGCCAACCTTTTAATATAGAGCTTATATGCTTATAGAGCTTATAATGGTGCCAGTAGACAAGTGCGGAGCTTTGCATGGAAATAATAGAGACCACTGTTGATTTAATGGTTGGTTGTTATTCTCACAGGCCAGAAATTAAAATCTTTCACAACCTCTAGCTGTGCTCCATTTAGGTACAACTTTTCATCTTTTTTAATACATCTCCTTTTTTAAAGTCTTATTTTATATTTTGCAACATATATTGCTATGCCCTACTCCTTTCAAAATTTACTAACTTCATCGATTACCATCTGGAATCTAGTACCATTATAGCATGTGTAATTAAATTGTCTGCATAAATTAATGTCATAATTTCCTTGCTGCCTATTGCTGGACAATGTGCACTATTTTTTGCAGCTCTTTACAAGATGACATTAATTAATAACTTTAATCAAATAAAACTCATCTTAAATCCCTATCTTAATCCCAACTTTTGATAAACTGTATCTGCCATTTCATTTCTGTCATCTTACACAGAATTTGATATTTCCTTATCCCTATAAGCTACCTTACTCAATATAATGGAATCACCTTGTTTATTATTTTCGTGTATCAAATTTAATTCTTTTACCTTATTTAAAAAGTCTACCATTATTCTCGGACCATTTTCTAATTTACTAAAGTTTTTCTTGAATTCAGTTATTGTTCCATCCATACATGTTGCCTTTTCATTCTCATATTCTTTACTTGCCATTGCTGTTACCTCATTAGAAGTAAGTTCTTGGTCTTACTTTTCATTCTTAATAACTAGCCAACTTTCTCAACTCTGTGATTCCTCCAACACTAATCAAACTTCCAAAAATATTCTATCCATTCTTTTGGGGTAATCATATTACTTCCTCTCTTTCTGCAAATACAATCACATTTTCCAAACTTGTTTGCTATTCTTCTTCCTTACGGCACAATTAAATTTGTATCTATGTTTTATCATTTTCTTTTTGTTTACAACAGGTGTGTTTCCTGCCTTTTGGTCTAGATGTATAGGTACATTCCTTTTGAAATAAACCTTCTCTATAGTTTCATTAATCATCCAAGTAGTCTTATTCCATATAAATTATTACCCCTTTGAGGTTTGTGACATTGTTTAATAACTGTCAAGATTTATTGTCTCCACTTCCATTATAATTGGCCTAAGTCTTCCATCTTTTGCTGAATCAATAAAATTCTACTAATTCCCAACGTGCCTATACTATAGGTGATTTACTCTGCATAAAAGTTATCTAGATCATTGTATAACTTATAAGGGATGTGGGAAATCAAATGAAATTATTTTGCTCATTTCCAAGTTTAAAAACCTAACAAAGCAATACTGCTGTTTAATAATAAACATTATTTCTTATAAAAGTAAATAGCAGAACAGCTAGTCTTGGCTTGTGTCAAAGTGCAGAGTACTTATACAAGGCACAAAAATTTAAAATATACTGTGATGTCCAGGTTTCACTTTCACTTCACTTGAATTCTAATGGTATTATGAAGTATGTATAATGCAGCTTCTATTTCCATCTCTTTCACTTGCGGGGGAGTTGAATAAGAGACCTCTGTAATTTCTTATAGTAGCAGCACTTAATGTATGTCCAACAGTTTTCACAAACTTACTCAAAGATCAACACTTTTTGTTGCATCAGAAACACACTCCAGATTTTTAGAGAGAATTATAAAATTTTTGGAAGGTGGAAACAAAGTAGGTTACAGAACAATCCCAGTATCTCCTGATAATGTATTTAGTATTTATGCTGGGTGTCCATCAGGTTATCTCTTCAACTGGCCAGTCACTCAACACCTTCTGTATGAGAACTGAAGCCTATAGCTGTGTCACAATATCCAAATATTAGTATCTCATTCATGGCTTCTTGAATATAATGTTGTAAGCGAACTGTTTTCCTACATGAAGTATATTAACTTGCCTTATCATTAACAATAAATTTTTTAAAGAAAAGACATTTTTGATATCTGCACATAAAACATACACCATGCCTTTGCAATTGATTAAAAATATCTGCATTTATCTTTATAATAAATTTCTAATGCAATTTTAGAATGTGTAGTGTTTGCAAATACTGAAAGAAAATTTTATTGCAGGCTTGCAATGAAAATGTACTAGATAAAGGTAACTAATTTGATGAAAATATACACTTTGGAACAAGAGTATTTTTAAGATGGTGAAATGATACCAAGTATTTCTTTGTGGTGCTAAATATAGTTCTGCATGCAGCATAATAATAAATTGGTATTCTTGTCATCATATTATGCATGACTACCAACAGAAATGGGCATCAATGAATGCTTATGTTCATGTGCTGGAAGCCATATTAAAATATTTTAGATATATATAGAGTTACATTTTTATAGGTTTGGATGTGAGGAAATGCCTTAGGCTTTAGCTGAAAAAATATTAAAGCTTTTGAAAAATGTCATATTATAAAAGGGAATGTTAATTTGGCTATGATGCTTATCTTAGGCAATAACTTTTTATTCAAACACATTCCATTCCATCCAAAATCAAATCTCATAAATTCATATACTACCATCCAAAATAAGAACTGCCATATTAATATATAGGGCTATGATACAGTGAAGGACAAAATATAATTTTTAGTCAAACTAATACTCCATGTTCCTAAATCTAGATATCTGCATTTCTGTTGCCAGATAACTACACTTTTCCCAATCAGGAATAAAAACCTATGCAGCTTTTCCAAAATGTTTTTAAAAATGCATTACTTTGGCATTGCAGAACAATTTCAGCACACTAAGTCTCTTTAAATTACATAAAATGGCAAAAATACTTCAGACAAAAATTAAAATTGTGATAACTTATGCTGGAAATGAACATTAGGTTTAAAACATTTTATGAGCATTAGAAACAAAGACATATAAACTGGTAGCGTCATACCATTTTTGGAACAGGAAATTCATTAATTAAAAAGAGTTCAAGTTCTAACACATCCATGTGAAAAACGTATTTATTAAGAAATATGAAGAAAAACTCATTGGTTTTACATTGTTTGACAAGAACCCAAACTTAAAATTCATATGTTATCGAGGGAGACATCTCAATCGTCTCTAGGGAGCTTGTCAAATCAGAATCCAACAGTTGGCATAAGCTGTTGATGTTAAGAAGATCCTAGCAAAGTATTTTCTGAGTAAATACTAGTAATAAATAGAACATGTATTATTAGTTTGACTCAAAATTATATTATAAGCTGCAATATTTGTGTGCTGTAGACAAATTTTGAAACAGGGATAAATTCTAATCTCAGGAGGAAGTTAATTTAAGAAACTGTATACTCCATAAAGTTTTAATAAGCAGGCTGTATGTAACAAAACTTCAGTAAGTACACGCTAAATGGTTATTTGAGAATGTATGGAAGCTTTATTTGAAACATATTCTAAAGTGACAAAAATCAAGCAATTAAATTTATTCAAGGCACAATCAATGAAAAGGTACTCTCATTTGTATAGAAGAAATACATTGTTAGTAAAAATATTTAAATTTGAAAAGCAATAGGACTGTCTTATCAACAAGATACCTAACCCAATGGTAAAGGAAACAACTTATGCAATCAATTGTAAGACCTCCTGCCTGACATTACATTGATTATATATGCCAAAGCAGGAAACAACTATTTGTAACATAATTAATCAGTTAATGGAACTTAAATATAATTTTGATAAAAGTGCTTTCTCATTAAACTGTGTAACATCAGTTTAGGAATGTTGACTTAAAACGCTTTCTGATAATTCAGCATGCATTTGTTTCATAATGACACCAGTGCTGAGCGATAGATTTTGAGAACAAAAATAAATCTTCTTTGAAATGATATTTGATTTTGAAAATACAACTTTCATTTAGAAACAAGAACCTTTTCTATTGATGTGCCTGCCTTAGGCTGTTCAGCCATCAAGTGTTTTGCCGTCCATTAAGCTTCAGCCTGCCTCTGTAAAATGTACATCTTATTGTAGGACAGAGACATGTATTAGCACTGCACTGTATTTTCTGGGTAAAAGAACTTGTGTACTTAATATATATTCTCAGTTCACTATGTAATATACTTTTTTATTTTGAAACATCCATTGAAGTAATAAAGGAAGATTTCCAGGTGCTTAAAGGTTGATATTTCTAAGTATTTGCTCACCTTTTCTATGTATTTAGCTTTCAGAGTTTGAACAGATACACTGAGATTATGTACAGATTATCAGTTTAGTAACATGAAATAATTGTCTTATGCATATTTGAGTCAAGCAAGTCTTGAAATTGAAGCATGAAATGCATGTGATTTTTTTGGTTCCTTAATTAAATTCAGTAGAATTTTATAGCACAGTAATCATTAAGAGTGTAAATGTTTGTATCATCTATGTTAATGTGGATTTTTAGGATGTAGCCTAATAGTAATTTTTGTAATCTAATATTTTAAATGTCAAATTCTTTGTGGCAATGTATTCATTATATCACATCTACATGCAAAACTAATATTACTAAAATGTCAGCTAATATGTACCTTTCACTGCAGGGCATTGAATAAAAATTATGGACCTACACAAATAATAGTAATAGAACACTTGTTAGAGTTCTAGGAGTTTCCCTCATTACATCACACATAATTTATACACTAATGATATGCAAGTGGGAAAAATAATATAAAATAATATGGTAAAGTGATGTACCATATTTTCTTGTTATTATCTGGAATCTTCCAGATGCTCCCGTTATCCCTAGGACTTCAAAAATATGTTTCTGTTATAAGCATTTTGACCACAGCTTTAGCAAGTCAAGCTCTTTATTTACAGAGAATAGCTTAATTCTATTAAGTATATGGTTAGTATACTTCCTAATTTCCTATACAGTTAAATAATAATTTGTGTTTATGAAGGTTTTTATGGTTTTTGTGTGTTACATAAAATGTAATGTTATAATTTGTTGCATCAGAAATTAAATATATGTAAAAGAAAGTATTAATTTTGTACAGCAGTTTGTAGTTCTTGAGAGCAAGTGAGTATTGTTGCACATTGTTTCTTTTTCTTATTATGCCAGAAGTTGTAATAAAAAATTACTGTTTAAATTTCTGGTCTGAATTTAATAAGCTTTGGTGCTTTAGTGATCGTAAAGGTATTATGGCATAGCTTTAAGAAATGCAAATATTGTTTTAATAGGAAATGAAATGTGTAGTGTTTAATGCCAGCTTTTACTACATACGGCACCGCAGGCGATGACACTGATAATACATGAGATGAAGATGGAGCAACGGTGGAATGAGATGGCGGGGGAAACCGGAGATCCCGGAGAAAACCCGCCCCAGCGCCGTGTCGTCCACCACAAATCTCAGTTTGCGGTCGCCTGGGATCGAACCCGGGCCGCCTTGGTGTTAATAGAAAGCAACTGAAAGGAAAGATAATTGTTTCATAATCTATGTGTTAAAAATTAAAGAGACTTAAATTTAAAAACAAAATTTTACAGGAGAGATACAGGGAAATCGAACAGGGAATGTCAGTGCAAAAAATATGGAGGAAATAGATTTGTAAAATAGTTTTAACTTTTTTTTTTTTCTTTTTTTCTCCCTTCAGAGTAAAACTGCTACAATTGCTGTATGGTCTCAGGAATTCATTATATATTTTGCACATTGTAATGGAACAGTATTGATAAACTCTTTGTAAATTACTGTGTTACTTTTATAGCTTATGGAGATATAACTTTGTATGTATTTGATCTCTTGATGTCGAATATTTATGTATTTGAGATCTGAGAAAATTTTGAGAGAATTTTTGTGCATTATTTTTCTGTGATTAAATTATGAGAAAAAGAAATTGCTTTTCATTGAAGTTTTCAAAATCAAACCTGGAAGATATCTGATGGACATATACATTCACAGATCATAAAAGAAAGATTTTCAAAATTTTTAGTAAATAGATTTTAGTATTTCACACATTCCTTTGGAATGAATGAAAATTTGTGTGTTGTCATTTTACTATCCATAAACTAAAAATAATTTACTGTAGGTATTTGACAATAATAGTTATATAAATCTAAACACTTGAAAATTAGAATAAGATTTGAAAAATCAATACCAAAGGTGGGAACTGAAAAAAAGAAACAAGGGAACTGAAACAAGCTACGTATGGATCCTACGTGTCAGTAAATATAGCAAAACTATGTTTTACTATGATTTTGTGCATTCTTTGCATGCAAAATGGAATTGACTGCTGATCACAAAATTTGTATGTTTGAATGTTACTTCCAAATTGGAAGGGCACAAGCAGAAATTTATTGTTATAAATTAATTATTTGTAAATGATTTTCTCTACTCTTGCCCAAATTTCATTAAGTATCAAGTCAAAACATGTTAAAGAAGATTAAAGTATTAAACAATCTAAGATTACCAATGTGATATTAAATTTTCATGTATTTCTGTAACGCTTCAACTGTTTTTATTACACAGCATTGTTGATTTCGTGTGTTGCTTTCTTAATTTATTCTGTGTAGGTCAGTTTTCATTTACTACTGTGAAAAATGTGACATAAGGGAAAAATTGTCATGACACTGTATGGTTAAAAAAACCAATGAATTATTTGTCATCTATGAAGTACGCATGCACGCTGATATTGCAAGAATATCAAACGTGAACTAAGCTACAAGTATAAATACTGAAAAAATACTACATAAGTCCCATTTCACTAAGGTAACTTTGAAACTATTCATTTCTACTCCTTTCACTAGTCTCTTCCAGAGGAACTGCTGTAAACTCACTTCAGAGTACTAACATCATGAACATTGAATTGACTGGGGAAAGGCCAAATAAATCTGAAGACCCCATATAATGTATAGGCATTCGCCCAGCTAAACTGAATAAGCATTATTGCCAAATAATTAAATTGTTCTGGAGGTTTCTCAGTATCAAATATCCTGAAAGTGGAAATCTTCAAAGACTATATAAGCTAGTGCTCTCTCAAAACAAGTAGTGAGTTAGTGCATTTCTGATGCGAAGTTGTTCTCCAAGCGAAATATGTTTGATTCCCCAGCAAATGAATTGTCCAGGAAAGTCAATGTGAAGTGAAGTGACAATGAACAGTGGAATTAGTTCACATTAGTGAAGTGACAATGTGAGTTCAGCAAAGCCTCATGGAAAATTTAATTTGATTAAGTTAACATTGAAAAACTGAGTGACTTCAGCTGAAGATGATGATTTATACTTAAGGGCTCTCAACAGCAAGGTCATCAGTGCCCTTTAACTGGGGATGGAGTTGAGTTGATCATCGTACTTCAGCAAGCTGCTGATGGTTCTGAAACAAACTAGGAAGAGATGGGGATAGGGTTATATACACTGAGAGGAGCTATCTACATTTTATTCATTTAAAATATCTCTTATTTACACATGTGGATGATAAAATCTTTATGTTTTCCTTTTCTTTCTTTCATTCATTTGTCCTTTCCTCTGTTTACGTTTCCTTAGTCTATGTTACCCCACATGACCTTGGGTTATGCTTGGTCACTTTACTACAGGGGTTGTCTGTTACACTGAGCAATCCAGGCAGGGGAGTCATTTCTGGGTCTTGTGGGCAGCAAGAATTGCTGGATTTTTGTGACTTTGAAACAAGGTGACTCAGTATTCATGTAAGCCAAGATCTTCATCCGTGCTTGGTGGTTTAGAAGGATTTTTTTTTTTCGAACAGTGGTCTTTTATGTTTATCTGAGGCTGTGTCATACTTCCTAAGGGTACTGATGGCTGGAATGTTGATTTGCACCTGTTTATAAATGCTGACTGTCAGGTTTTTGATAAATTGCTCGATAGTTTGCATGTTTGTGTCCTAATGTATATCTAAGGGGACTGCTCTAGGGACCTTTCTGGATATTCTTATAGCTTTATTTTGGTCTAACTGCAGCTTCGTTAAGTGCATCTTGGTGTGTGTGCATATGCTATGTGCTGGGGCTGCATACATGTCATTATTGGTATAATTAGACTTGCATATTTTTAATAAGGTTAACCCTATTTGTTGACCTCTAGCACATTGAAGATTTAAAATGAAATAGATGCGTCTGGTTGTTGAATTGTCCTTAGTCCTTTTTTTTCATGTTTAGTCTTCCAACATTAAGTCATATCAGACGATGAATGAAATGGGAAATATGGTGCTCAAATGAGCTCAGGGCCCATAGAACTTGGAGTTATCCAACATTCGTCTTTCAGGATAAAGGAAACACCAGAAAAATCTCACCTTGGTAAGACCAGGATTCAAACTCCGGACCTTTTGAACATTAGGCAGACATGCTATCATCTATATTACCGAGGCGGGCACCTTTCGTTTTACGTCAGTTGTGTGCTGCACAGGTAAGTTCCAAGTTCAGAGTTGCTGCTACATATTTTACTTTGATTTTTCATGTTTCCGTTTCTCCAAGAGTAGTAGTGGTTTTGTATAGTGAGCTTTTTGTGAAGAGTGGGTATTGCTTGCGATTTAACTGCATTGATCTTTATCCTGCTTTTCGCTAACCGTGGTTCTAAATCTCACTGAACATAGTAACTTACGGCCTATTGCTTCAGGCTTCCGGACTGCGCTGAAATTGTAATGTCGTCTACACATATTGACAGTTCAGTGTCATTTGTTTTGGATGTCATACTTAAATTGAATAGAATGAGACCCCGGCTTGTATCATTCGGGCGTTGGTGCACTGTTCTCGAACGGACTGATAAAGATTCTGCTTGTAGGGAAATGCGCAATTAGCTTGACCATTATGTCACAGAAGTGAGGTTTTGAGCCGCTGTATTGTCGCGAATCCATTATTACGACTGGCGGTGTACGCGCTAAAAGGGTTCGGCGCGGAGCGATAACAAACAGATAACACAGTGTGGAGATAAAGAGCCTGCAAAAACGGATAAAGATAGCCCGGAAATGACTTGCCGACACAGATAAAGTTAACGTCTAAAACGTTCATTTTTTATCTGGTGACGTTTTAGAGAACATTCTATAACAGTCTGGAATCATGAATGGTTGTGTATAAAAAGAAGCCATAGCTAGTTATCGGAGAGTCGTAAACAGAGACGGAACGAGAGTTGTAATTGAAACTGGTGTGTTTGGAAAGTGAGCTCTTTGTTGTGGTCAACGACCTTGGTCGATTGTAATTGTGTATGTGACGTAATTCTACTACTGTACGTGTATTTCTATGGAAATAAAGAACATTTTGAATTTCTGCAAATTGGACTTTTAATTCTACGAAGCCACAAGGTCACAGTATTAACCCTATATGGTACACCATATCCAAGACCCACTCCACGCCAAACAATATTACTCCGTTTCATTAACTTTTGTTAAAGCGATGAATAATATGCTCAACTGTCCTCGTCAGCTATACTGTCGTGCAGTGGTGTGTACGAAAGCTGAATTGTTCATTAATTTGTATCTGTTCTTTTCAATGTGAGACTTTCGTTTTTAGTACCTAAGATGGTCTGTAGTTTCTTGGGTCTGCTCGGTTTTTACCCCATTTCGGGAACATGAGCACCTTCGCATGCTTCCGTCACGTTGGGTAATATCCATTCTCCAGGAATAGTTGCAGATGTCGCTTATAATCTTTAATGCTTTGGTCGTGAGGCGTTTAAGTATCAGTTTTAGCTTTTGGCTGATTCCAATGCTTTGTGATCTTTAGGTGATTTATTATCCATCTCAAGTTCCTGTTTGTTCTTCTGCACTTATTTGCCGAGTTTGCCAGGGCATTTTGCATCTGTTGCTCTAACTGGGGATAGATTTTTTTAACTTACGTCCTCCAATGTTAAGTCATCGGATGGCGTTAGAATTAGTGGCCCGCCTGACTAATATTGGGTGTACATGCGTTTTGAAGGGTGTACGCTAGTATAGCATGTCCTCGTACCTCACGCCATTTTACTAGCGGTCGTATGCTTAGAGGCTGGTTTTTCAGTGCCCGTACCATCTCCCATTCTTTAGCGTTACCTGGTTGCAGCGGCAGGGAAAGTGTTTGTTCCCACTGCTTCTGGGCTAACGCGTTTATTCGTGTTTTGATGGCGGTATTTAATGCAGATGTGTTAACTCTGTGGACCAAGTTTCACGTACGCTGCCGTCTTCGCTCCTTTTGGTCTCGTATATCAGCGCTATTACGTCCGAGGATGTGTAATCATTGCTTCGCTGTTGGTTTGAATAACACTGCACCTTCGAGTAATTCTGTAGTTTCAGCAACTGGTGTGATTCACTTTATTATCATTGCCATGGGTTGCGCTATCTCCAAGTCTAACGTTTCTACAAATACGTTCCAGTTTGCTCTGTTAAAGTTTAAGCTTATCGTTATGGTCAGAAGTTTGGTGGTGTTGAAATCTAAATGGTAATCATCGGATGCTGGTGAATCTACCACCTTCATGACGTAGTTAATGGTTACATTTTTAAGCAATGCGAAGCCAAGATGAATGGCGCATGGTGAGCTTTCTGTGCTATGTGGGTTGGTTCAACTGGGTGATCTAAACGAGATTTCCTGGGATACAGAATCTTTTTTTAGGTGTTAAGAAGGTTTCGTGAGTAATGCTAATGCTACCCTTTAGTTACGCTGTTATAGATTCTATATTAATTCTAGTAATTTATTTCTTGATGTGTGTTTGGAGGAATTTAGTAACAGTGACGTCAAAATTAATATAAAAATTATTTGTGGTTGGTTTATTGACACTCGTCACTTACTTTTTCATATATTTATGAGAGACTAGTTTCAAAGGCCCTGGCCTCCATTTTCAATCTCTTCCCAACTGGCATCTGTTGTTATCTGCTCTCTCTGGTGGTGGAACTATGAACTTTTTTGTCAAATTATCTACTGGCGGGATTTCAAATTTCAAAGTTCATAGTTCCACCACCAGAGAGAGAGCAGATAACAACATGCCAGTTGGGAAGAGATTGAAAATGGAGGCCAGGGCCTTTGAAACTAGTCTCTCATAAATATATGAAAAAGTAAGTGACGAGTGTCAATAAACCAACCACAAATAATTTTTATATTAATTTATTTCTTACCTCATAATAATCCAATAGCTTATTTTGTGGATGGTTGATTGCGATAGTTGCACTGGTCGGTTTGGTTTTCCCTTTTTAATAATTTGGTGCCCTCTTTTATTTTGTCGATTACGTTCGGTACCTAATGCCTGTTCACCCTGGGTTAGGGATGCAGGTATTTCCTCCTAGACTGCCATTTTTGTAAACTATCTTAAGAATTGTAGTTGGTGTCTGAGTATTCTTCTTGATTGAGAAGTTAATCGTTGGGGTAACAGATGCGGTTCCAGGTTTCCATTATTGCATCGTTGCCTTCTATGACATAGTTGTTCCCCACTAATATTAACTTGAGTTTTGTTGCCTCAACGTCATTACCTGCTGGTCTTAACGGAAGTCCAGAGGTCTGTTATATGTTTTTCTAGAGGCATTAATTTGGTGCTGATACTTTTTCTTTCTGTTGTTGCTCCATTACGAACATAGTAGCAGGCCATTTCCCTTTCTTTTGCACTCTACCCTGTGGGGTCTTTGTGTTTGTATGGTTATATACCCGCGGAGCTGGGCAGATCTCTTGAATTGTGCCTGTATGTGTTGGCTCCTTTATACGATTACTTTGATATTGCCTGTATTCTGGCGAGATCTGTCCACTCGTTATCTCAGCACAAGTTCCTCTTCGATGGGGAAGTGTAATTCGTGTTGCTTGAGGCCTGAGGAAGACCAGCCAGTCTCAGGTTGGTGGGTATCACCTCCATTTTCTCCCTTGATCCGAAGAATTGCATGGTGTGCACCTTCCGTGCATGATCTGGCACTCTCTTTTGCGGTGTGTGCCTCGCAGCGTGAGAATACTTTTGGTGTCTGGCAGTTTCTGTCAAGGTCTCTTGTCCGTGACTCCAGATGACGAACACCTCCTCTACTTAGGGAAGTCAGTACGTGAGTTTTTGCGCAGCGGAATCCAGAGCAGCAGCCTATGACCGGACTTGCAGGACCGCCCGTAGCCACTCCCATCATTCTGTTCATAAAACTCTTGGTTCCATTGGAAGTAGGTAATTTAATTTCTATCACATGACGAAATAAGTTCGTTATGTCCTCAGGGAACAGCTCTTGTAGGACAACAGTGTTCTGGATGGACATTATTGTGAGCAAGGAAGCATATCAAAAGTTACAAGAAGTTCGTTTGTCTGCACAAAAAGTAAGGTGTTCACTTTATGCTATTTCTATATAAATTTTACAGGGATTTTATTGTAAGGTAGTTCATATTACTTGTTTAGCATATGTTCACCAGTTGGCAGAAGAAATTGAGCAAATTTTCCAAAAATAATATCTTGATTTTCTGTGTGAAATTTTTTTTATAAAGCCATCATCAAGAGTGAAATTATTTATAATATGATGCGAGATACTTGCTTACCCTCATGAAATGGGGAACAGGGATTGAAGCAGCTCTATATTATAGTGATTATTTGGAAGATGTGAAAAAGTGCTTGTTGTGATGATGCAAGTATCCCTGCTGCAGTAAGTGCTTGCAATGGGAAGTCTCCAGAGTAAATTAGCGTTTATTAAGACCTACTTTAGTAAAATCCCAGCCACATTAACATGTTTGGAAGAAAAAGTGATGTCTTTATCTTCTGCCCTGCAGGATACAAAACCGTTGTTACCTGAGACATACCAGGATAAATAGGAAAATACCTCATAAATAAATTGAGAAAATTGAAGCAAAGAATCCAAGTTTAAGGTTTCTATGGGATGTGAATAAGATGCTACAAGGAAAATCTTAAAAACAATTTAATGTTTATTCTGACATAACCTCTTTTCAATACTGTCCTATGGCTTTATGTGAAATAGAGAAATCTTTTATTTTATATAAAAACATGTGAAGTGGCAGAAGGAAATTGTTTCTTCCAGAAAACCATGGCAAATATTAACTGTTTATTGTAACAAAAATGACTAATGCTAAAATAAACTGAAAGAGAGACTAATAATATTAAGATTTAACTGTATTGGAACACCACAGTGAAGCGAAATAATTATTAATTTTTAGATGAGTCGTATTTATTACACATCTGCTTCACTTTCGTACCTATTTTGAGGAACACCAATAGGTACGAAAGTGAAGCAGATGTGTAATAAATACGACTCATCTAAAAATTAATAATAATATTAACTTTGTAATGCCTTAAATATCCTCATCCTTAAAAGGATAAACTTACTAATTTGATTGCTTTATCAAGATTAATAATTGCTAGAAAGTTGATATAATGTACCTACTTTATTTTAAATGCATATAACGATTTTAGAGCATATTTATGAGATTTTTGGTGCATAGGTACATGCATATACTGATACTTTTTGGTGCATATAAATCAGAGCTCTCCTTATCACTGATGATAGTGACTTTAAAAAATTAAAATTAAATTCAGTTTTAACTAAGAATACTCTTTAACTACTATGGTTCTCAGCATCTTGCTCTGTTTGGTATGAAAATCAGCATAATTTTGCTCAGTCTTGTTTGCAGGCTTGAGTTTCTTTTATGCCTTAGTGACCTGAAAATTGCAGTGTGGTGTGCAATAAGTGTTAGAAAAATAATAGGAACATATTGCTGTATGAAACTTTTTTTGGGGGGAGGGGGGAAACAAGGAAGGAAAGAGGACAGTAGGAGGGAAAGGAAGAGTAACAAGGAGTAAAAGAGAGATAGTGTAGTTCCACTGTCGCACCTGCGTTAGTCTCGGTAGCTACTAACTGCGCGTAAGGATGGTCGCAGGAATCGTGGTTTTATCTGGATATGGCCATGACACAAGGCCCGGATCATAGCACAGCGGCTCAGGGCGGGAAATAGGTATAAATGAAAAGAGTGGAAAAATTGAAGGTAAGAAGTTCTTTATTTCAAATTGTCATCTGTGCACTAAATGTGCTTGGGGAGGGGGGGGGGGGCAGTAGTAGGCGCTTGTGGACCTAGCGGCGGCGAGGACGTTGTTGCATAATTGGGTTTTGTTGTCCTAGATGCATGACGAATTCATTGAGCTGTTGCTCAAGTGTGTTTCGCAGAAATAAGATTTGTGAGATGATCTGAGTGGTGTCTGTTGCTTGTTCTTCATTGTGCTTTTTGGTGTTGTATTCCAGCTGAGTAAATGCAAGTTATGAGTCCAAGTAGTTCTGTCTAGTATTGTCGAGAGTCTTGTGCAGTTCTTGTGGAGCAGTGGCATTGGATGATGAGACGATGATTAGTCGAAGTTGTGTGGATGATTATGTGTCTATCTTGGAGATGATGGTGAGTAGTTCTGTCAGTTCTGTCGTGGCGTCAGTGATGAAGTGTTCCAGTTGTCGTGTGCGCTAGTCTATGGTATCTAAAGTCTATGACTGGTCGGCATTGTGTGTGCTGGAGTTGTTGGTAACTGCCTCCTCCAGGTTGGTCAGGCGAGGTCCAAGGTTAAGAACCTCCGAGTGGAGGTCCTCTATCGCCTCGCCGGAGGGCCCAGAGGCTGCAGCTGTGGCGGAGCTGGTTGAGATCTTCTCTTCATTGGCGGCCAGCCTTGTTGTGATGCTGCTGCAGCTTACTGTTTGTGCCAAAATGCTGTCATCCTAGCCTCTTTTTCAGACGTGGAAAGAGATGAAAATCAGAAGCAGCCAAGTCTGGGCTGTAACACTTCCCATCGAAAACACTGCAGGAGGTTCTTCATTGCAGCTCCAGTGTGAGCCCTAGCATCATGAAGAACAGTGCCTGATGACATTCCTCTTTGCTTGTTCTGTATTGCCCTTTGTAGTTTCTGAAGAGTCATGCTATACGAATCTGCAGTGATGGTCATGCCACTTTCCATGAATTCCACCAGGAGATCTGCTTTTTGGTTCCAGAACACAGTAACCATACACCATATGTTGGAGAATGTTCTCTTGAACTTCTTTGGTTTTGACAGGGAAGAAGAATGCATCCACTGTTTGGACTGCTCTTTTGTTTCTTCAGTTTTGTAAAGGACCCATGTCTTGTCCCCTGTGACAATATTGTTGAAAAAAATCTTCACCATGGTAATGCTGGAGAAACAGTGCCCAATCACTGTGTTTTGTGATGGTTGGAGAGCATCTTATGAATGCACCTCGCATCCAGTTTGTGGTACTGGAGTGTCTCAGTAACTATTGCAGAGAGCTAACCTTGGAAGTTTCGGGAAACTACTCATGCTACACAGAAATTGGGAAATGACTAAATGATCTTATCGAATTGCCTGATCCACTCGCTGAACGAGTTCCTGCACCACTGCCGCACTTTGCTGTCACTCATGAATGTTTCACTGTACACATTACTCATTTGTTGACTAATTTCAGTTGCAATGCATCCTTTTTGCGTTAAGAAATAAAATTACAGCACACACTTCACATCCGATGGGTGATGCTATTGTTCTACGCATGTTTACGTGCTCACTGTGAACTTACAACTGTTATGTACGTGATGCAATCAACAGTCTGAAAGGCACTGAGCAATACTTCTGTGCAAAACTTCAGCTGATTTTCACAGTAGTTTTAATTTCATGACTAATCAGACCTTGAAAAAAACATGTTTTACAGTTAAGTATTATCTAGTTAACAACAAAACTGTTAACAATTAAATCATTTGACAATTAAATAAATTAAACATTATAAAATACTTTATTTTTAATAATGGGAATTAGAGTAACATTTATTTTCATCTACGGTATAGATGGAAAGAAAGTATCTGTAATAGAATATTTTAATCTTCTGCTGTTTGGAGTTGCGAGCTGTAGTTTGCAGAACATTCCTGGTGTAGAGGAAGGGTACCTCTTGCATTTATCAGTATTGTTATAAATCAGTATCCTCTCCATGGATAAGATTCTGTGCTTCTAATTGCTGAAATAAAATCAGATGTAAGCAACCACTCCCTGTTTCTCCTATCTTAGAGAAAAATAATTTCAAAACAAATGTCAAAATTAAAATTCTTATACAAATAATTGGCAGCATTCACTACCATAAATAAAAAAAAAATCAGTGAATAACTTAACACACAAATTCAATAAATAATTATTTATTTATTTTAATATGTGAACATATACTTGTGTATAGAACATTATGCAAAATAAAAATTTCATAGCAAAGTAGCATAATGCTACACTGGTGATTATAAAACATAAATACCAGTCTAAGTATCATTCCCTTTAATTATCATAAGACAAGACTTATGGAACAATTAGCATCCACCTAGGACTTACATAAATGCCACGTAAAGGCACCTGTATCCTCTATTCTAACCAAATTACATAGCAGATTTCTATCAGCAACTCTTGAAAATGCAACTGTCCCACCTATGTTAAACTAAAATATAAAATATGCATATCTATAACCATATCAGTCTGTTTATTTGCAACAGTTTTGCTGACCTGTATACTATGAAAAAATTGTGCTTTACATGCTTTTAGTTAATGCTTTGGCAACCTAATCCATTAAATGGAAAACGGAAGTACTGACACTACATTTTTCAGGCACAGGTTTGTCACTGCAAGAGTATTTAAAAATAATCCTCTACCTTGGAACAAGACAATGATAAGTGCCAATAAGAGTTAATTCCAAACAAGCTTCATTCTGCCATCCATAATTCCTCTGTTTTTGTCACTTCAGCATTGTGATTTTGTTACATATTTCAGAGCAAGGAATTGACAACTCTGCAGTGAAGATAACAGTGACAATCTCATTATACTCACTGACAATATGCTGAAACTGCTGGACGAGAAATCTGAACACAAGTGAAAATCTTCCATTTGTGGAAAGAACAATACATATTACACTAAAATATAATAATTTGTTATAAAACTTCACTTATCTTTTTAAGAAATTGGTAAATTCTTCAAAGAACTGAGGAGACTAGTTTAGCAACCATTTTGAAATACTGCCAATTGATTCTAAAATTAAGTTTTTTGGTTTTCTTTCATAGGCTGGTAATTAATATACATAATATCCACCACCTAGTGGCTGTAACAATAACCTCAGAAATCAACAAAGTGGCTGATGAAGAAATAAATATTTGCAAACCTAATTTCTTGAGTCTGTGAAGAATTTAACAATTTTTAACAATTTATAAAAAGGATAGTTGAAGTTTGTAACAAATTATATTTTATTGCAATATTTATATCGCTTCACTGTTATTAGCTTTAGTTTTTTATGTATAATTCTAAATATTTACAACTTCTACTGAAGGTGACTGTACATATACAGAATTCAATGTGAAATATTTCAAAGTCCTCGATAGAGTCGGTACTAGAATCCTAGCCTAGTGCAATAAAAAATATATATTTTATTTTTCCACTGATTGAAAGTTCTACATATTTTATGAGTAAATTATTCACAATCTTCTTTTAAGCACACTTACAACCACTGGTCTGGACCAGGTTTGAACCTGCAACCTTGGGATAAGTATACTAGCACAAAATTGGTTAGACATGCCTGCAGTTTTCAATTAGCATCATCTTACTCATTCACAAAATTCAAGACGGGGGTATACAATTTACAGAATTTGCATGAAATTCTTACTGGAAGCAAGGAGATTGTATAATTTTACTTACATCTTACTGAATTTAGAAGCTTTTTTCCATATATTTCTCCAGTAAACCATACATTTACCCTTCAATAAGATTGATATTGTAGTTTGAGACAAGAAGCTACAAGAATATATAATGGAAGATTTGGAATGCAACCCATTAAGAGCATTTAGAAATCAGAGGAAAATAAATTTTGAGGTTATTAATGGTCTTCATAGTCAGTTACAACTTTCAAAAGGCAACTCACATGTTCAACCAGCATCTGTGATCTGTAATCTGCATGTCAAGTACAGAGTCTCCATAAATTAATTATTGATTTATTACGAATGGAGTATGCAGGGATACTGTTAGTAATTGAATACATTGCAGTTCGAGCTAAATCAGGGCACTGGCTTTGTGATATGTGAGAAGTGAACATGCATGACATTAAGTGTGTCAGAGAAGGTGGCCATTGTGAATGTTGAATGGGTTGTCTTATGGTTAGATTTTCATAAAATTTGATAGTCAATTCCAAAAACTTAGATTAGGATTACTATGAAGTGGATTCGGCACTGAAACATGTGGTTTATTGCACCTAAGCCCCAAGTGAGGCATCCCCGGCAGGAAGGATGAGGCAACAGAAGACACAGGGCAGCCAACCCAAGAAGTCACGACAGCACTGAGACACCTGCCAACACTTCTATCCTGAAAGAGACCACCAGATTATACATAATGTGAGATGAAAAGGAGAGGCATGACATTCTGAGGATGTAATTAACCTACCCAGCATTCATCTGGCAACCTGGGAAAACCCCAGAAAAAAACTCATGGGTCAGGTAAGTCAGCCATGGAAATCGAATCCAGGCCTCCCAATGCAGGCCACAGATGAAGAAACTGCCTGAGATATCCTGCTCAGTCTCCATAAACCTAACTACAGACAAAACCACTATATTATTGATGAATACATATAAGCACACTGGAACTGTTATGAATCAGGTAAAAGTTGTCCATCAACCTCAGATGACAGAACTGGAGCTATTAGGACATAACACTGAATGTAGTAAAAAATCTGTGCAGTATTTTCTCATAGGAACTGAACATTCCATGCTGAGCATTGTGTAAGGTGTTACTTTACAAATTGAAAAGAAAACAAAAAGTTTTATTTGTTAATGCTGCTGTCAATTGCCAGGATTATATTAGCACTGCGAGTCTGTTGGAATCTCATTTTGCATGTGTTCTTTTACTTGCCAAAAAAAAAAAAAAAAAAAAAAAAAAAAAAACCCAACTGACATGGGATTGACACTTTTCAGCACACTTAGAAAACCATTGGTCTAGACCTGGTTTAAACCCATGAGCTTGGCAATTAACCAACTGAGCCACCCACACTGTCACTATAGAGAAAGCTGTATCCATTTCCAGGTAGGATTATAATATTTTCAGGCATGCTTTATTTGGCAATGAGAAAACCTTGCATATTGGTAGAAAGTTTAACAGACATAATTGTATCATCTGGGTGATATACTGCTAGTGCAGTACTTGCAGTTTCAGTGATTCTCTTCCAAAGATAATGTGTGGATGGGAAAGACCATTAACAAAATTTATGGTCCATATGCTTTTTCACCTAAACTTTATCAGTTGGAAACTCCCCAGCAGGTCAGAATAACCAGTATCCCACCCTACTGTGGTTGGTAATGGCCCCACCAGACTGGGTTCAGAAACCAGAGACCATCCTACCAGAGGAGGTTGTTTTACCAAGATTATATTATCCTGCCATGCAACGCCGAGACACCCACCGACACTTCTACAATGAAAGAGACCACCTGAGCTATCTCGCTCTATCCAGAAAATGGTGGAAGAAAATGGATTTAATATTAAGAGCATTTTGCAAAATAATTCTGGGAGTCCTCAAAGCACAGCTTATTTGGGATCACTTTCAGAACTCGGGAAAGTCAATGTGAAAGGGATAATAATGGAAAGAGTACTGAAATGTTGCTGCCAGATAAGCCATTTGCTAGAGGAAAATATTTTAAAAGGTTGTCCTAACTACCAAGGAAAGCACCAAAGAACTGAGAACTAGTTAAGTAAAATTAAGGACAGTTGGAGAAGAATGGATTAGGAGATAAATGGGCATAAAGACATGGAGTGCTACAGGTGTGTTGGAAGTATGTCCAATCTAGGTTGAAGATATGGGTGCTCAAAATATTTTGGCTGAGATGAATGAAAAGAGGTCATTAACTTTATATAAAATGTTTGAGAGAGAACCAAATAAAGAGAAATGTTTAGATATATGGAATTAAAATGAGAGGGAAGCCACTCCATGTTTCACCCAACAGTGTGGAAACTAACAGGGCAAAGGTGAAATGCACTGAAAGGTATAGGTCCAATATGCAAGGCTAATTTAGACAGAGTAGGTACATATTTTGATGGGTGTAGAGGAACCAATGAATGAAGAAAAGAATTAATCAGTCAGAAATGGTTTAGGTATAATAGAGTTATAGTGTTTAAGAAAATGTTCAAGACCAATCTCAATGCAATTAGGAGAATTTCTTTGGAATATTAGAATGAAAATAATACGGATTATGGCTAATGTCACAAACAAAACTAATTGCAAACCATACTTAAGAAAATTTAAAATTTTGTCTTTGCCATGTATGTATGTATTGTCACGCGAGCGTTGGAACACCCTATAGAAGCAGCTGGGAGCGGACAGCAAGGGAGGTCCGTGTTAGCCACGCCCTCCCCTCGTTTGTCTTATAGTGGTGACAGGCGATGGCCGGGAGAAAAACATCATTGTGCCGTTTGTTTCTGTTCCACCTGTGTTCTCGAAATTACGGGATCTTTCATCTACTGGGGAACCTTCGAGATCGGCAAGCGTACCCTATATAAGCTACACGTCGTGCACGAGGAGTCAGTGAGGAGACAGTCGCAGTTCTTGGTGTAAGAGTCAGTCAGTCAGTCAGTGCTTGACGTGCTAGTGAAGTAGCGCCGTGTTAGTGGAAGAGAAGACTGTGCGACGGAAGAATTTACGTAATTGTGTACGTGCATCGGAGTATTGTCCGTAATTACTAGTGCAAGTGAAATTGTAACGGACGAACTGGTGAATCGTAATTGTGTGCATTATGTAATTCTGTGTAATTGGCAAGAGTGTAACTGTAAGTCGGTGGAAATAAAGAACATTTTTGAGTGGTGAAATTGGACTTTTCATTTCACGAACCCACAAAGTCACACTGGTGTCAGGAGTGGGATGACAACAGCACCGAACATTACAGCCATGGAATCCGCAGTGGAAATGCTTTTGGCGAAGATGAACGAGTTAACAACAAAAATAGAAGCGGCAAATAACCTGGCCGCAAAGCTGGAAGAAATGATGACGGCTAACGGTAACCTCGCGGAGAAGATGGAAGAAATGAAGGTTGCGAACGAGGCCCTCGCCGCCAAGTTTGAGGAACGGTTGGCCGGCGTGAGGGATGACGTCACGAATCTGGGCAAGCGGATGGGTCAAGTAGACGACCGCCTTAATGATTTAGAGGGAAAGGCCGACAACATCGCAAAACCCCTCACCCGCCTGATGGAGGAACACCGGCCTTATGTGTGGACAGAGGACGCCGAAAACGCTTTCCAGCACCTAAAGGAGACCCTGTGCAGTGCTCCAATTGTGGGTTTCCCACAACCGGGTGGCGCCTTCATTGTGGACACCGACGCCAGCGACCATTGCATTGGAGGTGTCCTATCGCAGATCCAGGACGGCCATGAGCGGGTGATAGCCTATTACAGCAAGACGCTATCCAAGGCAGAGAAGAACTACTGCGTCACCCGGCGGGAGTTACTGGCGGTAGTAAAGACATTGGAGCACTTCCACAAGTACCTGTACGGTCAGCCATTCCACCTGAGGACTGACCATTCCGCCCTAACCTGGCTATTGACCTTTAAAAACCTGGAAGGCCAGACAGCACGTTGGGTTCAGAGGCTGCAGGAGTACGACTTCACCTCGGAACATCGTAGAGGGAAGAGCCACGGTAACGCAGACGCCATGTCCCGAAGACCCTGTCCAGAAGAGTGCGGCCAGTGCACAAGAGTGGAAGAGAAGGAGCGTGCCGCAGCAGTCCGAGTAGTTGTGGCAGTGCCTGCTGAAGGCTGGGATAGCGCAGGCCTGAGGGAGCAGCTGGCGGACGCAGAATTGGGGCCACTCTTGAGGGAAGTGGAGGCAGGGACGAGACCAACCTGGGAGGACATCGCACCGAGGAGCGCCACCTACAAGTCGTACTGGGCCCAATGGGACTCGTTGAAGACCAGAGAGGGCGTGCTGTTCCGGGTATGGGAATCACCCGATGGGAAGACGCACAGAGAGCAGTTGGTACTTCCCCGGAGTAAGGTCCCGGAAGTCCTGGAAGAAGTGCACGCCGGTACTTCGGGAGGACACCTGGGAGCGAACCGAACGATTGACAAACTACGGCAGCGCTACTTCTGGCTGAGACTCCGAGCAGATGCTGGTGGTGCACCTGGACCGCCTGGCACGCTACGATGGTGCTGTTCGAGACGAACAGCTTTGAGGAGGTAGCAGTGTCACGCGAGCGTTGGAACACCCTATAGAAGCAGCTGGGAGCGGACAGCAAGGGAGGTCCGTGTTAGCCACGCCCTCCCCTCGTTTGTCTTATAGTGGTGACAGGCGATGGCCGGGAGAAAAACATCATTGTGCCGTTTGTTTCTGTTCCACCTGTGTTCTCGAAATTACGGGATCTTTCATCTACTGGGGAACCTTCGAGATCGGCAAGCGTACCCTATATAAGCTACACGTCGTGCACGAGGAGTCAGTGAGGAGACAGTCGCAGTTCTTGGTGTAAGAGTCAGTCAGTCAGTCAGTGCTTGACGTGCTAGTGAAGTAGCGCCGTGTTAGTGGAAGAGAAGACTGTGCGACGGAAGAATTTACGTAATTGTGTACGTGCATCGGAGTATTGTCCGTAATTACTAGTGCAAGTGAAATTGTAACGGACGAACTGGTGAATCGTAATTGTGTGCATTACGTAATTCTGTGTAATTGGCAAGAGTGTAACTGTAAGTCGGTGGAAATAAAGAACATTTTTGAGTGGTGAAATTGGACTTTTCATTTCACGAACCCAGAAAGTCACAGTATATATATATATATATGAAACACTTAACTACATGAAAGAAACCCTACATTCATTCAAAACAAATGCAGAAGTTCATACACATGATACTAGAACAAAGAACAATCTGTTTATCAATTCGCATAGAACCAAATTGTAAGAAAGTAGGTTCACATATGCTGGTCTACATTTATTCAATAAACTACCACAGAGTATAAAGAATACTGAGTCCAAACCAACATTCAAAAAGGCTCTATTTAATTTCTTAATGGAGAGACACTTTTATAGTGTAGAGAATTTTCTAAATCATGAAATAGGGTAAACTCCACATGTGTGAACAATTACTTTTATATAGCATTTCTCTAGGGCCTTTATATATTTTGTTTTTATTTCCTTTTCTACTTTAGACTTTTTTGGATCCTGTGTCTGTTACAGTTTTTAGTCTTATGTAACTTTTTATATTTATCTTTATATCTTGAACTGACGTGTCCTATAACATATGTATTATGTTCCAAAGAATGAAATAAAATACAATACAAAATGAAAATGGTATGTTGACAAACTCATATAACTGAAGTAAATAAAGTGGAGGTGTTGAAAATGGCATATAGAGATTAGAAAATTGTAAAAAAAAATAATTATGATAGCTGTTGAAAATGAGAGCATGGTGAATTCAGCGGCACAGGGCACAGTGACATTATGTCTTAGATGTTCACACTTTTTAAATAAGTGTTTCCTGGAAGTTGGATTGGCTGCACAGAGAGCACATGATCTCTCAGCAAGGGACTTCTTTGAGTGGAAATTTAATTAGGGACATGTATTTTGCCAATGCATTACCATACTGAATTACACAGTTGCAGCCGTAACACTGCAAATGCCCCAGAATATCTTTTGTTTGCAGATAGGTATGTTGTAATGTGAATGACATTCTTGTTAAATGTAATATATGATGAAGATATTATGCTATTTCAAAAAAATTGACACTTAATTTCTGGATACCTGTGCAGGATTTGTTGCCATCACAACACAATGTTGCCAAGAGCATTTCTGTGCTCTATGTGAATATTAATCTAACCTTTAACTGCAATTAATGAGGAAATGAGAACATAAATATAAAGCTTTATTAGAAGGAATTTATTGTTGCACACTTTTACAGTATGTGCAGAAATATATAAATAATTTATGATTGTAAACATTTTAGTATGACAAAATAGTATTGTATACTTTTATTCATATTATTGTGAATAATTACCCTTCGAAAGAAGTGTAACTACATGAGGACTGAACTACCTTACTGCTTAATTAACAATATTTTACCGGTAGACTGATAAGTAATTAATTTACTGGAATGAAACAATTGTTTTATTAGCAAAAGCTAATCATTCATGGCTTCTGTAGCAGTAAAATGGTAGCTTGACAGCTAACCACCGATGCAACACTATATGTATATAAGAATTGTGTGTTTAATTTGATTTATTTTTATTTCATATACACAATTCACAGACCATTATAAGCTTATCCTCACAGTTTCTCAAAATTGTCTATTGACATTTATCTATGTCTTGTATGAAGGTATGGAGTCTAAGAATTAAATGACCAAGCATTTCTTTATATTTCTATTTCATATGCTTGATTGAGCTTTTCATTATAAGCGAAAACTGACCATTGCTGTCTGTTTTTGTTTGGGCACAATAAATCACAGACAACAGATTTTAGAGTGGAACTCAAAAAGCAATTATCCTAAGATTGCACCTCGATAATATATGAAACATATCAAACCCTTGTTAATCAATCTTTCCTTCCAAATAAAAATTTTGGAAGACCTAATATGTTAATTAACAAATCAGAAGGTTTTCTTCTGATGATTAACTCCTTTATATATGAATTTAAGCAGGCATTGAAGAAAATAAAGACCCTTTCTTTCTTTTCAAAGCAGGGCTGTATTTTCCTCCTCAAAGTGGCATCTGCTTCGGTTCACATAGCATTGATTTCAGGATGCCAGTTTAGTAAGGTAGAAATATATTTTTAAAAATAAACTTAATTGTAAATTCTGTAATTATAATTTGTGACATGCATTAGGTAAAATCATCTACTCGAAGCTACAAATTGATCACATTATACTTTACTGATTGTAGATTATTGTAGCAACATAATACACTAGCATGACCATTTTCACAATTTAGAAATAATAGCACTTTTCTGATGAAAAATAAGATTATAAACAATTTTGTACTGTGCACACCCATCTTAACCAAATGAAATCAAACCTTGATATCATAAAGCTCTATTATTTGAAATTCTGATAACTCATAGTAATTTAAATTCCCCTACCAAACTTTCTATATCTTACCTTTTTTTTTAAAGTCAAATTTCTATAAATCATGTTTTGATATCTCGAAGCTTAATTGTAATCCTGGTACTTCAGCTTTTCTTTACCTCCAATATTACATACTTTTACAGTGCAACTTGTCTCATTTGAATGTTTTAATTACATTTGCCACCATGTAACGATGTAATTGACTGCACAGCCTTTCTTTGAATTGTTGCCTCTTGATGCTCTAACAAACAGTTTCACACCAGTTTAAATGTTGCATTTGTTTAGTTACTGACGTATACTGTCATATATGTATTGTAGTCCTTTTATACAAGACTAAATGATTTTATTGTACAATTTCAGCTTAAATTTACAATTTTCTGATACATTTATTTGACGCTATTTTAATATTGTATATGCCTGGTACCTTCCTTTGGTTGCACAGCCATTAAGGCTCCCTGGTTCATTACTGCTGTGCAACATTCACTTCATTTTGCTATATTTGTTGTATCATTCATTTTATCTCCTTATGCCTTTCTCCCTTCTCCTTGAATTTCCTGCACCATTTTTCTTTTATTTGTATTAGAAAATCTCTTACCATCCTAATCTGTTTTTGCTTACTTGTTGATATTTTCAGTGGAACTAAATTTCTCCCATATTATTCCACTTTTTATTTTCTCTTAATTTGTTTAAACTTTCATACTCAGATAATGTTCTACATTTTCATTAACTTAGCAAAATTTGCATATTCCTGTATCATTTCCTGTTAGGCCACGTAAGAACAATGTTTCCATTTTCATCCGGGCTAACCCTTGAATTTCTTTATTATTACACCATCCTATATACATTTCTCTGGCCCATTTCATTTTTATTTTTCTGTACAATTTCAAATTTTTTTTATTTTCTATATTTCCTCAAATCTCCTGTCTTCCAATATCCTTCGTTTCTCTCTCACCTGTTTCTAAAATCTGGACTATTTCTATCCTTTTAACAATATATCTTTCATATCTATTTGTTCCAACTTTTTTTTCAGCCCTTACCCCAATAATTCTCATTTTGAATACTCTCTTGTTACACCATAAAAATTCAGTTTTCATTGTCAAACATCTGTACCTAAATTTTTAACATTCTCTGTAACACTATACCTTTCTTTCTTGTGTTCATAATTCTAACAAAAAAACTTCCCCAGGGGCGATCACAGCAGTCTTGGCAGTCTCTTGCAAAACAGTCCATAATTCTGATCCTCCCAAATTTCCACTGCTTACAACTATTGCTTCCACCATAGTTGTGTATATCCTCTTCAGCTTTATGGACATTTCCAATTTAAATTTGTTCTAAAATTGATCACAGCCACTCTGCTTGTTTCCATTAACTTTCTCCTGCGAGCCTCCCAATTTCTAGTACTACTTGGTCTCACCCCTAAATAATAAAATTCTTCAGTCAATTTCAGCTTTCCTGGCCAAGTTCCACTGCTCATTTTTTCTTAGTTTCACACCTTTTTCAAACTTTCTGTGGTATACAGGCTGTGTGTTCAACCTATAGTAAGAATTCAGTACACGATGGGAAAACAAAAGCAAAAACTAAAAAAAAATTGAGTTTGAATAACAAATTAAAACTGAGAAATAGAGAAAGAATTAAAAACAAAACAAAACAAAAAAAGAATAAAGATATCTTATGAAAACATGGTATTCTGGCTAGCACTTTGTACAAGATTTTGAAAGATTTTGCAGCACAGTTGATTATATTTAATGATTTTTTTATTTACATGCTCCAATGTTAAGTCATATCGGGCGATGAATGAAATGATGCTCAATGTGTCCGGTATCCATGTAGCTTAGAGTTGCCCAACATTCATCTTACAGATAAAGGAAAACTCTTATCCAGGTAAGTCGCCCTGACCAAGAGCAGTTAATGAATCTGTATGTCACCATAGCAAAAAACACTCAAAACACTATCCCTTCCACAACCAAGAATGGTCTACTCTTCAGGAGCATTGAAGTGCCACATAAAGAGCACATAAAGGTCGATTCTAACATCACTGTTGAAGGGCATCTCTAAGTAAACAGTAGTAATGCAAAATGAGGTTTCTGATACTGGGGAAGATATGACAAATATGCAACTGACATCACATCAGGCACTACAAGCCTGTTTATTCAGAGGCAATCATCAGTGACTGACTCTGTAATTGCATTACTAAATGAGGTTGAGAACTTTGTGAAGGAAATAAGTTCACAGAAAATGAAGCAGAAGAAGACAATTTCTTTAAGTCATGAAAACGTTGATAAAAGTCTCTTTGCATTCCATATTGTTAAATCTAACTTAGATACAATAAAGCTGTCATCACTGTGAATATTCATTTTACCATTTTATTAAATTAAATTTAAGCCAACTGTACATGTTGTAAATCTACACAGAGTATTTTGTGACCAGTATCACAAATTTAAAATGTTCCCTATGCATTTCCATAACTTACATTTTTGATTAAGTCAAATATAGCTTTACATTCCCTAACAATTTAAGACACTGAGGTTAAATTGTAGTTTTCTAAGGCTAATAGAGATCATCTTTCAAAAAAGTATATTTAATTTCTTTTGCATATGTAGATTTATACAATCTGTCTGTTGATATTTGGGGAATCTGGCAATTCAAAAAGCTGCTCTTTTTTTTTTTTTTTTTTTTTTTTTTTAAATTGTAGAAACTATGTGTAATCAGTTTTAATCTGTGGTCACTTTTTTATAATCCTTATTTTTATTCTGAGCTTATTTAAGCTATGATAAAATCACATTCAAAGAAATGCAGCATGAACATAAAACATCCTGTATCCATCTAAACTGATTCATGACATATGTCCTATATAAATCTGTTCATAATTCACTAATAACTGGAAGTATTTATTGAACTAATAGGAAGAATAAAAAAAACAACAGTTTTGCAGTTTTACAAGAAGATATTCTGGTCTCCTTTGATGTTACACCTTATTTACCAGGATTCCAATAAATAAACTACTCTCATGACTGGAAAATTGGCTCATTTCCATCAACTTCACACTTCTCAGCTGAGATGATCTTGCCAAACTAACAGAAACTCTATGCAGATTTAAATTTCTTTAGCTTCAAATATAGATTTTTCAAACAAACCAGGGGATTATATATGAATATCACACTATCAACCTTCATGGACAACCTACACACAAGTTGTTTAGAGAAGCATGTCACAACTGCCTTCCCATTAATGTTAAAAATCTGACATAGTTATGTAGATAATATATTTACAATAGTAGCGAGATTACTGGATGATGCATTGAAACTACTCAGTATTCAACACAGATCTATATAGTTCACAGTAGAATGGCTACTTACCTTTCCTGAACCTCAAAATCATCAGTCAGAATCAGTTGGAATTTATAGGAAACCCTTACAATTTTTGGGAATGTTGTGTTGAACTCTAGAGTTGGCCGTTAATTTGTCGGACTCCAAATCACATAGTTATCAACTCGTTTTGAGAAGAGAGAGAGAGAGAGAGAGAGAGGGAGAGAGAGAGAGAGAGGGGGGGAGAAGGGGGCGGGGAAAGCACTGCAAATATATGCTTTCCATTTTAGATAGAAATAACGATTAGTTCTTTACTACAAACTTTGAGTCTAATATTCCAAGATTAGAAGCTTTCCAATGATGAAATAAAATAGTGGAGGGATGACTAGGAAGTGACAGCAACAGTTAATATATAAGCATAGCAATGAATTAAGAGATGAAAATAGTTTATATAAATTGCATAAACAAATTTCTTCAATTTGCTTGCTGATTATGGAATGACATGAAGAATTTGTCAAATTAACACATTATGCAGAAATACTTAAGCCTGGGTGAGCTGCATAAACAGAGGACTCAATGATTTATTATGACTTGCTATACCTCTCAGATTATGCATACTTATTTTTCACCTCCTAACGTAATATTGATTCCTAGAATTCTTATTCCTAGATTCTTATTTCTCATTGTTAAGAGGATCAGTACCATAGAGAGAAGCTCAGCAAAGCATGTATGAATGTATCCCAAATTTTAGCACAAACAGCAGTAGAGGTTACATAGCTATGTACAGTGAGTAAAAAGCTATTGGGGCAGCTTGAAATTCTAAGTTCTTTTCTCAGTAACATCATAATGTATAATTAAAAATGATACAAATTATTTATAATGCCTCATAAACTATCTACAAACAATAAAAATACAAAATAAAATTTATTTTCTAATAACTTTAGGGATAAATATAAAAACATAAAACATTACATATTTCTATGCAAAATAAATATTGGGACACTTGAAGAAAATAGTGTATATTATGCACCAAAACAGAAGTTTCAATATGTTGTTGAATATCCTCTGCATTTTACGACCTCACTCAGACAATTGGGCATGCTCCTGACAAAGTTAGCAGTATATGCAGCTGAAATTTTGGCCCTCTCTGCATAGAATCTCCTTTTCAAATGCTCTTTTGAAGATATTGGTTGACTATTGACTCTAGTATTCAATGCTTCCCATAAATTCTCAATTGGATTTAAGTCCGATGATTGTGGTGGTGGCTGAAGGATGTGTGGATAGTTGTAGGGCAACCATCCTGCACAATCCTAGAATTATGTTTGGGGTCATTATCTTCATAGAACTTAAAACTATGCTGATCCCAGTTTTCTCTGCACTTCTGCATAGATTCTCCTTCAGAAGGTTTAAGTATTTTATTTTATTCATTTTTCCCTCGATGAAAACCAATTCTCCCACTCCATAAGCGGCCATGCAAGCCCAGACTATCACATTCCCACAATGTTTTACAGTAGGTTGAAGATTATTTTTTTCCAGATCTGTATTACGTTTCCTCTAGACCATTGTTTTTCTACCTAGTCTGAAAATGTTAAATTTGGTTTCATGTGCAAAAAGAACGTCCTCCCACCAGTTTTCTTCTTTATAAATGAACTCCTTTGCAAATGTCAGCCTTTTCCTTCTGCTCCTTTCATTTACATAAGGCTTCTTCCTGGGCACATGACCATATAATCCCTGACTTTTCAGTACCTTCCTTATCGTTTGGAGGCTCACTTTCTTGCCAGTAGTATAGGCTACCTCGGCACATAGTTTAGGCGTACTCAATTTAGGATTTTTCTTCCCACTCCTAACAATATTTGTTTCCTCTCAGTCAGTAAATGCTTTTGGATGACCAATTTGAGGTGAAAAGTCGATTCTGTCTCCTTTACGTATCTGCTAATTATATTTCCGACTGTACTTTTCTTAATTTGTAACGTATTGGCAATCATTGTGTAGCTCTTCCCTTTTTCATAATGGAAGATGACAAGTGCCTTTGCTCAAATGTTATATTCTTACCTCTACGCCCCATTTCATGTAAATGAACGGTTTGTTTTGATTAGGTGTGTTTATTACCCATAGCTAGACCTGTTGTGCCTCCTCCCAGTGAGCACATGAAACGTTTATTAGGGTGAGAAGTCCCAATATTTATTTTGCACAGAAATATGTAATGTTTTATGTTTTTGTATTTGTTATCCCTAAAGATATCAGATAATAAATTTTATTTTGTATTTTTATTGTTTGTAAATAGTTTATGAGGTGTTATAAATAATTTGTATATTATGATGTTATTGAGAAAAGAACTTCAAGCTTTCCCAATATATATATATATTTACTCACTGTATACAGTTATACAAGTTTCTGAGAAAAAGATATGTTATATACGAAAATATTGGTCTCTAACAAAATAAGTGGCATATTCATAGCTGCCTACAAAATAACTTATATTGCAGAATGAGTCAACTGTGAAAATAAAACCGTGCCTTATATAGTACATAAAGTTTAGCCAAATCTGGAAGAAAGTGTTTCATTCTGTCTGGGTTTAAATTAAATATTTTTTAACCAAGTACAGTATCATATTTGCTTTATTCTGCATATGTAGGTGCGACTTGATCAATAAATCTATCACCTTGTGTGTATGACATATCCAAATTTAAAATTAAATAATGCAGCCACATTTTCTGGTATGATTCATATATAAAACTATTAAAAATATGGAATTCATATATCAAGGGTTGCTCCATCATGTAGCACCTTTTCCTATATTGAATAATGTGTACATATCTATAAATTAATTTCTTCCATTGCATTCCTGGATTAACAAGGGTTTGCTTACACATGTTCTATAACTTAAGTTTAAAAAATACTTTATAAATGATGAAAACTATTATAACTGAAATACTATTCAATGGAATTTCTATAAGTATACATAAACAATTTGTACTATTACACTACATACACAATACTGCATCTGAATGCTAAAAATACAATTTTGCAGGTATCTTAAATATGGCTAAACTTATTCTAAGTAAATTACTATCCAAGAATATTTTAACATTTGTATTGTTATCATATACTGCAAAGCTTCTATCATTATTATGAATGATTTAATTACTTGTTCTTAATTGCAATATAGATAAAAGGCAAATTTCATATACGTGGAAGACGCAAGGGAGTTGCTATAGTTTGCATCACTGAAAAGACGATCCACTGCTATGAGCTTAAAAGCTATCCAAATGTAACAACTCTTTTATATATATTGTCATTAGAACAAGCACTGAGAATATGTTATGATTAGACTTTCTATTTATGCGACTTATGTTTATTACCTTCGTCTATCAAAGTCCCTAAAAATGCATATAGAATATAAAATTGCATTTTCATATGCCAAGTATGATCTATTAAAATTGTTCTTGCATACTAACCATGCTGCTAACAAACTTGTATATAACTTGAAAATAAATACTGTGACCACTATGAGTTAAACCAAGAAATCGGACTGAACCTTATACACATAACAATTACTATGAAAACATAAAATTAAAATATAGGTAACAGTTGTATGTGGTCAGCTCATTTGAAACAAAAAATTTAGAATTTCTTCCTATATATTTCATTTTTCTCTTATAAATTAATGCATTTTATTTTGTAAATTAAATGATGATCATTGAAATTTACGGCTTAGTGAAGTGTAATACCCCTTGGTTTCACCTTTTTTGCTTGGTGATGCTTACTATAGCTTTGTACATTTTCAATTCTTATTCTGTTTCTGAATACCATATATTTGTACAAAAAAAGCTATATTGAATATTAAAAATATTGTCAAAGTTAAAATATTAATACAAAATTGATATTAATATAAAAGCAATCTTACAAGGTAATCAAATGTGAACTTGAAGGACAACAATATATTTGTGTACTTGTAACATATTTTGGTATAAGCCTAGTAAAGACACATTTTACATTTAGCTGAGCTCATGTTTTTAATACTTTCAGCTCTAACTAGCTTTTTCTTTTAATATCTTTTCCTATCAGGTGCTATAAAAAAATTCTCTGCTCTTGAATAGATTGAAAACAAATAAGACCTGTTGTGCCTAAATGACATTCTTAATGAGTCTGGTCACTTTGTCTAGAGGTGTAAAAGAAACATTTTAAATATGTATTGTAATTGTTGTGCCCAAGTTGAAAAACAAAACATCACTTTACTAGTTTATAATAACTGTAAGTGGTAAGTAGAACAAGAACAAGAAAGTTAAAATACATGTGGGCATTCACAATTAACAGAGAGCCTTTCCGTATCTTGGAAATGGGAAGAAAGATTTACTCAACTTTTAACTTTCTAACTCTTTTTCCTGGGCAAAGCAGATTAGATCATACTGGGCACATTAGAAACTTCACTGCAGAAATTATTCAATGTGGCCATGACTGGAATAGATCTACAGTCTTCACTATATAGTAGTTGACAAAATGAAACTAGAAGAAATTCTAGCATTGCACATCCGAACCACAGCTGTCGACTCCCTCAGATCCATTGAGTATTGATTCTTCTTATTTGTTTTTTGGAGGAATTTAGTAACAGTGACATCCAAATATAAGTGATGTGTGAAAAACCAACTACAAATGGTTCTTCTACTGAAACATTGTAGTTTTGACAAGAGGAATCAGAATTAAGGACCTGTTAAGGGATCTGCATTTAGAAAGTATTTATGCTATTGAATTTTGATGTTGACTAACCTGCATTTTGCTCATTGAATTAGGGAAAAAAAAAAAAAAAAAAAAATCATTTGTTGTCATTATGAGCCATCAATATGCATTCCTGTTCTCATTAGCAGGGTTTTCTATGCCAAAATATTGCGAGCTATTTTGCTTCCCATTCTCATTTCTGCTCCCAAGTAATTATGAATCACTCTATACTGAAGTACCTTGTAATTTCGAGGACATTTGTCTCTATTTCTTACGTCTAAATAGTTTCTGAAGAGGTTAATTGAAGAAAAGAGTAACGCAAGGAATCAAGGACTACGTAGTGGAGATTGAGAGAGACATATTGCCAAGGATGTCAAGGAAAAATAATGACTAGAAAACTGTAGAAAAGAAAGAGAGAACAGAGCAGGGAAGTGAGAGGTACAGGAGAAGATAAGAGCATGTGAAACAAAATATGTAATCAGAGAAAGGGTAAAAAAATGCAGCAAATGAAGTTGTAATAATTATGAAGGGAAAGGGGCAGCAAGAGAAGGAGAGATGGATAAGTGAGAAATACTGAAAAAGTGAAGTTAACAAAAACAGGGCCAAGTGAGTGATCAAGTACAAGTCAACTAATAAGCATTGGTATGGGAAACAATAAAAAAGGAGAGGAAATTAATGTTAATAGCAAAACGGAGAAGCAAACAATACCAAATATGTTATGTAATGAAGGGCTCTAACAGAAAGTGGGGCCATGGCCCAACTCAGGGACCCAATATTATTCTCTTTAGTGAATGAAAAAAATCAAACCAAACAGTTTCTGATGGACAAGTTGTAGTAAGGGTAGACACAAATGTTCTATAAATATGTTCAAGATATACAGATATGATAGCTGATGTTTAGTATTTCAACTCACATAAATTGTATTTGTTAATATTCATAGCCTCAAGGCTTTTATTTTAATTTGTATTACTTCAATATGTTTTTCACAAGCACATGTGAGAACCTCTGACCCTCCTATTCCATAGTAACTTTCTGATAACTTGCTCTGTTTTGTATTTATTTCTGCATTTGAATTGTAGAGCATTACATTTTGAAAGAAGATTTAAGAAGTCCTAGGAGATATTAAGGGAAGTAATGTTTGCAACTTATGTAACAATAAAACTGATAGGAAGTCACTAATCCGCATTGTGCAACAGTTATTCAACTTCACAAAATATTGTCCATTTGGGACATTAAGCACACACTAAATGCTTTGACCAGATGGGGCTTTACAGAAAAGGGGGATGCATCTGATAATTTTTCTGCTGAATTAATTTACACAATACATTCTTGCATGTTAAAGATAATGCAACCTAATTTCTATGAGTTGTTACCCTTTCATAAAATTACACCAGAGCATGTACTGTGTATGTAGTATAAACCTTATCATAGAAGCTTTATTTCTTCAAGTAAATCAAGTTACATCACCTTTTCTTAGGGCACTAGACAGAAACTTGTTTAAGATTATTAAAAAAAAAAAAAAAAAAAAAAAAAAAAAAAAAAAAAAAAAAAAAAAAAAAAAAAGATATCTGCAAATAGTCTTGTTTTTAATGTGGGAACAAGTTCCCATCATGCCCTTTACAAGTATTTATATAATAAAGTTTAGCACTCATCAGATACCCTGAAAGGAACAAACTGCAATGTTTCTATTAAAGTCTACAGTTTGCATAAAAACCATTTTGTCAGTGTTTAGGCTGATCCTAGTGGTTATTTCCAAGGAGGCAGGAGGGAACAGCTTGGAAGGGAAGAAAGGATATGGAAAGAAAATAATCTTTAATACTTGGTATTCATGATCTGCAGTAATAACTGCTTACCTGTATCCTGTGAGCAAAACTTAAATTTTCCCACAGTAATATATCATCAAAATTCAATAATATACCAAAGCTGCACTTTACATTATCATCATTCAAAAACACTTTCACATATGGCAGAGTTAGATAAAACTTTTGTTCAAGGAACAATTGTAAAAACTTTAAATATATGGCACTTTGTGCAATTAGGATTTCCTGAAAATAGGTTTACAGCAAAAAACTGTTTTCTCTTAATAAAAATAAGTAGTAAAAAAGCCCACCTGCTTTTCAGAATTGAAGGAAAATGTTATAGCAGTTTGTGCATCTCAATCAAGACTTAATAAAACTAAACAAAACATATTTCAACAAAATTACTCTTATACAACATGAACCAACAGACATCAAAACAATGGCTCTTCCTTAATTCTTCACTGCTTATGGTGAGAATGGACTTCATTTATTTCTTCACTTACAGGACAGTCCCATCTGAGATGCACTTCTGGTGTGAAGTTGATAATATGTACATTAATAGCTTGACATTTCTCAAACTTTGGTGGGATAGGGCAAAGCTTGTATCTCACTTCATCTCCTGGCAAAGGTACATATTCTCCCTCAATACTGTGAACAGTATGCATATACAATTAATTGTTACATTTGTACTATCCATACAAATTTTAAAACTACATGATCTTGTTTTTCCCTTTATTCTTTAATAATTTAAAGTAATTTATTAATGAAAATCCAAAAATCTAGTTTTCTTCTGAATTTTTATTTACTTTTTTTTTTTAACATATAGGTATGCATAGAATAAAACATTAATATAGCAATATTTTAATAAACTATGTCAAACATTATAGGTGTCCTTAATTTGCATCTCTTACTCTATACTAAGAAAAAAGCTACTTAGTCAAAAGCTTTTGACTGCGTGGATCATCAGTCATTAATAAAGAAACTTGAAGCATACAGTATTAGAGCAATAGCAGGTAACTGGGTAATATTCTTAGGCATTAACGTTGATGATAATCTCTCCTGGAAAAATCACATTTTGACTGTTTACTCTAAACTTAGCAAGACTGTGTTTTTGTTACGTCAACTAGTTAACATTTTACCTCCTCAAGCAATTCATAATGTATATTTTTCTTTATTTCATTCACATCTGAATATGGGGCAATGTTATGGGGTTCTGCTGGTAAGACTCTTTTTGCACACCTATTTTCAGGTCAAAAGAGGGCTATTAGAGTTTTAGCTAAGTTGCCACAATCTGAGTCATATAGACCATACTTTAAGAAATTCAAAATCTTACCCCTCTTTTGCATATATGTAAATTATGTTAATTTGTATGTAAAAAAACACTCAACAATATCCCCTTGCCTAAATAAAGATAAACACAAACACCACACTCGCAGACAAAATGACTTTTTTCTTCAATCATATAGGGGCCAGTTTGGAAATAAAAATATTATTTATGCTGGATCAAAATACTTCAACATATTACCAAACAGACTGAAGTCAGCAATAGACAGAAATACTTTTAAAAAAGAGCTCAAAATGTATTTGTTAACCCATTGTTTTTATAATGAAGATGAGTTTCTTATCCATAATGGAAATCAATCACATTTTAAGCATAGTTGAGTTTTTGACATAATAGTATGCACAGATTTAAATTATCAATATTTAGGTTAATTTTATAAACTTGTATTTTTTATCACATGATTGATGTGGTCTTAAGGACAATTATTATTGTCTAAATGTTTAATGTGTTATTTTATATTGTAATTATTTTGTATTATAAACTGATGTGGTCTATGTAACACTGATGTTATGCTGTGTATACTATAGGACTGAAAATAAATAATGTGTCCAGTTACTGAATGACAGTTTCTCCAATTCCTTGTATGCATTAAGTGGCAGGCAGTAAGTCTAGCTACTTCTTGTGAACATAACGTGATTGAGCTTATGAATAGTGTCTATTTCAATTACTGTTACAAGGTAATAGTAAGGTATTACAACATATATTCCAGAAGGTAAAATTGGCAGCCCTTGTCATATCTTTCAAATTGACAAATGTAAGACAGAATAGTGATGGAACCCTGTAGTGATAAAATTAGAAACATATGAGATGCAGATGGCATATGATCTAATAACAATAGGTAAAATATGTTCAACAAATTAATTGAGCATATGGGCAGTGGTATGAAAATCTGGATACTCATTTGTGAGTATGTGTGGCTGACTGCAAGAACTGTTCAGCAACTAGTTAAAAGTTTGAGTTAAGAGTGATTAAGTTAGCAAATTGAAGGTTAGTGTGCATTGCTAGTTAGTGTAATTTAGGAATAAAAAAGACTGTTGGTTATATTATTTTAAGTGAAGCCAAAAAAAAAAAAAAAAAAAAAAAAAAAAAAGAATTCGGATGTACTGCATATTTCAATACACTAGGTCAAAAAATAAAGAATTACAAATACTATAATTTCCTTTCATGGAAATTTTGAAAACAGCGTTGTTGTAATAAATTAAATATAAAGGTGAGTCAATTAATGAGACTAAACAACACTTACTATAAATTTCCTGGAACATGTTTCGGAGGCTACTTTCCTCCAATGTCAACCGGACATTGACTCAGAGATAGAGACTCATACAGAGTCGATATTCAGTTGACAATGCAGGGAAGTAGCCTCCAAAACATGTTCTTGGAAATTTAAAGGTAAGTGTTGTTTAGTATCATTAATCAACTCGCCTTTAAATTTAATACAAATACTATGTCATCCAGCATCAAATTACACCAAAAAGTAATTCTAGTTACATAATAAAGCACAAAATGTACTTTATCCCATAACCGCCTTATTTTAGCATAATTTAGCCAAATTAGCATTTTTATTTTTCCTGTATTAAACATATCTTTGAAACAAGGATGATTTAATTTGATTTGATTTAATTTAATCCATAATTTATTCTATGAATAAATATTCTTATGAGTAGGAGTATGATACAATGAAGCACAAAATACAATTTTGAGTCAAACTAGTACTCAATGCTCTATATATTGCTAGTGTTTACCTAGAATGCTATTTAAATTTGAAAGCCAGAGCATTAAAAATTAATTGGAATTCATAAAAAAACACTGAAGACCTAGAATTTTTTCCCACTGACCAAATCGTATCTTTCTATATATCTCTTTGTTCCCAAGTGTGACAAGAGATAAACACATGGAGCAAATGCAGATAGGGCTTCAGTCCCTGCAATTAGACCAGAATATCACAGAGACCTTAAGTTAACAAACGTCTGTATTGAACAGTTCCTTTTTGCATTCAATGACAAAGTTTTCAAAGAGAAATCAGGACTAGCAACCCATTATCCCCATTCCTGGCAGATCTTTTTATGAGCTTCTTGGAAACCCATACCACAAAGGCATTCCCACTAATTTTCAAACATTAGTGTAGATATGTGAATGGCATCTAGGCGATAGTATTCGAGAAACAGGTGGATGATGCATTAAGACTACTTAATTTACAGAATCCTGCAGTAAAATTTTCTATAGAAAAAGAGAAATGATGATGATGATAATGATGATGATGATGATGATGATGATGATGGATATAGGGGCGTTCAACTACAGCGGTTATCAGTGCCCTTTTAAAAACTACTCATGACAAAAGCCAGATATAGAAAGTTTCTAAAAACTATACTAATGTAAATAAATATATTAAAACTCATGTACATAGAAAGCGGAAAAACAAAAAAATAAAAACCTACTAAAAAATATGCCCGCTATATCCTAAAGTCTAAACGAGAAAATAATCTAACAAACCTTCTCCACTACTGTGTTATCGTCCGCTAGCATTTCTGCAAAGCTGACCGGCAGCTGCAGAGATGTTCTAAGGGCTGCTAGGTGAAAACACTCTAGCAACACGTGTCGTACAGATAACGCTTCTTTGCAAAACGGACACAGTGGAGAAGGCTCCTTTTTAAATAGAAAACTATGAGTAAAAAAGCAGAGTCCAATGCGCAACCGAGCCAAATTCACCTCCTCGCGACGAGATGACCGACAGGAGGTAACCCAGGGAATCGGAAGTTCCTTGACAGATCTAAGTTTATTATTGCGGAGAGCGGACCACTCTTCCTGCCCGCAGGTTTGCACAGCTGTCCGCAATACGGCCCTAAAATCTTCCGATGTCACAGATGGTACTCGAACCCTGGGCTTCATGGTAGCCGTCTTGGCTGCCGAATCTGCCATTTCATTCCCCCGCAAGCCAGGGATCCATGCACACACCACGTTAATGCCAGAAGCGTGTAAAACGTGGAGGGCATCCTGTATACGCTGCACAATACAGCTGCCGTAGGCTTTGAAGTGCACTGAGGGAATCGCTTAGGATTAAGCAGTTCCCCAACTTTCGTCGACGTACGTGTAAAATGGCCCGGTATATTGCATAAAGCTCTGCAGTAAAAATGGAAGTGCTAGTGTAGAATCCGAATGTATACGGTTCGGTTCCACACACGTAAGCACAACCAACACCATTTGAGTTCTTGGAGCCATCAGTATAAATTACAAAATGGTCTGATATCGCGATAAAAATTCTAAAAAACATGTGCGGATACTAGACATAGACATGGTAGATTTATCATATTGGGTCATGCCCAGATCAACGTGGGACACTCTGCACAACCAAGGAGGGTATGTCCTCTACCCCCTAGAATACATCTTGGACATTTTAGTATCAAGATGTCTAAGGAGCTCCCGGAAACGAAAACCAGGTGGCTTTGGTTTAATAGAAGTGTTCCTATAACGCACGTCCATGAAGGTATTGAAGAACGGCGTAAACATTGGATGTGTGGGCATGCAATTAAGTCCACAGCCATAATTTGCTAATAACATGTTGCGCCTGTACTGCAGAGGAGGTTCTGCAGACTCAGCATACAGGCTTATAACTCGGCTCGTTGGAAATGCCCCAACTGCGATACGTATGCCACAATTATGGACTGTGTCTAATCTCTTAACGGATGAGTGCGCGATAAAGTCGCAATAACACTGTACGATCCGCTCACCACGATTTTCCACTTAGTACCCGCAAGATATTTAAAGAGCAGTCACATCGTGCTTTCAGTTGTGCTAATGCGACGACCAACTAAGTTTTCTATCAAATATCAATCCAAGGAACCTCGTCTCATCTGCAAAAGATAGTAGATCAGCGCCTAGCCGGAGCCTTGGAGGTAGTCGACTCTGACGCCAGAAGTTGACACAGATGGTTTTCTCAGCAGAGAATCGAAAGCTGTTTTTTAAACTCCAACCCTTAAGGTTGTCCAAGGTGGTCTGAAGACGGCGCTCTAAAAACGGAGTGCGCTGAGATGTACAGTAGACGGCAAAGTCGTCTACAAATAGGCATGACGAGACACCCGGAGATACACATTTCGAGATAGAATTAATCGCAATAGCAAACAACGTAACACTTAGTACCGATCCCTGTGGTACACCGTTCTCTTGAACAAAAAGGTTCGAAAAAACTGAACCAACCCTTACTCGGAATACGTGGTCTTTCAGGAATTCCTGAAGGTAGAGTGGTAGGCATCCACGTATATTCCAGGTGTGCAGAGTACGTAGCAACCCTGCCCGCCAACACGTATCATAAGCCTTTTCAAGGTCAAAAAATATTCCGACTGTTTGACAGTTTTTAAGAAATCCATTCATAATCTGTGTCGACATGGACACAAGATGATCCACTGCTGAACAGCGTCGTCGAAAACCGCACTGGATGTTATTCAGTAGGTTGTGCGTTTCCAGCCACCATACCAACCGCCCATTTATCATGCGTTCCATCACCTTGCATACACAACTGGTGAGGGAAATAGGACGGTAGCTAGAAGGGAGGTGACGGTCCTTGCCAGCTTTCAATATAGGTATAATGGTGGCTTCTCGCCACTTGTCCGGAAACGTGGTATCAACCCAAACACGGTTATAGACCTCGAGCAGGAATGCCTTACCTTCAGGTGAGAGATGTTATCCCTTTCTAGACTTGAAACTAATCAGAAAACATAAGAAACTAGAATAAGGCATATACAGGAAAGAAACACACACAGAAAACTTCATAAAATCAGATGGATACAACATAAGAAAACACAAGCATGCTGTTATCAACAGTTTAACTTTCAGGCTGGACAATATCCCATTAAACAAGATAGAATATACCAACGAGTACAATCATATAATTCATATTGCAGAATACAATGGATTCAATGCTGAATTGGTCAAAAAGAGACAACAGAGATGCAACAAATAACTCTTTCCCCAATCAGTAATAAAACTTCATACAGAAAATTTACATACCATCCCAGAGCTACATATCTTTTACAAAAGTCTTCAAAGAACACAACATTACTGTCGCCACCTTTTGAAAAAACATAATACAAAAAAGAAATCCACAGACAAAAACTCTAGTGTGTGCTGGATAAATTGCAAAGGCTGTGACAACTTTTACACAGGCAAAACTAAAACGAATTCAAACATTAGGCTTAAAGAGAATTTTAGGCACATCACAAACAAGGAAATAAATAAATCGGCAATAGAAACCATTTTTGGAATGATAATCACTATATAGAACAAGAAATCCATTTATGTAAAAGAGTTCAGGGTCCAACTGCATTAACCACATAGAAAAAGAAATATGTAGGAAAACTGTTTAATTTCAACACCACCTTTGAAGAGAACCCCAACTTCAAGTTCATCAAGATACCAACTGCCCCCTATCGCCTTCAAAGAGTTCACCAAATCAAAATAGTTGACAATAACCGAGGATGTTAGGAAGGTCCTAATGAAACGCATTCTAGGTAAACACCAGCAATATATGGAGCATCGAGTACTAGTTTGACTTAAAATTATATTAACTATGAATAAGTATTTAAATAAATAGTTTTGAGAATTGAACTTTATTTCCTTATTACTTACTCTGATTAAATGTAAGCATAACACTTTTTAACCCTTTGTATGTAAATATGTAAAAAGATTCAACCCTACTACAAATAAAATGGATGTTCATACACTCTTTGTTGCTGTAAATTTCCATTTTTGACTATGTACAGCACAAATGTCACCCCAGGTGACATATTTTCTACTGTTTGAGAATTGTACTTAAATCAATCCCATAATTTATAAAATGTCAGCTTTCTAAATGCTCAGGCTTTAATATTGAAACCAAAGGCACAACTTGTATGAACCATGCAAGAAATAAAGCATACCATGTTTAAAACAATGAAGTCACTAGCAGCTATATATTGTGGTTTTCTAACAAGTGGCTAATTTACAGTGTATGTTGTTACTTTTCTATTAACATTTGTATGTGTTGTCAGTCATCTTTATGCTATCAATGATTACACCCTGTATATACACCTCAAGTAATAAATACCTGATAACATAAGAGTAAATAAATCAAGAATGAGAATACTATCTCCAGTACAGTAGAGCCTCAATTATCTGAGGTAAGGAGGACCAATGATACCTTGCACAACTGAAAACTTGGATAACATGGACCCTGTCAAAAATTGAGAGGGAAACATGATAAGCTGGGGAAATGAATGAGTACATGGTCGAAGATATGAAAGAAGTCATCTGCTTATTATCAAAGGAAAAAATAAAAATAAAATATCATTTTTACACTACATACTTTGGTTGTTAATTTATCTAAATGCATACACAGCTTAAAATGGAATTTTTTTATTTTTATTGGGGGGGGGGGGCCTTTGGTTCACCCAGAACTTTGGTTAATTGGGGCTCTGATAACTGCAGCTCTACTGTATCAGTTTCTCTTCTCTCTTTCTGCTCCCATACAAAGAAAATGAAACCTGCAGGTGCACATGAAAACAAAGCACTTTTAGAAAATATGAAGTGCAGAAAAATATGACAAATATTTTTTTAACAATTAAAGGCTTTCAAAAGTTAAAATTGACAATCAGACATTTAAAATAAAAATTACGCAACAGAAAGAATTAGTTCTCTAAAGAGGTTATTAATATTTCTTCAGCGAATTATGCTTTTTGTTAAAATATATCAAAAAATTACTAAAGTCAAAAGAAGATTATCTAATAATGATTATATTAATGTAAGTTTGTAAGTTTAAATGAACTTACTCAGAAATGTGGACAAATATATCTTCTCCTGTTGCATCTGAGGTAATAAAACCATGACCTTTAGAGCGGCTGAAGGTTTTCACTCTTCCAGCTTCAGTTGGATTCTCGTGAGCACGTGCCGATCTAAACAAATTAAGTATATTGCTCTCATTCAGGCAATATTCACAGAAATGGAAGTGCACTATTCTTCTCTATTCACCAAAATTAAAAATGCAAGCTGCTAAAAAAAATCTTTAAGACCAGAACTTTGCTTAACATAAGAAGCTATCCTCTCCATATCTATTTTTTCTATTGCATTCCTTTGAAGTCACAATATGCAAATCTATTTATTATTCAGTTACAAACAGAATATTTTGTCAGTTATCTGATTGTCTGCAAATAATCAAACTTATGGTACATCCTCCTATAATTTCCATGTCATACTGAGAGGTTAGACTTGAAAAACAACTAATGGTGTTATTAACTTACTGATTGTGGATTTTTTAAATGTTTTTATTAACACTTACCATGGAACATACTTATATCCCTTTCCAAAAGGCCTGTGAATGGAACTATCCTAGTTTAAGAAAAGTTCTCCCAACTCAGCTGAGAACTGAAACCATACCTGAGTTAGGAGCCTGGGTGCTGACCAATCAATTATAGAGTAAGTCTTTAGCACTTTTGTTACATTGTCATGAAAATGAGACCAAAGCCACATTATGCTAAACTCATTTTATTTGTCACACATTTCTAAACAACATTTAACTTCAATTTTATTAAATTTAAAGGGAGTCGATTAATGACACTAAACAACACATACTTTTTAAAAACATGTTTCAGAGACTTTGCCTCTATCCTCAACCGGCCATTAACTGGTTCTCATTGGTGTAGTTGACGATATTTTGTCATAGGTCTCCTCTGGTGGCGGTTCAAGGAACTTGCTGAACAAATCTTTCTGGGGGATGTCGAAATTGAATACTTTGTTCCTACTTTTTGAAATGAAGATTTGTTCCCATGTGGATAGTTCTTGTTTTCCTGATGTGTTTTAGTAGTTTTGGTTCTGGATTTATGTTGTGGTTTTTTTCCCAAAAATGTGTGGCAACTGCTGATTTTTCTAATTGTTTATATTTTATGTTTCTAAAGTGTTCCTTTGCTCATGTTTCTAAATTTCTTTTAGTTTTTCCAATATAAATTTGACTACAGTTACTGCATTCAATTTGATATATACCAGATTTTTTGTTAGATGGAATAGCATCTTTGATATTTGAGCAAATTAGGTTTTTTAAGGAGAAATGGTTGACTGGTGCTAGTTGAATGTTTTGTTATTTGAAGACTTTTTTTGAATTTATCTTAGGCCCATGGATGGTAAGTGAATTTTTTGAAAATCATATTAGTTTCTGTAGCTGAGAGGGTTGTGGTTTCCTTTATTAGCTTCTTCTTTTTTGCTAAGTTCACTTTTTTGTTTACTAATGATTTGGGAAAGTCATTTTTTTGTGCTATTTCAATTATTTTGTTGTATTCCATTTTGTATTCTTCTGCTGTGAGACGGAAGTTGACCAGTCTGTGTGCTAAACTATTGAAGATTGCCTGTTTGTTGGATCTTGGGTTGTAGCCATTAGCTTTTATGTAGTCTGTGTGGTTTTCTGTAAATGCCAAAGTTTAGTCTGTTTTTATTTCTCATTATTTTTAGATCCAAAAATGGTAAATACTCGTCTTTTTCTATTTCTACAGTGAACTTGATGCTTTTTTCTTGGATATTTAAAAGTTTTAGTCCATCACTGATGTGTTTTTTTGGTACTATTGCAAAGATGTCATCTACATATCGTTGCCAGAGTTTGAACATCCAAGGGAAACCTTTGGTGATCCTTATTTCTAATGCGCTCATGTACAGATCGGCCAGGAAGGGTGATAGGGGGTTACCCATTGCTAATCCTGAAGTTTGGTGGCAATATTTTGTTTGAAACTGGAAGAAAATTTGTTTTCAACACTTCCAAGAAAGGAATTTCAATTTTATTGTATCTCAGACTGGTCTGTAAAACTTTTTGTAGCAATAATGTTTACTTATGCCTATGTTGCACAAACCAAGTGATGCTACTTTGCAGCTTCTCAATGTTTACAGAACGACTTGCTTGGAATGACTCTCATAACTGCTGGCTAGCTAACTCACTTGCTGGCTTCAGCGCTACCTTATATATCTCCAAGTCTTAACAGAATTGTTTCTAGAAAATCTGGAAATTTCTGGAAATGATTGAATCAAAAGTTCTCGGACCTTAGCAGCACAACTAAATGGCCATGTATTTCCTGGCTCATAAAGCCAGACAGTGACCCAGTTTTGTGATGTCACTATCTGTTTCTAGCCTGATAAGGAATTTACTCACATTTACTTACTTCAGTGGTCAAAACTGGAGAAACATACAGGGAGGAATAAAGTATTTCACATATGAAATAAATAAACATTTGAAATATATTTCTCCTTCACTATGCTGATTTCTGGCCAGGCAGGCATACACAGGTTATACTTTCCACATTGTATTGTGTGATCAGTTTCGTTTAAAACATTTTGTTTCATTCAGCTGTTCTAAAATGTACTGCAGTGATATTAAACGAAATGTTAGTGAAGTACAGAGTCATTTTGAATTGGATACTAGTAACTAGTTGTATGTAACATATGAAGAAAAATATTTTTTTGCAGCAATAAAGAACACAATACACCAAAATTAAAGAAGAATATATCAGGAACAATATATAAAGGAATAATGATAAATTAAACATCAGTTATGTTTGCAATACTTCACTTACTTTTGTATAATAACATTTTGTGGTGGTAGTGATATGGACTGTCCTGCGCCGTGGCGTAGCGGGCTAAGGCAGCATGCCTTGGTCCCTGGCCACGGAAAGCGGCCCGGGTTCGATCCCACCCATGTGGTGGGGATTTTAGGTCCCAGGTATAGGACCGATGCCTACTCAGCATCATGAGGAAAGTGAGGAGCTTACGCTAGGTAAGCGGCCCTGGTCACGGAAACCAACATTCCGGCTGGGGGATGCCGAGATGCTGACCACATCTCCTCCCCGTATCGGTTGGATGATCGTCCATCTATGCCGTGTGTAAGTGGGCGTGAGGCTGGCAGTTGGGTTGGTAGGCCTTGGCCCTCTAAGGGCTGTTGCGCCATGGGTTGTTATTATATAGTGATATGAACTGCTAAGCTGTTCTTGTCCTTTTTTTTTTTGTGATATGTAAGTTTTTCCAAACTGAAGTTCAATGGGATGTCTTACTGCCCTAAGAAGGTTGATTTCCAGGTGGATATCAAGGATATCATGGTGGTTATTCCAAAAATATGCTGCTATGGCTGATTTTTTCCATCTGTTTGAACAACTGGAGGTGTTCTTTTAGTCTGGTTTTTAACTTTATTTTTGTCTGGCCTATGTACATTCCATGTCTTTTTCATTTTCTTGCATACTCTCTAATGTCGTGTAGTTAGATGTTCAGCTGGTACAGAGCTATAATTTATAAGATATTTAGTCCATATTTGGAGTGAAAGATTAAAATGGCAACCATAACAATATGAGTCCACAACCATGACTGACTTAGCTTTTGTATCTCCTACTCAAAGAATGCCTGAATGATACTGATCCATTTATTTTCTTGAAGAACAGTACAGCAGCATGAGCTGACGTCACACTGGCACTTTCTGTCCTCCTCCTCTAATCTAGTATTAAGAATGCATATTTATTTTGCAATTCAGATGAGTGACTTTTAACATACAATAGTACTTTAAAATATGTAAGTTTAATGTAGTCATTAATCTTAATTTAATAAGTATTGGACTAAAATAAGATAAAATAAAGCTGAACTAATAAGTGAATTTTGTAACATGCTAGGCTTTCTTTCCTGAGGCACATATTCAAACCCTGTGGATGGCGATACATTTTTTTTGGCATAAAAATCTTTAGCATAGCTTCCTTCAGAAGGGAAGTAAAGCTGGTGGTATAGTATGTAAATTTATGGCACGTAAAAGAACCAGATAAAGGGACATCTAATTTGTCTTCCATCTCCAATACAAAATGAGATGCTGAGAAAATAGTAAATGAAAAAGCATATATCAATAAAAACTCTTATTTTTCAAGTTTTTAATCAAATGAAAGCTCTCATACTTACTCCCCTAATAATATCTACCCTCAGGCAATCCTTTTCAAATTAAACATTTTACTAAAATATTTTTTTTTCTTCCCCAGAATGCAAATAAATAATACATGAAGCTACTCTTATTTCTTAGTTGAATAATTACATTTCTGATGTTTGAAAATTTATTCTTATGTAAAATGCAAATAAATAACATGAAAATCTTTGTATACTCAATACAAATGCAAGAAAAATTACTAAAAAAAAAATTGTAAAAGGCAAGAAAATTACAAAAATGACCTAACAAAATGCATTTATTTAATCTGGGAACTACAATAAGGATTTAATGTCTTATATGTTAGCAATACCTATGATGCAAAACTTAAAAGATGACATCATCAAAATCTGAACCTTGTTTATAGTATTTACAGTGAAAACTAAAACTAATGACAATAATTCAATGATCAAACTGCTGTCTTTAGACTTTTTGTAAGCATCAATGCTATAAAGCGATATTGACATCAAGTAACAAGAACTGTCTCATCCCTATTATGAAGTATTACTTCACATATTTGCTCTAAGCTTGATTTTAGGAATTCTTTCTATATTGCTTGTGAAAGAAATACTAGCAAACACCATTTGAGCTCAAAGTTATTCCAAGTACTTTTTTAAACTTTAATACTATTACTTTTATGTGCTCTGAAAATATACTAGACCCTCACAAAATCAACCATTCATTATTCCTCATTTATTTATCCATAAATACTACTAGGCTTTGTGATGTCAACAATTATTTACAATACAGTAGAATTTATTGACCATTATGCTGTTTTACATACAAGCAATAGGTCTTGTTAAGCATACAAATAGTTACATTACGTTTAAACTTTATACAATTATTTACATTATTTACAATAAAGCTACATTATTGTAAATTTATACAATAATGTTAGCAATTAAGAGTTTAACATATCTGTTTACACTCACACACAACTTATTTATAATATATTGATTTCTTTGACATCAAAATACTCTTCAATTGAATACAAAGCCTTGTCTTTCAAGTATATTTAAACTTAATCATAGAGAGTGAATTTATGTATATTGGTAATTTGTTATATAGCTTTAATCCTATATGTTTATAACTATAATGGGTTTTTATAGGTCTAGAATATGATACACCAACTCCTTTATTTATACAAGTATTGTGACTGAATGGCACCCCTTGTTGCATATTGCTCATTTTCTTTGATAAAAATCAATGAGGTAAATGCATATGATACTGGTACTGTCACAACTTTAAATAATTTAAAATATTCTTTACATTACAGGCAGCCTTAACATACTTCTAAGTTTCCCTGACCCTTTTTTTGCCATTTAAAAATACTTATGCTCCTACAACGTTTCCCTACCAAAACAACCAGAAAGTTAATCAGTGTACCGGCTGAGAATGTGAAGACATCACAATATGGGTACTGGGCAATTTGAGAATTTCAAAACAGACAAATGAAATTGGCTACCAAGTGCTGTAGTTTATAATATTTGGTCTGCTTCACTGTCACTAGTAATTTTGCAAAATTTTAGGCCTGACTCATTTTCTACCACCAAAACCCTTTGCCAATAACAGAATTTTTGAGTACCTGTTCCGTACATTTGAAAAAAATATAGCTTGAACATGTGCAACTGCAGAGAGAGTTTCCTAAAGAATTAACATTTTAAATGAGCACGGGAGATGTTTCCCGATGAAGTCATAGGGTCCACCCTCCAAATTCAGAAATGCTATTTATATAGACGAAGCAGATACCACACTGAGAATTATATGTTAACATGTTGATGCCAATTGTAGCTGGCAAATGTAGCAAGATGAGCGTCACCTACATAGGGGAACATTGAGGTTCACCCTACAAAGATGTTTTGGCTATGCCTTTTCATTGCTTTGCATTCTTACACTCTTCTACTTACATAAAAACATCCCTTGTCTTTGCTTTGCAGCTTAGAGTCCTTCAGCTTATGTTTGGTATGCAAATGCTGGTAAAAGGTGAACAGCTGTAGGAATGTTCCCCTAATACCTTGGATGAGATGCATGCATTGTGTGTGAGTGTTCTTTTTATTCACATATATTGTTATACATAGGTTTTCTGCAGTGGTTATAACTGTACCTTAGTGTTATTCAGTGGTAATTCATTAAAGAAAGGATGTTGTACATGTTTTGTCGATTTTGGGACTTTGAAGGTATGGAACATTAAACAGATTTTTGTTTTCATTTTATTAAAATTATTTTAAAGTTACAACAAACAACTTATATATCAGCATCAGCTATTATGAAAGATAATACTTTATTTTATTGTCACTGAGCTATGTACAGTGAAAGACAATGTTCAAAGAAACATCTTATTACATACAATAGAATTATGTAATATTTTTACAATTAAGTTGGTAATGGTGTTAGACTTGATAATAACTGAGGTGTGAAACTGTTATTTATGGTTGGCCCAAAACAGAAGTTCTTTATAAGTTTTGAAATATTGGTTAAAATTTGAAAGTGTTAAATAGTTGTATAGTTTAATATGCAACTGATTGTGAATATAAGTGAAAAGCGAAAGGCATTCAGTTAGTATGTTGTTTATTACAAGTAGACAGCAAACAAAATGCAGTCTGTGTGCGCATGCCCGAGGAGAGCCTTCTCTCCTTCTTGCCATCCAAACATCACGTGACTCCCATCCCTCTCTTCATGCATGAAACAGAGCGCAAACCACATGAAACGCATGTATTTTAATGCTGTTTTGATCTCCAAAGTTAACAAAAAATAATTACATTGAACATGACCTCAAAATTGATCAAGATATACATAGAATCATAGTTTCTTTAAACCCTGAGGAACAAAGCAGTGATTCGGCAGAAAATGCAGAGAGTGAATCTAACAGTGAATGAGAAAATGAGTGAAACCGATGATCAGTGCAGCCCACGCGATGGAGGAGAGGCAAACTAAAATGACGGTAGAGGGGAAAAGTTAAGAGAACTCCAGTGTTGGTAAGCCACACCTCCAACTGCATTTTGTTCGCGGTCTAGTTATAGTTGTGTTTGTGAAGTTAATAACAATCTTTATAATAATACAAGAGTAAATAAATAATATTACACGTGTTATGAGATTTAGAAAGTCTATGACAGGATACATATTATTTCTTTTCAGATATTACATAAATGAATAAGACCTATGATCTTGAATACATAAATTATTTTTATGTAGTACAGGTTTATTATATAAAGTTGATAACTACAAGCTTAAATTTCTCAGTTTACATCAAATATTGTAACAAAAGTGAAAGTCTACAAAACAAATTGTTGAAATTTCCTTCCTTCCAATGAGTAGCGCAATGGATTTAATCGCCTGGATACGAGTTTTGTGGGCACTGCAGTTGTTAATTTCAATGATAGCATTGTTGGGCCTGACATTATGCGAACATGTAATGGCTTTTTTATGCAGCTACTGTTTCCACTGAGCAAGATCCCATAAGATATGTTCGAAAGAATGCAAAATATGATCTTAAATATTTTTAAATGATATATTACTCTCAAAAGCTATGCAGTGATGTGTTTCATATGCAGTTCCCAAGTTAGTTTATTATCCATGACTATGCCAAATAACTTAATAGCATTCTCAGAGATTATAAAAAAAGTTATAATATGATCACATATAAGCTGCAACTTTACATAACTTAATTACTTTAGATGGAAGAATCTCCAAAATAAATTTAAAATAATTCCAGATATACCTAGAAAAGCATATGTTGCAATGTTCAGATTAATCACAGGCCATGATTCAGTTGAGATTTGTTGAAGATTGGATTAACATTTTCCCCACTACTTTTTATGTGGCAAAGATGACTAATGAATACTGATCACCTATGTGAAATTCTCAAAAATTAAGATCTCTATAAATACTGGGAAGCAAAATGAATGATTTAATTATCAAACTCTGAGCATTAGACGAGGTTGATGAGAACATATAAATTATTGAGAACCTGTACTAAAGAAGGTGAAACTGAGTTTTTATGTATGGACTCTCTTTAACTGTTGAGGTTCTGTGTCCCATTCCACTTTATTTTGCTCAGTGGTCTCTTTATCGGGTTTGAGGTTCTTTTACGTGCCGTAAATCTGACACGGGACCATCGGCTTTATTTCCCATCCGAAACAAGTCACGCTGAGGATTTTCACGCCCGAAAAATCCATTGCCATCCACCGAATTTGAACCCGTGACCTCGGGAACCAGAGGCCAGCAGCATGTTACCCCCAGACTATGGAGAATGACTAAAGAGAATACATCTTAGGCTAACCTGAGCTGGGTCTAGGCCCGAAAAGAATACATTATGCATTAACTAAAATTATGAGTCCTTCACCATTATCTGAACTTGCTTCACCAAAAGGGGAGGCGGGGCGCTATTCATTAACAGGCACATTGTACGTGACAAACACACAATTTGGTTTCAGAAGTTTCTCTAACAATATACTGATCGGACTTACGTCGAATCTGTCCGAGTACGTCTTGTGATTAAAGGACTTGGAACCTGTAGCTTGGGACTGCCTCCGGGAGACTCTGGTGATAAAAGCGATGCTGCGGTTGGATTGCTTGGTTTGGAATGCTGAGACATTCTATGAAGTTTTCACTATCAATGCTCTGTAATTGCATAAACAATTAGAATTAAGCTCAAGATAATAAATACATGCTTTGCTTGTCCTTGTAAGGTCAGATTAGCAACTCTTGAGCAATTTTACGATTCATTCTCGTTTATTAACTTATATGTTACATGAAAGTAATTTTATGTAAATACTTACAACTACTGACGTTCCTTTGCTTTTCCAGCAGGAATCACGATAGCAAAAGAAACCAAAAGCTGTGTATTTCGCCGAGTTTTGGACTGCTGATTTTCTTGTTTACTTTACAAGTTACAACTGAATTAGAGTTGCATGCACTTTATTTTGTTAACTTTTTTCAATGGAAGTTAACTATACATACTACCAACACCTCCAAATATAAATACAAAATAAGTAAATCAATATGTAATAAATAAGTAAATGTTAAGGCAATGAGTACATCTCACTGACTAAAAATGAATGTTTTTAAGAACATTATTGAGGAAAAGGTAGTTCAAAATGAAATTCCTGACCCATAAATAACTAGATCTAGCGTCGTTCGCTTTCAGCTGTTAGTACACAACTTGGAACCGCGGGAATTGGAAATATTGGAAATGCTTGAGCATTTTAATTATATTGTGATTGCATTGTTTTTGTATTCGGTCCTATATGATTTGATTTAGAAAATTTAAGTCAGTAACCCGAAGAATATCCGGTATTCTACATGTCTGAAATTAAATTAATTGAGGTTAAAGGCGTCACTTCTGAGGTAAGACATACATTGTTTCTTTTTTAGGTTAGGTTAAGCTTTAGACGAACAGGGTATTGGTAAAACTACTTAATTAGTAACTGGCTGCCAATTTAAAGTATTTATTGTAATTTTAGCTCTAAACCTAAAGATTCCCCACCCTGTTGATTATGTTCGTTTACCGTAATTTATAACTAGCATTAGTGACTGGTTACAACATAATTTCTGTCTACGAGTTTTATTAAACTTAGATTTGTGGCAATAAATAAATATAAATTAGAAAAATATTAAAAATTCGGAAGTCCTATAGGGATGAATTTAGGAAACATACATTGCTGACGTCTCATGCAACTTAAATGTTTAAATTCCTTAAATGTGGCATTTACACAGTTAATTATACGTAATTTGTGCTTTACAGATGTGTTGTTATTCACTAAACCTGATGCTGGAATGTACAAAATTTTCAGACATTCTTTACTACTTGGGGTTAATTCCATGGTTTCTGGTTCCCTATGGGTTGGGAAAGGTTAAGAAAGACTCACTCATCTTAACGATTTACCACATGTTAGTATATTACTCTTGAATTAATAAGAGCAAGGAGTGGTTGAGGATCATTGGATCTTAGCTACACTGATGTTTTGGCTACATTTCCCAGTTGGTTTATAAGTAATTGGCTTCAGATGAACCAACATTGATATAGAGAGTGTATATAAGTCACTGAGAATTACTGATGGCAGGTAAAACAAAGTCTTGTAAGCTGTCTGCACGCACCAATAGACTGTACAAGGAATGGGGGGTACAGTTCTTCCGCAGTGTTGATTTGTCTGTGATATGATTTCTGAAATGTAATTGTAGAAAACTCATATTTAGCATTGTTCATTATCAAAAAATGGAAAGTTTATAGAAACTGAAGCTTCACAAAAGTCTCTGTAAAAATCTGACTGTTTATTCTCCTTTATGAGATTTCCTTGTTAGATTAAATGTTACATGGGTTTCTTCTTATTGTGAGTTGCACTGTACCCATATATGCTTATCACAACCTACATTTTGCCGAACAGTGAATTTTGTTTCACACACCTTACAAAATAATGCTTCTATGTCTGGAGAAAACATCTCCAAATTCAGATACAATCTGTCTTAAATGACAAGATTTAGATGACTTTATTTCAGGTCTGGTTGAATGAAACTACAAAAATTGAACTGAGCCCCAAACTTCCCTTTCATAAACTTTGAGAATAATTAAATCTGTGAATAATGAAAATAATGGATACGTATTATTTGAAGCAAATCGTTAGAAACAGTGATGTATTTAACATTTGAAAGTAATGAGTCGGTAATTCAAACATACTCAAAATATCCTTACTTGAACATGTTTCGGAGAACGGTTTATCCCCGTCAGCAGTTATCCGACTGGTTGGATCTGTGGTTTCCTGATGTGAACTGGTTGTCTCTGGTGGCATCTGTTGACTGTGAGATGAACTTCCAAAGGGAGTTTTCAGGCGACAGTTCGAAATTTAAAGTATACTGTTTGTTTTTTATAATTAGCAACTTTTCCCAAACATCGAATTCGGCTGCATTACTGGCTGGCTTTAATAGTTTTATATTTGGTACAATTTCATGATTGGTAGACCAGAAATGGTGGGCTATTGCTGACTTTTCTATTTGTTTGTATTTCACACATCTCATATGTTCCTGTATTTTAATTTGTAAACTTCGTTTGGTTTTTCCTATGTAGAACTTACTGCAGTCTGAGCAGTTGATTTTGTGTATACCTGATTTTCCGTTTTCAGGTACTGGGTCCTTCAGGTTGTTGCATAATAAGTTTTTAAACTGAATTTATTTATTGGGGCTAGGGTGATGTTGATGAACAAGATGTTCAAGAAGTACAATGAATTAATAAAAGAAATAACAAAGGTATACAGAAGAGTTAAATTGTGTAAGATATGAAAGGAACAAGATAACAGAGATGACAGAACAGAAGATGGGTTTAAGGTCCGGCTGTAAATTAAGTCCAATTTTATTTAATTTATTTATAGATGATATAGTGGACAGAGTGAAAGGAAGAAATTAACGCTGTCTGATAGTAGGAAATAGGGAGATACCAAGTTTGTTTAATGCATATGATCTGGCAGTAGGAGCAGTAACAGCAGTAGAATTACAAGGATCAAGAAATGAAATCCAAAAGTTTTGTGCAGAGTGGGGAATTAAAGTAAATACAAAAAGTCAAAGGTGCTTAGGAGCAATGGTTTTTAGAGGGACAAAAATTAGAGAATTTGAGTACTTAGGGATTAGGATGAATAATGTTGAATGGGAAGCACATGGCAGGAAGGTGATTGCTAAAGGAAAGGCTGCAATGGCAGGAATAAGGATATGTAAAGTGAACCTTGATATCTCAAGTAAAGGGTTAGAGAGAATGTATGAAACATGGTAGAGCCAAGGAAGTTGTATGCTGCAGAAATATGGGGAATGTCAAAGGTAATAAATAAAATAGACCAGCTTTACAAGAAATTTGCCAAAGAGGTGTTGAGACTACCCAGAGCAGTGCCAAGAAAAATAGCCATAGTAGAATTAGGTGAAACCAAAAGAAAAGGCATAATAATGGAAAGAGTTTAAAATTTTGGTATAAATATTTGAGGAAAGATGAGGATGAAATCCCAAAGGTATGTAGGAATCAACAAAAGAAAATAGGAAGTAGAAAAAGCTAGTGGGCTGAGGCAGAAAAAACTGTGGAAGAAATAGGAATGGGTGATTTATGGAGACTAGAAAATAGGAATGGAGAAGGTTTTTGGAAAATAGAAATAGAGGGGAGTATATGGAAAGACAAGAAATGAGAAATGTGGGGAGGGATAGAAAACAGAAGATAGTTGAAATTGTATCTTTAAATAAAGAGAGAATGGGGAAGACCAATGTAACAGACAGAATGGCTTGGATTAGAACAGGATCAATGTTTTCAAGAGGACTAAGAAGTAATAATGTAGAAATATGAGAATTATGTGGAGAAACAGAAAGTGCAGTTCATATTTTGATAGAGTGTAAAGAGTTAGCAGCATGAAGGTAGGAAGTATGGAAGAAGAAATGGGAAAAGATGCATAGTGAGTTGATAGCCATAAAAATGGTTACGAAGAAAAATGAAAATAGAAATAGAAATATAGGGAACATGTTTTGGAAAGCTAAAGAGAAATGGAGGAGAAAAGTAAAGAGTGGGAAAGAAAATATGATGGGATAAGGGTAAACGGCAAATGAGAGTAGAGGATAGAAGGGTGACTATGCTACTCAGCAAGGCTACAAGACATGGGAGCCAAGCAGGTTGAGCTAGCAAGGTTAATAAGGGAAATGGCACCATAATTTATACAACTGGATTAAGGAATGTGTATGTATTGTAGATAAAATATTGTAAATAGCAAGTTGTATAAATAAATGAATAAATTCAATTTCATAGCCTTCTTGTCATATATATACACCTTTGTGTATTTGATTCACTGTTACTAGTTTAATTTTTTATACTTCTGTTTGTTATTAGGATACTAAACATGTGGCTGAGAATCTTCTCTCAAAAAAGTACTCTGGAAAATGGCTTAGTGAGAAACCAAGGAAATCTAATCAGATGGAGGCAACATTTCAGTTATCAGAGATGCGTAGCATCAGCAGTGTACACATAGGTACGTTAGCTGTACTATCATTATTTTTAAATTAAACCAGAAGTGAAAATTGTACAATCCACTTGTTTATCTATGTGTTAAAAGTATTAAATAGTAGCACATTTGCATACCTGCCATATGTATATAAATGATGTAGGGAAATCAGGAATATACGAGGCTGATCAACAAAGACTGAGACTGATTTTTTTCTCAGAAGTTTATTACTGCAATTCAATGTTTACATGATCTTTTTTAAGTAGTCCCCTCCTACTTTAGTGCACTTTTTATAGCGTCTCTGCCAGTCCTTGAACACATGCTGCAGACCATTCTTTGTCAGGTCCTTGAGAATCGCCTCACTTTTCTTGAGCACTGCTTCAGAGTTCTCAAATCGAATACCTCTAAGCTTTGCCTTTAGTGATGGGAATAAAAAAAAGTCACAGGGTGAAAGATCGGCCTATAAGGTGGAAGTGGTATTCAGGTAATGTTGAATTGAGCCAGAAACTGTATGACTTGATTTGCGACATGAGGCCGTGCATTGTCATGATGAAGTCGCCACCCAGTCCGAGAAAGCTCTGGTCATTTCTTTGCAATGTGCTTCCTCAGTGTAGCCAATACTGACGTGTAGTATGCTGCTGTAACAGTAGTGTGAAGGGGAATTGCATGCTGGTAAGTCATTCCATTATAGTCAAGAAATGTGATCACCATCACTTTCCCTACAGATGGAACAACTTTTGCCTTTTTTGGTGTAGGAGAACCTGGCGATTTCCACACTGTGCTGGTTTGTTTTCCTTCAGGATCATAATGATGCAGCCATGACTTATCACCAGTGATAATCAGTTTAAAAAATGCATCTCTTCCATCAGCAAAGAGACGCAGCACTTCACGGCTTGTCTCCATTCGCACAGCCTTTTGTTCGGGAATCAACAGATGTGGCACCCAACGAGCACAAACTCGGGCCATGCATAATTGTAAACACACTGCTATATGAAATTCTCAACACTTCACTGAGGTTATGTAATGTTATATGCCGATCCTCTCGGACAATTACAGCAGCTGTGTTGATGTTGACTTCAGTCACAGCAGAAGCCGAAACACCAGGCCCACCTTGCTTAACACTGACAAATCAGCCTTCTTTGAAGTCCTTGAACCGCCTAAACACTGTTGCATGAGGTAGTGCATCTTCACTGTACTTGCTTCAGCTTTTCATAAGTTTCGGTGGCTGTATGGTTTAAACGAAAACAGAATTTGATGGCACTGTACTGCTCCTCTCGCATCACTTCCACTGTCTGGTATGCGAAATGCACGTAGGGTCTACAAAATAGAGAATTACTACCAACGTACCAATACGAGAGTGCTGCCGCCTACCGACATTATACATAAAATCCCGCTCATTTCAAATATTTATGTTACAGATATGAAACTATCACGGAAGCTACAGGAAAAACTTGGTCTCAGTCTTTGTTGATCTGCCCTCGTAGTAGTGGTTTACCAAAATATAGGTGAATCTATTTTTAGAAAGTGAGAAAGGAAGCCGAGAATATATACATTAAAGCTCCAAAATATCTGTGCGGTAAGAGAAGTATCAAGTAAGCCTTAATTTGATTTATAAAACTATCTGTAGTTGGTTTTTCACACTACACCACTTACATTTTGATTTTTTGAGGGACTAGGTTTGGGAACTGTTGCTTACATTTTCAACATTGAAGGCCTGACTGTCTTCTGTTGTTGCATGCAGTCTTCCCTTTGATGGTGGAACTATGCACTTCTTTATTAAAATTATAGACTAGTGGGATTTCAAAGTTTATTATTGGTCTTTATATTTTTATATCAAGATATTCTACCATGTCAGTTTGTTATGGTTTATCACATCTTTTAATAATTTTGGGTTTGTGTCAGAAGTGAAATGGTACTGCTGACTTATCTTCCTATTTCAATTTGATTTTTGTAAAATGTTCTTTGAGTTTGGGTTTTAGGCTTGTAGAATTTTTCACAATCCTTAAAACTTATTTGGTGCATTCCATATCTATTTATTGGTGGAATTTCATCCTTTATTTTTGAATTTAATACCTTTAATACTGTGTACCTATTTCTACATGCCAATATGATATTTTATTCTTTAAAAAACTTTTTGAATTTAGTAAACGTTTTGTTTTTGGATGGTTCATGAATACACAGCATGTGTATTTCTATTTCTTTAGTGAATATGGTTGCTTATTTAATGGTTTTCTTTAGCAGAGTCTCTTTTAATTTTCTTAAATACCAAACTTTTGTTATATCCATTTGCTTCTGCAATGTGAAGTATAGCTGTTTGTTCCTTGTAGTGTTCTGCTTTATCCATGGGTATGTTGACTAGTCTGTGTGTAAGATTCTCTATTATTACATGTTTGTGTGTAAGCAGATTATAGCTATGATTTTTTATATAATTTTCTGACTTGTTGACTTCCTGCAAATTCCAAATTTTATTTTTATGTCATTCCTGATGATATTTAGGTCCAAGAAAGAGAATTGTCCATTGACTTCCTTTTCTGTTTTGAAAAGCTGTTATGTAGTGTGTCTTTTCTGTGAGGCAAGATGATAAAAGTTGTTGGCCACCAGAAAAATAACAGAAACACCACTAGAGTAGGCTACATGATGCAAGAAGTCAGTTAATTGCTGTTAAGTGTTGCACTGGCAAATGATAAGTTCGAAATTTGAGAAATCTTTGAGGCGTTAAATCTTGAAAATGCCAATGACAAGGTACTAAGAAACGATATTTCTATACCCGGGAAGCAGTTTTAAAGACATTCTAATTCAATAATTTCACTCACCTTGTTTAAATATCAACTTATCAGCATCTGATGTCAATTAGGTTTAACATAATTAACTACATTATGTTAAGCTGCAGACCATGCATTGTCTATCTCAGCTTGCTTATATTTGTCACATCTACAATCACTGAAATTATTTACTGTAGTTCAGTAACACCCTGTTTATATATAAACCAAACAGTAGTCTGCACATCATTCATTCCCTGAAGATAAGAGGGACGTTATCTCTTGAAAGCTCGGAAATCTTTCCAGAATTCACCTGGCTGATAGCCTGAGAGAAGATATTTTCTACTGTTGGCTGTATCCAAACATGGAAAGCCACATAAACATTGGCTTGTCCAGTCACTTGCTATCTGGATGTGTTGATGGGCCATCTCGCTCAGACATTCAAAATAATAAGCTCTTTTGTAGTTTAAAAGGATTTTAAAAAGTCACCTTCCAGCTTGTGTTTGAATCCATAGCTTCTGGTTAACCTCTGATACTATTCTATGAATGTTTTTCTATGTTGTACTCTGAATAAAAACTGTTGTTACAATAAAGGTTGTAGTGAATATACTATGGCAATTGTTCTTAGGTTGGTCAACTTGGAGATATATGAAAGTTGACATAACAACTTTTTTTCGTTCTGACTGTTGTATTAAATGTGGAATAAATAGTTGATTAACAACGCAATATATTAAATTTTAGATGAGTCGTATTTTTTACACATCTGCTTCACTTTCGTACCTATTTTGAGGACATGTTTCGCAAATCTTCGTTTGCATCTACGGCTCTTGTGCGCAATATATGTTGTGATTTGATGTGTTGTGATTTTGATCTTAAAATAATGTCAGACTTCCACAATTGGAAGTGTAGCCGACGTATCAGAGTAACTACAATTTACAATTTGTGTTCTTCCATGTATAATTGTTCCTTGAAATGACGGAAAACTTGTCAGCACAGACAAGCAAAGAAAAGCTGCTAAAAAGCAAGATTTCAGTTAAAATTCCTTCTTTCTGGAGAAATTGCCCAGATCTATGGTTTCAGCGAGTTAAAGCACAATTCGACATTGCACGAATTATGCAAGATAAAGCAAAATTTAGCTATGTCTTAGGAAACTTGGATTGCAACATAATGGAGCAGGTGAGCGATATTATAGCTAACCCAAGTTGAATTAGGAAACCAAAAGCCTTCTCAACTTTTACAGCAAATGAAAGATTTAGCTTGTAACAGAATTACAAATGAAATATTAAAATCTTTGTGGTTACGTCTCCCTTTGTCTGTACAAACTGTACTCACAGTCAGTAGTGAAAATCTGGAGAAGCTAGTTACTATGGCTGATAAAATCATTGAGGTCACTGCTCTTCAAAACTCAAATTATGTTTATGCAGTAGCCACTGATATCAACCCAAATACCAGTGATATATCACTGCTCAGTAACACTCTGGGAGCTATTAATTCATGTTTGAAAAGATGAGTCCTATCAACATGGGTGATCATCAAGTTGCAGTCGAAATAATAAGCATAACAAAAGCAGATTCTCAACCTCTTCCAACACTACTTATTGTTGGTATCATACTAAATTCGGGGACAATGCCAAAAAATACCATTCACCATGTACATACCGTCCAAAAAAATTAAGCAACTCAATCGCAGATTGCAGTATGCAAATATGGAAATTCAGCCCGCCTATTTATCAAAGATAAAACAAAAAAGGTTAGATATTTTATAGATTCAGGAGCTGAGATATCTGTTTTGCCAGCAGAATGGTCCTAAAAAATTCACACTTTTCACTGCAAATGGTGCTCCATTAGCTATATACAGAGAACGATTACTAAATCTCAATCTAGGTCTTAGAAGCAGCTATCGGCCATTTGTTTTAACAACGGTTAGTCATTAAATTAATTGGGAGTCGATTAATAACACAAAACAACACTCACTTTTAAATTTTCCCGGAACCGGTTTCTGAGGCCTTCCCTCTATCTTCAGCCGGACATCGACTTGAGTCGATGTCCGGCTGAAGATAGAGGGAAGGCCTCAGAAACCGGTTCCGGGAAAATTTAAAAGTGAGTGTTGTTTTGTGTTATTAATCGACTCCCAATTAATTTAATTTATACAACAACACTGTTTTCAACACTTCCATGAAAGGATTTAACAGTTAGTCATCCTATCATCTGAGCAGATCTACTGAAATATTACAATCTTCTAATAGATCTCCAGCAAAAAAGGCTAATAGATGGCAACACACATTTATCTGTAGCTACTTGCGTTGCTCACACCAAGACTGGAACATCAATTCACTGTGTTAATAATATAACTGAACTCACGGAGACTCTTCAAGAGTTTCCAGAAATAATACGGCCACCCGCATTTCCAAAGGAGCATCTAGCATATAAGATAACCCATGTCATCAAAATCAATGGACCCTAGTTCGATGCCATTTTCGACGGTTGGCTCCAGAAAAGCTGCAAGCCGCAAAAGAAGAATTCCAGATGATGATAATGAATTTAGGCATTTGTAGACCATTGAAATCCAAATGGTCAAGACCTGTTCATCTCACCAAAAAGAAGGATGGCATTTGGAGGCCATGTGGAGATTATTGAAACTTAAATGCAGTTACTAAACCAGACAGGTATCCCATACCTCACCTTCATGATTTCACACATTCATTAGCTGGTAAAAATATTTTTTCCATGCTGCATTTAGTGCGTGCGTACTATCAAGACAGATTGTAGAAAAAGCTGACATAGAAAAGACATAGAAAGACTGACAGACATAGAAAAAGCTGCTGTAATAACTCCCTTTGGGTTATTATTATTTGAAGCAAAAGTTAAGAAACAGTGATGTATTTAACATTTGAAAGTAATGAGTCTGTAATTCAAAAACAAACATCACTTAAAAGTGATCCCTTTGGGTTATTTGAATTTCCAGTAATGACCTTCAGATTAAGAAATGCAGCGCAAATGTTCCGACGTTTTATGGATGAAGTTTTAGGTGATCTGCCATTTGCATTTGTCTACCTTGACAACGTTCTTGTTGCTTCAACCTCAGCAGAAGAACATAAACAGCACTTAAGGGTAATTTTTTCTAGACTTGAGACTATGGTATCTCAATCAACCTGGCAAAATGCATATTTGGAGAATCCACCATGGTCCTTTTGGGTTTCCGAATTTCAAGCCATGGAACAGTTCCACTTCCTGAGTTACCCAAGATATATCAGATGTTGCGCTGCTTCATAGGTGCAATCAACTACTACCGACAATTTATTCATAAAGCTGCTTGGCTTCAGGTGACATTACAAGAAGCACCCAAGTCTGCTCATGGTGATGATCGCCAAATCGTGTGGACTCCAGAACTGACTGAAGCATACGAAGCTTGACAGCAGGACTTGTAAATGCAACCCTTCTTTCCCACCTGGAACCAAACTACCCACTACTACTGCATGTTGATGCCTCTGCAGTAGCCATAGGAGCATCGCTGGAACAAATATCTAATAAAAAAAGAAAACCACTTGCCTTCTTCTCTCGAAAACTCACAGAAACTGAGAAGAGATACAGCACTTATGACCACGATTTGTGCATCCATCAAACACTTCAGATACATAGTTGAACGTTGCACACTCAGTGTTTACAAATCACAAACTGTTGACATTTGCACTTCACCAGAACCCAGAGAAAGCTTCTCCAAGACAACTTAGACACATGGATTATGTGTCACAATTCACAAAAGATTTGAAACATATCAGGAAAAGACAATATAGTTGCAGACTACCTTTCCCGATTAGTGATGATCAGTTCTCTCTACTACATCGACATGGCAAGATTGCAAAAGGATGATCCTTATCTTCAAAACTTTCTTCAAGAAAGCAACAACAGTTCTCTGAAACTTTCACTTCACTTTCACTGAAGGCCGTTAGGTACATTTCTGCACATCCAACAAATGATAAAATGATATACTTCTTGTATATGCTGCCTCAGAATTACTTTTTGGTCAACCAGTTCGTCTACCAGGGAAATTCTTCATTCCTACTGAGCAAGATGATATGAACATGGCAATATATCTGAAACTGCTAAGAACTGCATTTCGTGAAAACCAACCAATATATCTGAATAAGGCAAATTCAAAATCTTGTTTTATCCATCCTGCATTATCTACAGCAACCCATGTATTAGTGCGAGTAGATGCAGTAAAAAAAACCTTTACAACAACATATCGAGATTTAACTGTATTGGAACACCACAGTGAAGCGAAAAATTATTAATTTTTAGATGAGTCGTATTTATTACACATCTGCTTCACTTTCGTACTTATTTTGAGGACATGTTTCGCAAATCATCGTTTGCATCTACGGCTCTTATGCGACTAAAGCTTGATCCAGCGGTGTGGGTAATTCTGGGGTTGCTGCTGCCATCTGTTGATTTAGTCCTCAAAATAGGTACGAAAGTGAAGCAGATGTGTAATAAATATGACTCAATTAAATTAATTGGGAGTCGATTAATAACACAAAACAACACTCACTTTTAAACTTTCCCGGAACATGTTTCTGAGGCCTTCCCTCTATCTTCAGCCGGACATCAGCTCTATCTTCAGTTGATGTCCGGCTGAAGATAGAGGGAAGGCCTCAGAAACATGTTCCGGGAAAGTTTAAAAGTGAGTGTTGTTTTGTGTTATTAATCGACTCCCAATTAATTTAATTTATACAACAACACTGTTTTCAACACTTCCATGAAAGGATTTTAAATATGACTCATCTAAAAATTAATAACTTTACAACAACGTTATGATGGTCCATTCAAAGTTATTCAATTGGACAGTAAATTCTTCAAAATTGATCGCAACAACAAGCATGATATTGTCTCTATTGACCGCTTAAAACCTGAGTACTTAATGAACCCATCACATGGATTAGTCGAAAGCCCACATTTGAAATCCATATCTGCTACTTCGAGACAGTACTTCCAGGTAATTCTACTCAAACAACTCGCAGTGGAAGTACAGTGCAACTACCTCCAAGATTCTTAACCGTCCATTAGGAGGGGAAGTACTTGTGGCAATTGTTCTTAGGTTGGTCAACTTGGAGAGATATAAAAGTTTATATAAGAACTTTCTTTTGTTCTGACTGTTGTATTAAATGTGGAATAAATAATGCAATATAATATGTTGTGATTTTGATCTTAAAATAACGTCAGACTTCCACAATACAGATGTCTTTTATAAGTAACTTGGAGTTGAAATTAACATTTATAGGTTCATTAATTTTTACTTACATAGTATACATATGTTTCCCAGACATCTGCATCATCAGCTACCTTTGTCTACCGGAATGATTTGAAGTATTTCCTTTGGAGTAGTGTGTCTTTGACATGATTTTCAAATTCATCAATGTTACTGCTGATTTCTCATTTTCAATAGCATACCATTTTTGGAACTCAAGCCACAACATGAAAAACAGTGTCCAACTTTTGAAACAATTGCAAAAGTCATTGAATTTGAAACTTGGGAGTAGATATGACTCAATACTAATGAATTTTAAAATTCTTGCTGAAGACAACTCACTAGTAGAGATGATGATGATGTGTATAGGGGCGCTCAACTACGGCGGTCATCAGCGCCCTTTAAAAAACAAGTCATGGCAAAAAACTCACTAATAGGTTCATCAGAAACCCAGTAGGAGAGCCTCAAAACTCCAAATCATTCTGGCAGTCAAAGGTAGCTGATGCAGATGTCTGTGAAACATATGTTCAATGTAAGTGAATGTTAGAGAAGTTCCACATGTTAATTTTGATTCAAATATTATAAAGTCATTAAGTCAATTATAAAAGTTATATTTTCGCTTCACTGTGTACCCTTCCTGTTTATTTATTTACAATATAAAAATGTCTATTTACTCTCTATATTTGACATCTTAATTATTATGCAGATAATAAATATTTGTACTATCAGACAAATAATTCATCCAGGACAGGTAATGACTTTGTTAAGTGCTTCTATCTTATTTTTGTTTGCTTTGTGATATATTTTGTTTTACTTCACAGGCAACTATGGATCAGCATTTGTTTCATTCCTTGTTGCAAGGTCCGGCAGTGGAAACTTTGAAACATTATTGCCATGCTGTGAAATCAGGTCTATGGTAGATTCGAAGCTTGGCAAAAATAAGGAAACTGTCCATATGTTTAATTCAGGTACATTTTTGCTGTTTAATTATTCCTAATTGAATTAAATGGGTGCAAAGTTTATCAATTCATGTTTTCAGTATACAATGTTCTGTTGCTTACTAGAAGATGTTAGAAATGAATTTCAAGTGTGACTTATAAGTAAAATGCAGGATTTAATCTGAAAAATGTGTTATAAAAAGTCATTGCATTAAATTTTGCTGTTGGAAGTAGTGCTGCCCTTTAAAGACAGTTTAAATTCCATGTTTTGATATTAACTTGTCCAGTGCTTAAACGAGCACCGCAACAAAAAAAAACTTTCCTTAACAAAAAGTATTTAAAATAATGTTATCTAACAGCTCACAAAGTTTGTCTAATATTGGGACACGCTGTATATGTGTGCGTGCGCTTGCGTGTCCGTGGGCACGTAATATATTGTATTCACTAGGTATTCACTAAACATTTTAAAAGTAAGTTAAACTCTCTACTGCTAATCCACGAAAAATGGGATATCAAAGCAAATGGCATCTTAATTTTTCCCAGAAGGTATCTGAGTTACAATGTTATAAACCAATTAAGCTAAAGTCAGCTCATTTAATACATCATTAGTTTAACTTCTTTAACACAAGCTGTAAAAATCTCAGTGGAATGAACTTGGCTGGATTATAAAAGGATTGGTGTCTCTAAAAGAAGACTTTGAGCCCTAACAGATATAGAAAGTATTTCAAATTATCCAATCTTCAAAAAGTATGGACGTGATAAGAAAGGCAAAACTACTGCATAACAGTAAAATAATAGCAAACTCCAAAAATAAGGTTAAGCAGCTTGGGCTTGGGGTACCTTGACAAGTTCAGTTGGTATCCTACGAATAAATTCAGAAGGGAAGATAATTGAGGATCCCAATGAAATAGCTGAAGGTTTTAACACATATTATACTGATACGATCAGTAACTCTGTAAAACATGGTAATGTAAGTAAATTTAGCAGCAAATTTAAAACACAAATATAACTGTTCTTGTTGTCCATAAACAAAAACGAATTAAGAAAAATAATTGACTTGCTAAATCCAAGCATGTGTACAGGATTTGATAAGGTGACAAGTAACATACTGTGACTTTGTGGGCTCATGAAATGAAAAGTCCAATTACCAAACTCAACAATGTTCTTTATTTCCACCGACTTACAGTTGAACACTTGCCAATTACACAAAATTACGTAATGCACACAATTACGATTCACCAGTTCGTCCGTTACCGTTCAGATGCACGTACACAATTACGTAAAGTCTTCCGTTGCACAGTCTTCTCGTTCATTAACACGGCGCTCCTTCGCTAGCACGTCAAACACTGCCTAACTGTCTGTCTGCAACCCCCTTTTTATAGGAATATCGCCGTCTCTTCCTGACTTCTCTAGTTTCCACCCGAAGGTTCCAGATGGCCGTGGGAGAGGGGGAAGGGGCCGCCCGCGCAAGTGACATTTCCTCTAATCTTCCCCCTCAGTTAGTGACAGAGACTGATGAGTGGGTGTGGCCCAGCTGCCTAGGGTCCTTTCCAGCGGCCGCCGGTCCTGCCTTCCGCTAATTGGGTGACACTGCTCCCTCCTCAAAGCTGGTCGTCCTGAACAGCACCATCGTAGCGGGCTAGACGATCCAGGTGTACCACCAACATCTTCCCTCGGGGAACCTTCTGGATGCGGTAGACCACGTCGTTAATCCTCTTCACCACCCGGTACAGTCCTTGCCATGGCTGCTGGAGCTTCGGGGCATCGCCCCTTGGTCCGGTTAGGACGGTACAACCAGACCAGGTCACCTTGCTGGAACCCTTGGCTGTTGGCTTGCCTGTCATACCTGGTCTTCATGCGGTCGCTCGCCTTCTGGATGTTCTGGCGAGCCATCTCGTGCATGTCGTGGAGATGGTCCACCAAGTTCTCCACATACTCGGTCGCTGGCTGTTTCGCTTCCGGAGGACTTCCAAAAGCCAGGTCACAAGGGAGGCGTAACTCTCGGCCGAACATTAAGCTGGCTGGCGTCATCCCAGTTGTGTCGTGTGTAGACGAGCGGTAGGCCAGCAAGAACAATGGCACCTTGACGTCCCAGTCTCGCTGATGGCTGGCAACGACCTTCCTCAGGTGTTCCTCTAAGGTCTTGATGTACCTTTCGACCATGCCATCCGATTGGGGATGTAGAGGCGTAGTGCGAGTCTTGTTCACCCCAAGCCTTTGTAGTGCCTCCTTCATTAGGTTGGACTCAAAGTTGGTACCCTGGTCACTGTGTAGCTCTAACGGCACCCCAAATCGACAGAACACTTGCTCCATGAGGCAGTCTGTGATTGTCTTTGCCTCTTGGTTTGGGATGGCATACACCTCCGGCCACTTGGTGAAGTAGTCCACGACCACCATTAGGTACTTGTTGCCTCGGTCGGAAACTGGGAACGGTCCAGCAATGTCAACGGCGATCCGTTCGAATGGCGCTCCGACGTTGTACTGCTGCATGTGACCCCGGCTGCTAGTCTGGGGGCCACGACTCGCCGAGCACACGTGACACTGACGGCACCATCTCTCAGCATCTGCTCGGAGTCTCAGCCATTAGTAGCGCTGCCGTAGTTTGTCAATCGTTCGGTTCGCTCCCAGGTGTCCTCCCAAAGTACCGGCGTGCACTTCCTCCAATACTTCCGGGACCTTACTCCGGGGAAGTACCAACTGTTCTCTCTGCGTCTTCCCATTGGGTGATTCCCATACCCAGAACAGCACGCCCTCTCTGGTCTTCAACGAGTCCCATTGGGCCCAGTACGACTTGTAGATGGCGCTCCTCGGTGCGATGTCCTCCCAGGTTGGTCTCATCCCTGCCTCCACTTCCCTCAAGAGTGGCCCCAAGTCTGCGTCCGCCAGCTGCTCCCTCCTCAGGCCTGCGCTATCCCAGCCTTCAGCAGGCACTGCCACAACTACTCGGACTGCTGCAGCACGCTCCTTCTCTTCCACTCTTGTGCACTGGCCGCACTCTTCTGGACAGGGTCTTTGGGACATGGCGTCAGCGTTACCGTGGCTCTTCCCTCTACGATGTTCCGAGGTGAAGTCGTACTCCTGCAGCCTCTGGACCCAACGTGCTGTCTGGCCTTCCAGGTTCTTAAAGCTCAATAGCCAGGTTAGGGCGGAATGGTCAGTCCTCAGGTGGAATGGCTGACCGTACAGGTACTTGTGGAAGTGCTCCAATGTCTTTACTACCGCCAGTAACTCCCGTCGGGTGACGCAGTAGTTCTTCTCTGCCTTGGATAGCGTCTTGCTGTAGTAGGCTATCACCCGCTCATGGCCGTCCTGGATCTGCGATAGGACACCTCCAATGCAATGGTCGCTGGCGTCGGTGTCCACAATGAAGGCGCCACCCAGTTGTGGGAAACCCAAAATTGGAGCACTGCACAGGGTTTCCTTCAGGTGCTGGAAAGCGTTTTCGGCTTCCTCCGTCCACACATAAGGCCGGTGTTCCTCTGTCAGGCGGGTGAGGGGTTTGGCGATGTTGGAGAACCCCTTTATGAAGCGGCGGTAATAACTGCACAGCCCCAGGAAACTGCGCAGCTCTTTCTTATCCCTTGGGCGAGGCCAATCCCTCAAGGCCTTTGTCTTCTCCGGGTCTGTGGCCACTCAGGTTGCTGAGACTATGTGGCCCAAGTAGTTAACTTCCTTGCGGAAGAGCTGGCACTTCTTCGCATTCAGCTTCAAGTTGGTCGCCTGCAGTCTCTGTAGCACCTTACTCAGATTCTCGAGGTGACCTTCAAAAGTCTTCCCGATGATGATGATGTCGTCCAGGTATAGCAGGCAGGCATCATAAGTCAGCCCTCTCATCACTGACTCCATGAGGCGCTGGAAGGTAGCTGGTGCGTTGCAGAGGCCAAAGGGCATAACCGTGAACTGCCAGAGCCCTTGGCCCGTCGAGAATGCGGTCTTCTCCTTGTCTCTCGGGTCTAGAGCTACCTGCCAGTAGCCCGACTTCAGGTCCAGGGTCGAGAACCACTGTGCACCAGCTAGCGTGTCCAGGGTGTCGTCAATCCGGGGTAAGGGAAAACAGTCCTTCCGGGTGACAGCGTTCAGCTTTCTGTAGTCTACGCAGAAGCGCAGCTCACCGTTCTTCTTCGTCGCCAAGACTACAGGGGAACACCAAGGGCTGTCAGACTCCTCAATCACTCCCCTGGATCTCATGTCCTCCAGCATGTCTCGTACCGCCCCTTGCTTCGCCAGCGGAACGCGCCTATGTGGTTGCCGAATAGGCCGGGCGTCCCCGGTGTCGATGCGTTGAAGCACATTGTCCGTGCGGCCGTAGTCACTATCACCTTGGCTGAAGACGCGCTGATACCGTCTTAGCAGTTGTCGAACCTTCTCCAGCTGTTTCGCGGTCAGGTGGTCGGCCGCCCTCTCCAGTAAGCCTTCTAGCCGGGGCCCCAGGTGTTGCTTCGGCGCCGGCTCCTGTGTATTGTCGATTGCTATTACGCTCACCACGGGCTCGCACGTTCCCGCACGTTCCCAACTGCGTCCCGGCTTGGACGTCGTGATCGGTGTCCGTTGGATTTAGCAGTCTCACTGGCACCTCCTCTCGGCACGGCAGCAATGCCCTGGCTACACACAGTCCGTGTACAGGCGTCTTCTGGTCCAGCATCATGTTCCTGGTTTTCTGGCCCTCCAGTCGCGCCGTCACCACCACCTCGCTCCTCGCGGGGACAACCACGTCTTCGTCCAAGACGACCCTGTAAATTCCAAGGCGCTCTTCGGGTTGACGGAGTATAACCTCTTCTCCGTTAAGCCGCAGGACCTTCTTGCCGACGTCGACCGTCGCCTCATGGCTCCTGAGGGCATCCAGTCCCAGGATCACCTCCTCAGCCACCTTCTCGACGAACACCCACAGACGCACGGCACTCCGTCCCAAGTTCAGCTCCAGCAGGGCCTCCTTCTCCACAGGCAAGGTGTCGCCCGATGCCGTGACAAGCTGGTATGGTCGGCTCGGCATCCTTGTCGGCAAACCCTTCGCCACGTCAGGTCTCATGATGGTCACGGCCGCCCCGGTGTCCACCAGCACGAGGCACGGCTTTCCTCTTACCCAACCGTCCGCGATGAGGCTGTCATCCATACGCCGGCTGACGGCGCGCAGTATCACTCGAGGGGATGGTGGTGATGGCGCCGACGTGCCCTCTCCACGCCGGCCCTTACTCGTTTTCCGGCTGCTCTTCCTGGTGTGGGCAGTCTCTCTGCAGGTGTCCGGGCTGTCCACACCCCCAACATAGGCCACTAGATGTTCGCCGGCGTCCCTCAGCTGGTCTTCTGTCTCCGGTGTAGCGGACACTCCTTGTTCTCGACGTCGGGATGGATGTTATTTTGGCCGCCTCCATCCTTAATGCCGCTGTCAGCGCCTCGTGGATGGTTTTATATTCGCCGAGCATTAGGCGCTGACGAATCTCCGCGTCCCGTACCCCGTCGACAAAATTGTAGGCGGCTTCCCGGGATACGAACTCCAGTGGCAGGTCAACCAAGGCCTTGCTAGCCAGCTGCTCGATCGCTACGGCGAACTCCTGCAGCGTCTCACCCGGCTGCTGTGACCTTGCCTTTAGCTGGCTGCGGTATGCTGCGGCTAAGCGGTGGTTCCCGAAGCGCTCCTCCAGGGCCTCCCAGATGTCCTTGGGCGCCGCCGTTGTCTGCACCGCGTTTAGGACTTCCGCGGCCCGTCCCTGGAGGCTGGCTATTAACTGTGTGGCCTCCTCCTCCAGTGACCATCCGTTGTGCCTGGCCACTGTGTCGAACTGGCGGCGGAAGACCTCAAACGTTGACGCGCCGTCATACTTGGGAGGTTTGACGCGCGCAGATGTTGTGTCGCGTCCCGGCGCGTCGACCTTCAAATCCTTCAGCTTCCTGCCTACGACGTCCTCCACCATGGCGTTCAGGGACTTCACGCTGCTGTCGGCTTTCCCTTCCAGGTCGTTAACTCGGCTCGCCAGGTCCTCGACGCGCTCGTCCACTTGGCCCATCCGCTTGCCCAGCTCCGTCACGTCATCCCTCACGCCGGCCAACTGTTCTTCAAATTTGGCGACGAGAGCCTCGTTCGCCACCTTCATTTCCGTGGTCAGTTCGGCCATCTTTGAGGTCATTGTCGTGGCCAAGTTGTTGTTAGCCGTTTCCGTCTTCGCTGTTAATTCGGCCTTCATTTCTTCCATCTTCCCGGTGATGTTGTCGTTGGCCGTCTTCATTTGTTTCAACTCTGCGGTGATGTTGTCGTTGGCCGTCTTCATTTGTTTCAACTCGGCGGTGATGTTGTTGTTTGCCGCTTCTGTTTTTGCAGCGAGGTTTTCATTTGCCGTCTTCATTTCTTTCAGTTCCGCTAAAATCTTTTCTAATGCTGCCTCTATTGTGTTATGTCGCACTCCTGACACCAATTGTGACTTTGTGGGCTCGTGAAATGAAAAGTCCAATTACCAAACTCAACAATGTTCTTTATTTCCACCGACTTACAGTTGAACACTTGCCAATTACACAAAATTACGTAATGCACACAATTACGATTCACCAGTTCGTCCGTTACCGTTCAGATGCACGTACACAATTACGTAAAGTCTTCCGTTGCACAGTCTTCTCGTTGTACATTAGCACTGCATTCTTATACCAAGAACTGACTGACTGACTCACTGCAGCCCTTTTTATAGGAATATCGCCGTCTCTTCCCGACTTCTCTAGTTTCCACCCGAAGGTTCCAGATGGCCGTGGGAGAGGGGGAAGGGGCCGCCCGCGCAAGTGACATTTCCTCTAATCTTCCCCCTCAGTTAGTGACAGAGACTGATGAGTGGGTGTGGCCCAGCTGCCTAGGGTCCTTTCCAGCGGCCGCCGGTCCTGCCTTCCGCTAATTGGGTGACAATACTGAAAAAATGTAAAAATGCTATATTAGATCCATTATTAGACATAGCTAATACTTCTTTGGCAGAAGGATATTCCCTTCATGCTTAAAGAAAGGTAAAGTAATAGCAGTATATAAAAAGGATAACCCTGAAGATATGAACAACTGCCGCGCAATTACCATTACATTGCCGTTATCAAAAATCTTAGAGAAAGTGTTCATGAATAGGCTGTTAAACTTTATAAACAAATACAAAATACTAACTGATGTACAGTATGGTTTTCAAAACATACGTCTACAATGGATGCAATAACTAAGACACTAAATAGTGTTATTAATAAACTCAATAATAGAGAGATGGTCGCAGGACTCTTTCCTGATCTCTCTAAGGCTTTTGACTGTGTTGACCAACAGTTATTGGTAATTAAGGATATGGAATTAGAGGCATTGTAGGTAAATGGTTAAAGTCATATTTGTTAGAAAACAAGGAACCGAAATTAGTCACATGGTAGAGAGGGAACCATAGAATGCCACATATCCACATTATGTACCACCAAGTATGGACTATCACAAGGTTTGATTCTTGGGTGTATATTATTTTTATTATATATAAATGACCTATATGATAATCTTAGGATAAAGGACACTGAAGTCATACTTTATGCTGATGACATTACAATTCTTGTCTCTGTTGAAAATATGCAGCAGTTGAATAATGTAAAGAGGTATTGCTAAGCCACAATCTCCATCCAAATATCGGTAAGATGAACTATTTACTTTTTACATTAAACAAAGGATTAAAATTTGTGTACAACAATCAAGTAATATCAGGGGTTCAAAACACTAAGTTCATAGACATCCATATTGTCACCCGAACGTCGGAACTCCCTATAGAACCGACCAGCAGCAGCAGGAGACGGTAGGCGTTCGCCACGCCCAGTCATTTATCTTATAGCGGTAACGAGGGTTGGCTGGAAAAACATCACTGTGTCGTCTCTTTTCGCTCCACCTGAGTTCTCAAACTTACGGGATATTTCATCTAATCCAGAACCTTCTAGATTGGCCAGCTGACCCTATAAAAGCAACACGTCGGGCTGGAGGAAAGCCAGTGCTTGGCAAGCAGCGAAGTAGCGCAGTGTTAGCGAACGGACGAGAAGACTGTGTGCGTGCAATGGAAGAATTTACATAATTGTGAGCGTACAGTGAAACTGCAACGGACGAACTGGTGAATTGTAATTATGTGCATCACGTAATTCTGTGTAATTGGCAAGTGTTCAACTGTAAGTCGGTGGAAATAAAGAACATTGTTGAGTTTGTGTAATCGGACTTTTCATTTCACGAACCCACAAAGTCACAATATTGATAATAATCTTTCATTTCAGAATCATGTCCTAATGACTTACTCCAAACTCAACAAAACTATATTCCTACTACACCAGCTTACCAACATGTTACCATTTAAAATGGTTCATACGGTATACTTTGCATTATTTCATTCTCATTTAGAACATGGAGCGATGATAAGGGGATCTTTGCCTAAAACTTCCTTCAAGCAGATCTTCTTGCTTCAAAAAAGAGCTGTAAGAGCTTTGGCTAAAGTTAATAGATTGAAGTCTTGCAGGCCATACTTTAAGCAACTTAAGTTACTTCCATTATTTTGCATATATGTTTTCTTCACTATTTTGTATGTTAAAAGATCAAGTGAATCCCCTCAACTAAACAAAGATGACATACGAGAGTGGTCTGAAAAATTTCCGACCTCAACATGAAGATGGCAGCACTCATAAATAAAAGCTAGTGAATTTCTTTGTTCATCTGTTGACAGTTACTCACCAAAGTTTGAGCCATTTTGGCCGCTCAGTTATGTAACAGTCATTTGAGTGAGTTGATGTGTTTTTTTGAAAATGGTCAAAATCGAGTATCGAGCTGTTATTAAATATTTGTTTTTGAAAGGCAATGTGCCTACGCAAATCAAAGATGAGTTGGATTCTGTGTATGGGTAATCTACACCATCATTTACTACAGTGAAATTTTGGGCAGCTGAATTTAAACGTGGCCGTAAGAGCTTGGGACATGATGATTGTTTGGGACGTCCAAAAACTGCAATTACTGACAAAAAAATCGCCAAAGTTCACCAAATGATGACCACTGAATTAAAGTGAGAGAGATAGCAGAGGCTATAAACATGCCAAAAGAACATGTTTGTCACATATTAAATCAACATTTAGACATGAAAAAGTTGTCCGCACGTTGGGTGCTAGGTTTGCTCAGTGAGACCAAAAACATGCTCGAATGAACATTTGCAATGCTCTGTTGGCGCAGTTTAGGCGCATTAAATCCGAGTTTTGGCGCAAATTAATTACTGTAGATGAAACAAACATACAAAAATACAGTCCAAACAGTGGACTGCAAAAAAAAAAAAAAAAAAAAAAAAAACAGTAAAAAAAGCAAAAACTGTTTTTGCGGCTGGGAAAGTGATGGTGACTTTTTGGGATAGTCTTGGAGTTATTTTAATCGATTATCTTCAAAAAGGAAAAACCATTATAGGAGCATACTACATCATTACTTGACAAGCTGAAGACAATTTGCGGAAAAATGGCCACATTTGCAGAAAAAGAAAATTCTGTTTCACCAAGATAACACACCATCTCACACCTCAGCGGCTACAATGGCAAAAATTCACGAATTACGGTTTGAATTGCTTGACCATCCGCCTTACTCACCAGATCTAGCCTCAAGCGACTTCTTTTTGTTCCCTCATCTGAAAATTGTGCTTGGAGGACAGAGATTTTCATCAAATGAAGAGGTAATTACCATAGTGAACAATTATTTTGCAGAGAAAACTGCCGATTTGGGCGGGTTACAGAGATGAGAGCATTGCTGGAAGAAGTGTGTAGAGTTACAAGGAGACTATGTTGAAAAATAAAAAACAAAATTTCTGAAAAAAATATCTTGTATCTTTATTAGGTCAGAAACTTTTCAGACCACCCTCTTACTTATTTTACTCACAGAGTTCATACAGGTAATAAAAATATAATTATTGCAGGTTCTAAATATTTTAATGTACTGCCAACAGGGATTGTCTGATATAAAACTTTTTAATAAAGGACTCAATTTTTAAACAAGCAGTACTAATTAATCTTAAACACATTAATGAAGATGTAGTTATGCTACATATTTAAAGTGTCTTTTTTGTTTTGAAATGGTTATAACTTTTATAAATATAGAAGTATCCTGCTTATGTACTTTTCTTCTTTGTTGACTGGTTGTTTTTGTTATGATGATACACAATAATTATTTGTATACAGTAATATGTTTGGTATAATTTACACCTAGTTTTGTGTGCATCATATTAAATTCTTCTTCTTATTATTATTATATCATAATTATTAATTACCATTTATTAATATTGATGTGTCAAGTACCACTATTGTATCATTGTAATTATCTTTATCTTATCCATTATTATTGCTTCTGACGTGATCTTCAGTAACACCAACTTTGTATATTGTATGATTGAAAGTAAAGTAAACTAAACTAAACGTTTTTGATAGATAGAGTCAACATTAAATATTCAATGCCATAGCTGGGATTTGAACCATGGATCTCCTGGTTTCCATCCAGTCACTCTTACCTATTGAATTTTTCATGTTTATTCTATCAAAAATCTTAGCCTATATACGGCTAGTGTGAAGAAATGGTTAATTTCCATCAGTTAATTTAAACAACAAGAGTTTAATGATAAAGCCTGGGATTCAAGTACTTATGATAGTATATCGCCACAAACTGTATATCTCAGATACAAGAGCCCCTAGTGGTTTACCGAGAAATATATATATATGATTCAATTGAGAATTTAATGTCAGGACAGCACATTTGCCATGGTAGCTCAATGGTTAAGAGTGACTGGACGGAAACCAGGATATCTGTGGTTCAAATCCTGGCCATAGCATTGAATTTTTCATGTTGACTATCTATTAATAACCTTAGCCTATATACGGCTATTGTGAAGAAATGAATAGTTTCCATCAATTAACTTAAACTAAACATATTTATTTTCAGAGAGGTTTATGGAAAACACTCGCCATGGGAAATGGGACCAGCTACGTGTAGTGTTGATGCAACCATTTAATCAGGAGCAGTTTGGGCTGTCCTTCCTGAACGTGTATAGTTTTTCTGAAAATAAACCTGATGCTAATGTAGAGACTTCTGAAGAAGTACAGAAGTGGAATAAACTGAGAAATGTTCCTGTTTTAAGGTTTGTTAATCTAGGTTTTAAGGTATAGCTGATTGAAAGAAATGCGAGAGTTATTTTTCTTTTTTTCAACCTTCGATTGCTCTGCTAAGTGACCAAACAAGTATAAGGATGTGGGTCTATGCGCTGTGCATGTACACAACTATAGTGCATACTAAGGTCAAGTTTATTACTTTAGTTGTAATTGAGCTGCTAGCCATTAAATATACCTGCATCATTGATTCTGCTTAACGTGATTCTGCAAAGCATCATGCATTTCCTGCAGGCAGAAGGGAATAATGCAGCAGAAATTCATTGTGAAAGGAGTTGTGTTGTACACTGTATCAGCGAGGATGTTGGGAGTGAATGTTGTTGGGATTTAAAATAGGCCAAACTGATGCTCATGATGAAAGTGTACAAGGACTCAAGTTTGTTGCTAGTGATGAAAATCTTGTTCAGCAAGTTTATCAAGCAGTTTCAGACAGAAGTTTACCATCAGTGAGTTGTTTGTGGATATTTTGGATGTTTCAAGGTCAGATCTGTTCATGATTGGTGCTTAACATCTAGACTGCTAAAAACTTTGTGCATGCTGAGTTCCAAAAAAGCTGTCTGTGAACCACAAAGCATGGCGCATGGCATTATATGGCGTATGGTTTTACAAGGCATATGAGCTGAATCAATTCATGCACACAATGACTGCCCTATGCCATCTGATGTACCAGAGAGCGGAAAATAGGGAGATGGAAATAGGAAAGTAACATTTAAAATATCTTGGCTAACTGGTTTTTGTCGCGTCAAGTTATTTAAAATAACCAACGTTTCGACCATCTTGTCGTTTTCGTCATCAAAAGCAAACTGCACTGCTTATTGCAGCTTGTCTGCTTATATGCCGGCAGGCAGATCTGACAAATTGACAGAACATAAACCTACGTAGCTAAGGATAATTATAACATTATAAACTGTAACATTCAATATTATCATGCTTATTTACTGAAAATAGTGTACTAGATTTCTGAAAACGGCTTATTGTAGAGGAGTTGCCAGCTTAAATAAAATAAAGGTTATGCCAATTTTTTTGCTGTAAGTTTTGTCCTGCTTCACAATACACGACACAGTATGCACACTCACCTTGCACACTCTGGTCGTGAGTTCTTGACTGTATGAAAAATTGATTGGGTAACACATTTCTTCAGATGACAATTCCTTAAAGAAACTGTACATTTTAAAAATAATATTTCTGGCCAGGGAGAGGAGTATTTTACCCTTAGTGCCTGTGCCACTGATACAAATCTACGAAAGTGACATTGTTAACAGTTCACAAAACACAATTTAAACATGTGAATTTTCTGCTTATTATCACAGGTAAACGAAGCTTATTATCACAGGTAAACGAAGCTTATTATCACAGGCAAACGAAGCTCCTTACACTCAAATTTGCATCTTGAACAGAACTTCAAAGAATATGCGCACAATCCATTACTGCAGTGATAATTTATGAATAAGTATATGCATTTCCTAACGACACTTGGTAATGTCTTGCTCAGTACTGCATAATGAAAAACAATAACACACAACTAAGATTGGAAGTTGAAGCATATCATAAACACTGTAGTCAGGTGTTTATTCTCGAAGCGATAACTTGAGAACCATATGACTTCAAAAAATGGCCTTTGTACAGGCTGCCTCAAAAGTTCCTGTTGCATATACAAAGACACATTACATTGCCAAATTTTCAGTAGTCATTTTGGGCGTATGAAAAAGAGAAATCTCTATTGCTCACGCTTGTGCTGTGTGTTCCGAACTAGGCAGCGCAGCACATCTATGATAAAACTGTTGCTCTAAGCGAGCCCTCCTTAACTCTGTCTCATATGCCTTTTAACACCATGTGCCTTGTGGCTTATTGTTTCTCACGCATTGTGCTGATGATATGTAAGAGTTTCTGGTCTATATTGGGAAGGATTTTTTTTTAATGACAGTCCAAAATTCAAAGAACAATCCAAATAATGGACACATTCACTTTCTCAGCAAAACCATGAAAATTCAAACAAACTTTCAGCAATAGGAAGTCTATAACTACTGTTTTCTTGGAGTTGAAAGGCATGCTACTGTAGAGTTTATGGAGCCAGGGTTAATGAACACTGCTAATGTGTACACCCAGACATTACTTTGTCTGCAGGGAGCCATTTAAACAAAAGAAGAGGAATGCTGTTATGATTTTGATTCATGACAATATGAAACCCGTACTGCTATGGTAATCAGGCAGCTACTTACTCAGTTTCATTGAGAAGTAGCTCACCTAGCATACAGCCCAGATCTGGCACTAAGTGATTAATTTTTTTTGCAGCAAAAAAGGTCTGGGAGGGCAGCACTTTTGCACCACTGGAGAACTTAAAGATGCTGCGAAACCTCTCCATAAGCTGGCGACAAACTTTTGTGGAGAGGGTATTGGAAAGCTTGTCTTATTGATATGATCAATCCCTGAATCTTCGTGTTGACTATGTGGAAAATTAACTAACTGTGCTTTACTGCTGGTAATAAAACTGTTTTATAATTCACATTCGTTTCTCTGTTATGCTCCATGAAAGTTGAAAGCAAAATAGCCCTCATATCTAATTTTGAGGAAGATTTTCAGGCTATAAAAAGGCATGGAGAAGAGTTCAAAGTATTAGGGATCAGGCTATACTCATGTTTTTGTTTTTCTAAATTTCTTTTAGATATTATTTTCAGAGCAATATAGGTTTAAACTTAATAATGAGCTTATTTCAATCATTACTTTAAATTCTACAAAGAAAAGAAAAAACCTTTGGTATGCTGCTAACAAAGAGGATGTGCAAGTGAACAATTTGTGCAAGATATTGTTAAACTGTATTGATAACTTTACAGGAAAGCAATTGAAGGGATTTAGACAAGAATTTATCATCTTTCATTTAAGCCATGCATTAAAGAATTCTGTTATCCTGTGAATCTTCATAATATCGGGAATCAGTGTACTAAGAAGCGGTTTCACAGGGTTTTTTGTTCACATCTTGAGCTGGTTGCCATCTGCCACTGTTATAGAATGGCACCGTTGAAACCATACATTTTTAACTTAGCCTGAATACTTCCTGTGGCCTGAAATTTATTGTAACTTTTATGGATTGTTGTGTAGCACGGAACTTTTACAGTCAAAAATCTTTCTACAAATTTACTTTTATTTGATGAGTTGTGTTAACATATGCAAATCATAAATACACACTAGTGAAAGACATATATTGAATCATGATACATTTTGTGACTTAATATACAGGACAACATAGGAACAGCTACTAAATTAATATAACCTAAATAACACAAAATAAAGTAAGAGAAAAGAGAAAAAGAGTCAGCAACCCACAATTATATCTAAACATTGCTGGAAACCAAACTTGCAGCAACTGGTACCCAGCTTCTAATACAGTAAATCTAACTTCACTGGAAATCAGCAAATATGTACTGATAACCAGTACATAAATCTACAATTCTGCTAATAGCTTTTTACTAAGTTCACTTGTAGTTCTTAATTTGCTACACAATGTAGAGGTGTATTACATTCTACTTTGAACGGACAGTGTTTTGAAGATGTGGGCAAATGCTCATGAAATTAATTTCGCAAAAACATAATAGAAGTATTGTCATCGGCTTCTTGAGATAAATGGAGAATATTTACTAAATATTTTTATTTGTGTAGTAGTCCTGGAGAATTTATAATTTTGCAAACAGATCAGTGAAGTTTGTCACAATTTTTGTATTTTATTGTGATATGGTAATTCATATTTTGCATGATAAGTTGGAGATGAAAAGGTTGTCGGCCTGATGTGTGCTGTATTTGTTCACATTGGACAACAAACATTTACAACTTTCAGTTTTGAAGCTGTGTTTTGAATTATTTAAGAGAAATATGAAGGACTTTTTGCATTGAGTTGTCACCAGTGATGAGACCTGGATTTATCTTTATACTGTGAAAACCAAGCAACAATCAAAACAATGGATTGCTTCGGGTGAATTTGCTCCGAAGAATGCAAAGATGGTCCCATTGGTTAGAAAAGTGATGGAGAAGGATGTCATACTGATTGATTTCTTGGAGAAAGGATTATTTGGCAATACTATAGTGAGTTATTCAAGATCAGGGCATATCTCCTTCAAAAAGTTGAATGAGACATGGCCCATTTGGTAAAAGAGAAAGTGTTGTTTCATCGCTCATACTTCAGTAAATTAGTAAATTCAGTAAATTAGGTATCTTACCTCTGCCAAGTATATACATATATGAAACTCTTGTACATATGAAAGCAAGCCTAAGTTTATTCAAAACAAATTCTGAAATTCATATACACAATACTAGAACAAAGAATAATTAATTTGTGAAGGCACACAAAACAAAGATGTATGAAAATAGTTTCACATATGCTGGCTTATATCTTTACAATAAGCTACCTGAATCTATAAAAAAGATTGAATCACAACATCAATTTAAGAAATTGTTATTAAACTTCCTTAGAGCCAATAGCTTCTACAGCGTGGATGAATTTTTAAATTTATAAATATTTAGTTAGCTACCTTAATTATAAATATTGTACTTAGTTTTTAATTTGACGTGTCCTATAACATGTACATGTTTTAATGGATGAATCAGTTAATCAAATCAAATCAAATCCCAACAATGCACCTGTACATTCATCTGGTGTTTTCACCACTAAACTGCGTAAATTCTGTTATGAATTAAGCTGCATCCTTCATAAAACATCAAATATTACCTCTAGCATGTATGTATATTTTGGAATTAGTGATCCATGTAAAACAAAATAAACTAAAAATACAAAATTAAAAAATGTCGATATTGACAAATGCAATACACGTAAGAAAGATGACTTTCACATTCAAAGTTGTAGAACGGAAATCTTCAGGTCTAGTGCTATTAATGAAGGTATAAGATTATACAACAGGCTACCAGAAAATATTAAACAAATGAAGAGCCTTATGCATTTTAAAAAGGTAGTAAAACTCTTTTTACTGCAACATTCCTTTTATTCTGTAAAAGAGTTTTTAAATGTTAATTAGTTTTAAGTGATTGTAAATAATGACAGTGGATATTAATGTAATTTTTATACTATGCCGTGTCTGATATCAATCAAAAGGACAAAATAAATTAAATTGAATTAAATCATGAAGTAGAGTAAACTCCACATTTGTGAACAATTACTTTTATATAGCATTTCTCTATGGTCTTTATATAGTTTATATTTATTTGCTTTTTCTACTTTAGACTTTTGTTGGATCCTGTATCTGTTACAGTTTTTAGTCTTATGTAACTTTTTATATTTATCTTTGTATCTTGAACTGACGTGTCCTATAACATATGTATTATGTTCCAAAGGATGAAATAAATACAATACATACAATATTTACCTGGCTTCTGCGATTTCTTCTTGTTCCCAAACAGGACAAAAGGAATACGTAAAATATGAGGCTATTAACAGTGAAGCAAATAAATATATACAAGTATAATAATTTGTAACTAAAAAACTTCACTTATAAGAAATGATACCGTTTTCTTACTAAATTGACTAGTATCGCGATTTCATGAATATCTCATTCACATCATCAGTTCGAACCATCAACAAACTTGTTGTTAACGTTACTGTTGCTAGATGTCACTTTATTTATTTTAGTACTACCAACATCTGAAAATGAAATAAATTTAAAAACAGAATCAACTGCCGGTATTTCAAAATTCATTACATGAGGTTTATTTTTTAAAATAAATATCTTTTCCCAAACCATTAAATCGATTGGACCATTTACTTGTTTTAATAATTTATCTTCTGGATTTATTTCATGGATTTATTTGATGATGTGAATGAGATATTCATAAAATCGTGATCCTAGTCTATTTTTAAGAAAATGGTCATCATTTCTTATAAGAATGAAGTTTTTTAGTTACAAATTATTATATTATATTATTATTATATAGGACAAAATGACTTTCATAATTAAAATTTGGTTCAAGTGACAAAATCATTTTCAAGACAGAGTTGTATTTTGCAGAGCTTGACAATTCCTAGTTTTATAGGGGTTAAAAATGGACAAAAACTTTGAGAGAAGTTTATATCCCAAAAATAGGACTATGTTGAGAAATAAAATGTGTTTTTGAAAAAATTGGTGTGTTCATTGTCAACATGGTACTTGTTGAACCACCCTTATATGTCAACATCTCCCATTTCTCAATTGCCAAATAACCTTTTATAGGTTCTTTCTATGTTGGAAGGATCCCATTTGAAGATCATCTTTGATAATCTTTCCTTGCCATCCTCGCATAACCACACCATACAAGTTGTTGTACATTAAATTTGTCATTATTGTGTATTCCATTAATCTTTTATAGGTTCTTTCTATGTTGGAAGGATCCCATTTGAAGATCATCTTTGATAATCTTTCCTCGCCATCCTTCTCGCCGGCCACGCCATGGCTCAGTGGTTAGACCGCTTGGCTCTCACCAAGGCGGCCCGGGTACGATCCCAGGCGACTGCAAAGTGAGATTTGTGGTGGACAACATGGCGCTGGGGCGGGTTTTCTCCGGGATCTCCAGTTTCCCCCACCATCTCATTCCACCGGTGCTCCATCTTCATCTCATGTATCATCAGTGTCACCACCTGCGGTGCCGTATGTAGTAAAAGCGGGCGTTAAACACTACACATTCATTCATTCATTCATTCATTCATTCATTCATTCATTCATTCATTCATTCATTCATTCATTCATTCATTCGCCATCCTTCTCACATGATCACACCATACAAGTTGTTTTACATTAAGTTTGTCATGATTGTGTATTCCATTAACCTGTTATAGGTTCTTTCTGTGTTGGAAGGATCCCATTTGAAGATCATCTTTGATAATCTTTCTTGTCATCCTCACATGACCACACATTACAAGTTGTTTTATATTAAATTTGTTAATTATTGTGGATTCCATTTCCATATTTTCCTATTTCATTTTTGTATTCAGTTGAGTAGGGATATAATTTTTGTGCTGTGAATGTTTTTATTCTGATTTTTTTCCCCTCATTTCCACCATCTTAATTATAATGCTTAAATATTTGTAGTCCTCTCATTTTAAATAATCAAGTTGTTTAGTGTTAACATTTTGTTGAATTCCCTCAATGCCTATCATTTTGGTTTTTCCTTGCTTGTTAAGTCACTTTTCTATTTAGTTGTAATGAATTTAATATCTTGATAATCTTCTGCTGTTACCGCTTGGTCACCTATAAAATGTAATGTGCACATAAAGTTTTGGATCTTTCTAGCTTTCCTAGCTTATTACAAACCTTAAAAGCAACAAGCTTTTAAGGAACAATGACTTGCATTGGAACAATGCATCTTGGAACAATGGCTATGTGGTGTAGAAGTGATACCACATTCACTTGTGTTCCACTTAACAGTTACTTCACAGTAAATGCATAACTTGTATTTGTTGAACCTTATGTTTTCATTATTTCTAGAACAATCTTTAATTTAGTTTGGAAGGAATATTCCAAATAATATTTGTAGCCTTTAGTAGCTGTGTTTGTTACAAATAGCAATTGCATATACTGGATACCATTATACAATAATTTTCAATTATTTACAGCAAATCACCATCATTGTCTCGAGGATCCAAGCTTCTACAGGAGGCAAGGCAAAAGACAAGTCAACCTGAAACAAAACAAACAAACATGCCAAACAAAGAACGCACACCTGATAAGAGTGGAGATAAAGAGCTGCTGTTTAAAGCAAAAGTGTACAGTTTTATGGACTCTCTTCATTTGAGAGTAAGTGATCTAGAACATCTTAGACTAAAACAAGTGGAAGAGGGCTTTGAAAAATTACTAGAAAGGACTCTTGATAAACAAGAAAAATCTTGGTTCATCAGTGCTGTAAGAAACTATTTAAAGAATCTTTTGCAAACCAAAGAAAAAGCAGGTGTAATTGATTCTAATGAGGTTCAGAGGGAAAAAACTAAGTGTAACTTCTCTCAAGATACAAATATCCTAGAGAGGCGATCTCAGTCTCCAAACACACCCAAAAGCAGAAAACACAATTTAAATAGGTCTACAACTATAAGGACTTTGGATAAGAATGGTACAGAAAAACCTGATATTAATAGTTCAGAAAAACCATCCACTTCACGTACCCCAGATACAGGCATTTCTTCAAAAAGGCGTAATTTGGTTAGTTTAGAGGATTCATTAATTAAAAGTGAAAGACAAATAGAAAAGGCAAGTGTAAGTGACATAATTATATTAGATGATTCACAGGATGATGCTCCGGCAACATATATAGAACCCGAGCAAGGACAAAAACGAAAGTTAACACAGGAAGAAAGTGGCATTGCAGAAGTTGAAGCAAAACGTGAATGTGTTGCAGCTTTTACTGAATGCCCAATTTGCAATGGTAAGTCATTATTTCTTTTTATATTGTTTTTTTTTTTTTTTATGTTTGGCTTCTCATACTTGCATGGGAGATTATAAGACATGTAATTTACAGAAGAAGAATGTGTCCAGTTCCATGACTTTTAATAACTATTGCATCTGATAGTAATCTGAAGGGTTCAGATTTGAATCTTGATAGAAATGAGTTGCCTGAATAAATATTTTTCATTGTTTTCTTTTTTCTTCATGAGACAAGTATCTGATAGCTCTTAGTTCTTTGAATTCTGGTCTTATTTGAGCACACAATCCTCATCACTTCATTGTCTCTTGAAATTTTCAGTTTTATATGTGAGGCTAACATTAAAACAAATAAAGGGGATTGGAAGAGAAAGATATGAAGTTTTATGCATTTCTTCTTGTTCTTCTTCCTCCTCTTTCTCTTCTTTTTCCTCCTTTGTTTTTATATTTTATGCTGTTTCTGGTTTTGAAACATTTACTGAAATGAATCGTATTAATATCCACTAACTAGTAAGCGATCACAGAGGATGAATTTTGTTAAGGAACTAATACCTAAGAGTACGCAAATTAATATGCCCACAGAAATAAATAACTTATTGTTTTACATCGTTTAGACTAATGTGAGACTGCTAACTAAATAGTATATTCATGGAAATCTTGTACACAATTAACTCCATCATGTGAAGTTGATATTCTTTCAGTAAAGTTCAGCTACAGAACTCGATGGTCCTTGGTACTTTTATATGGAAGAATTATGTTATTTGCTTACAAAGTTTTCTACTATACGAAAAAAAACTAAGATACATATCTTTTATATACTTGAGCATTGAAAATTAAATTGCTACACCTATTTCACTTTTATAAAGAATATATTTCTGAAGTCAGGCTGTTACAGAACAGGGAACATTCGTAGCTATACAAATTTTTTACAATATTTTGACATTTCATTAATCTTAATGGCAGAGCGAGTACCAGTAATTCTTTAATAAGAAAAATGGAAAGTCAAAATGCAACCCAACTGTCCAGCTACAGGGAATATTCCATAAGCATACAAGCTTTCATCAGGATCCAAGAAAAGTGTCAGAATTAGTAGAATTCATTTTCATAGAAAACTTGCTTTTGTAACTATATTAATTATGGTACCTAAAAAGGTCTAGCAGTGCAAGGAAGATCATGAAGATTAAGTTTATTACTCAGTGTGTATGGTGTGATAAAGCATAAGAAACTCAGAATGTGAGAAAACAACTTAATATGGAAATACAAAGACAGATTAATAAAACTTTGAAATCCCACCAATCGATAATTTGATAAAAGTTCATAGTTCCACCACCAGAGAGAAGATCTCAGGCAACAACAGATGACAGTTGGGCCTTTGAGGTTGAAAAATGGAAACTTGTCCCTCAAGAAATAAAAAATATAGGTGACTTAGTATGAATAAACTACTAAAAATAGTTTAATCAGTTGATTTGGACATCACTTACTAAATTCCTCTAAAATGCACAATATTTATTGCTTTTCATAATAAACTTTTTGAATTTGAATTAGGTTTGCAGTAATGCAGTGGTTACTGTAATGATAATACAGTATTGTATTGTCTTGGTTTGACTGTCATATAGAGAATGGAAATTTTGGAATTCAGCAAAAGATTTCTCCCATTAGAGCTCTCTGGTTATATTTAGTGACATTGTGTTTATTCTTTTTTTTTTTTTTTTTTTTAAATTTTACGTCCTCCAACGTTAAGTTATATAGGACGATGAATGGAATGGGTGAAATGATGCTCAAATGAGCCCAGGGTCCATAGAGCTTTAAGTTACCCGACATTCGTCTTTCAGGATAAGGGAAAACCCTGGAAAAAACCTTATTCAGGTAACTCACCCTGACCGAGATTCGAACTCGGGACCTCTTGAACGTGAGACAGACTCGCTACCACCATGCTACCAAGGTGGGTGTGTTTATTCTGGTGATACCAATACCAGCAACTGGTTTCTAGAAGATGCCCAGGTAAATATATGACTTTAGTTGGTGTTAATTCTACCTGTTAGGTTGACAACACATGACTTGGTTTACATGTAGGTGAACCATAGGGTTTTAATGTTGTGTCGAGACCAATGTGTTCTATGTGTTTATTTATTTAGTGAAATCCTTGATTTCTAATTCTCAGGTTTACAATAAATTCTTAAAATAAGACCTGAAGTAAGTTTATTAGTAAGTACAGTATGATACAATATTTAGTGCTGGAAAGTATTTCTAAACAATTACTGACTATTTGATACTATTATGGGCGCATTATAAGTTGGTGATTGACGGTTGAAGGAGTGGGGAAAGAGAGGGGATAGCACCGTTGCCACTTTACCGTCCCTCTCCACGTGCTAGGCAATGAAGGTGACGGGTAGAGGGGAGGTGGAAGTTCGGTTGCAGTCAGTTGCAGTAATGCACACGCACATATTCCTAGAAATTTGCATACTGCAGTATTAATCGTAAGATTGCCGTAAGACTGTCTACACGTTTAAGTGAGCAGTTACCTAAGTACAGCATACGAATTTGTAACCACGATGTACATACCTGATTTTCTTCACTAGCGTATTTCTCTTTCCCTACTCTAACTATGGTATTCTTACTTACACCAACAGCAGCTGAGGTTCTGTCCAGTACTTTTGAAACGGGAATTATTGGACTCCCATTGTCTCTTTCATCCTCAAAATATTTTCTTACGGAACATACAATTTCCCTTGCTTGTCCTTTAATTGGGATTCCGTGCCCAAAAAGATTTTTTGTGGTCTTCGCAGATAGTTTCTTTCTGTCTGTTTCTGTAGCACAAGTGTTTGCGGTAGCCATGAGTAACGATAATTAGCTAAATATTGAAGTTGCACTGAAACACTAAAGTTGATCACTGAAACACACGAATTATATTGCGAAAATGTAAAGCTGTTTACACTCTGTGAAACATTCACTACTTGAAGCAGTACACTCTTAGTTTGGCAGTGACGACTGGGAAAAATATCCTAAGTAAGGGTTGGTCATTAAACTGTAAAGGTTGGTCATTGACCCAGAAAACGTCATAAGATATTCCTTGAAACTAAATCCACACCTGTTCCCTTCCAACAACGCATACCGTCTCATACTAAAGGGCAGCGAACGACGACGGTATTGTGATACTGCAGATTCATAAGCGAAGCAACAATAGGACCAGTGTCTGTTTACTGAAAACCTCAACATGCCGATAGAATAGCGTCATGCATAAAGCACGTGGTGCGATAGAGTTGGCAACATAGGATAAGCGGCTTGGGTTGCTATGACAACAGTTTACTTTTGATTGGTGGATTGCTGGTTGCTAGGCGACGGCAATGACGTGTCAGTGACGTGTTTATCTCCTCTCCTTGTTTTCGCAGCTGAACAGCACGTGGAGGCAAAACGCCAATCACCAACTTATAATGCACCCATTATAGTGAATCATATTGTAGGTTGCAGAACTGTATTGCAATTTAAGCCATATTAAATTCTTGGGAATTACCATCAAATTGTTTCCTCTAGAGTGATGTAATTGGGTTAAATTGCTCTTAATCCTGAATTCTAAGGGTTCAGTATTGGATTACAATTGATACCTTCATAAAATTTTTAGTTCAGAAATGTAGTGAAATTATCTCTCAACTGCTTCTACCATTCTCTTTTCATGAAAAGTGTAGCAACAGCAAAATTGTAAACAGAGTGCTTAGACTTTACTCCATTTACCTCTTTTAATTGATTTATTTAGTGTGTTTGTGTTGCAGGTTTGTTTGAGTCCAGTCTAATTGAGGCACATAGTGCAGAGTGCATTTCATTTGAGGGTAATGAAGATTACATTTCTAAAGTGGTAAGTAGCATCCATTCTAGTTGTGAGCTACTATTTGTCTTTTTGTTTCCATCACAATTTGGTTTCTGACTAATAATAGTGCTTATAAACAATACTAACCTTTAAATTAATTGCTGGAAATTAATAATTTCTTCACACTAACTGTATATAGGCTACGATTTTGGACGGATAGAGTTAACTTGAAAAATTCAATGCAATGACTGGGATTTGAACCATGGATCTCCTGGTTATCGTCCAGTCGCTTTTACCCATTGAGCTACCATGGCCAACATGCCGTCCTGACATTAAATTCTCCAGTTGACTCATATATGTATTTTCCTGCTAAACCACTAGGGGCTCTCATATGCAAAATACACCGTTTGTGGCGACTTACTATCGTAAGTACTTGAGTCCCAGACTTCACCATTAAACTCTTATTATTTAAGTTAATTGGTGGAAATTAGTCATTTCTTCACACTAGCCATATGTAGGGTATGATTTGGATGGCGTTGAATTTTTCAAGTTAATGCTAACTTTTTTACAGACTTTTTATAGACTTACTTATAAGTCAGTTCAAATTGTTTACTTTATTTAAGAGTGAGTTTATGTATACATGTATACAGTATCACAGATTGTGAGAGAATTATAGGGAAAGAGAGATGAAGCAAGATATAATTTCATATCTTGTGACTTGGGCAATTTAATCTTAGTGAAATATCCTAAAAAGTGTTTCCTTGGCTACAACTTCAAAAAAATATGAACAGCTCACTTTTTAGTTAATATTCCAACCATTATGAATACATAAAGAGTTTATGTTCTTATGGACAGTTTAGTTTTAGGATTAAGGAAAGGAAAATAGGTTTTAAAAAAATTGATGGAAATTTAATCATTTTTCCAAACTAGCCTTGTGTAGGCTGAGATTTGGATAGAGTCAGCCTGAAAATTCAATGCCTGGCTGGGATTTGAACCACAGATCTTCTGGTCTCCATCCGGTTGCTCTTAACCATTGAGCTACTATGGCCAACATGCCGTCATGACATTAAATTCTCCAACTGACCTATATGTTTCTCGGTAAACCACTAGAGGTTCTCATATGCTATAAGATATGCACCTTATGTGGCTACTCACTATGCTGTAAGTACTTAAGTCCCAGGTTTTATAGTTACCACTATTAGGTTAATTGATGGATCTATTCAGATCTTAGCCTACACACGGCTAATGTGGAAAATAGACCACCACTACTTCGTATCCCAATTCTGTACAAGGATACATTCTCGTCCATGCAGTTTGTACCACCTATGGGTTGTACTGGCCTATTACATTTGGACAGGGAACACATAACTTCATCTTTTCATCTTGACTTACGTTGGTCGCAGGGTTTTTCCCACAGCATGATGATAATACCAAGACAACAGCATTGTTATCCCAATGAGTGATAAGAAGATTTATGGAAACCTATATCACAAAGGCATTCCACTAATTTTCAAACATTGGTATAGATATGTGGATGACATTTGGGCAATAGTAAATAAAAAACAAGTAGATGATGCATTAAAACTACTTAATTTACAAAATTCTGCAATAAAATTTTCCATAGAAAAAGAGACAAACAATGAAATCCCTTTCTTAGATTTGAAACTTACCAGAAAACATAATAAATTTGAATTTGGCATACATAGGAAGGAAACACACACAGAAAATTTCATAAAAGTAGATGGATATAACCCAAGACAACACAAGCATGCTGTTATCAACAGTTTAACTTACAGGCTGGTTAATGTACCTTTAAAAAGATGGAATATATCAAAGAGTACAATAATATCATTCACACTGCAGAACACAATGGATTCAGTGCTGGATTGGTCAAAAAGAAAATTGATAAATTCAAAAGATAATAAAGATGCAAACAAGTAACTACTCTTTCTCCAATCAGCAATGAAACTTCATACAGAAAATTTACATATCATCCCAGAGCTACATACCTTTTCCAAAAGGTCTACAAAGAGTACAATATTATAAAAATTATTTGTGGTTGGTTTATTGACACTCGTCACTTACTTTTTCATATATTTATGAGAGACTAGTTTCAAAGGCCCTGGCCTCCATTTTCAATCTCTTCCCAACTGGCAACTGTTGTTATCTGCTCTCTCTGGTGGTGGAACTATGAACTTTTTTGTCAAATTATCTGCTGGCGGGATTTCAAAGTTCATTACGCGATCCTTATTTTTCCAGATGAATATGTTCTCCCATGTTGTCAATCTATTTTGGTTTATCACTCCTTTTAATAATTTTGGATTTGGATCAATGTCATGGTTTTCATTCCAAAAATGAAATGCTACTGCTGACTTGTCTTCTTGTTTCAATCTGATGTTTCTAAAGTGTTCTTTGACTCTGGTTTTTAAATTTCTTTTTGTTTGACCTATGTAGCATTTTTCACAATTCTTGCAATTTATTTGGTATATTCCAGATTTGTTACCTGAAGGAATTTCATCTTTTGTTTTTGAATTTAGTAATTTTAAAATTGAGTATCTATTAGTAGGTGCCAAGATGATATTTTGTTCCTTGAATATCTTTTTAAATTTATTAAATGTTTTTGGATGATATGTGAATGAACTGAATATGCTGTTGCTTTCTTTTTCTTTAATAAATGTGGTTGCTTCCTTAATGGTTTTCTTTAGTTTAGATTTTCTAATTTTCTTCAACACCAAACTTTTGTTGTATCCGTTTTCTTCTGCTATGTGTATTATTGCTTTTTGTTCCTTGAAATATTCTTCTTTTTCCATGGGTATGTTGACTAGTCTGTGTGTAAGGCTGTTTATTATTGCATGTTTATGTGTAATTGGGTTGTGGCTATTATTTTTTATATAATTTTCTGAATGTGTTGGCTTCCTGTAAATTCCAAATTTTATTTTTGTATCATTCCTGATGATATTTAGATCCAAGAAAGGTAGTTGTCCATTGATTTCCTTTTCTATTGTGAATTTGATAGTCCTTTCTTGCAGATTGAGTAATTTTAATGCATCATCTAAATGTTTACTTGGTACAATTGCAAAGATGTCGTCAACATATCTATACCAAACCTTGAAGATCAATGGGAAGGACTTTTTAATTTGTGTTTCAAATGCACTCATAAATAAGTTAGCCAAAAAAGGTGAAAGTGGATTGCCCATTGATAATCCTGATTTCTGCTTGTAGTGTTTTCCATTAAAGCTAAAGAAGTTTTGTTCAATGCATATTTTTGTTAGAGAAATATATTCTTCTGCTTCTATTGCTTCCATATCAATTGTATCTAGCCATTTTTTTAACACAGTCTGCAATTTTTCTGTTGGTATGCTTGGAAATAAAGATGTGACATCAAATGAAACCAGTCTGTCATTTTTGTCCAAATTTATATCTTTGATTTTTTCTACTAAATCTAAAGAGTTTCTTAAATTTGCACTTTCAAATTTTGGAAAACTATTAAATTTACTTAGTAACCATTTGGCCAAATTATATGTGGGGGCATTTATGCTACTAGTAATAGGTCTCATGCCTTTCCCTGTTTTATGAATTTTTGGCAGCCCATATACTCTTGGTAATGTTGGATTATCTACTTTAATTTTGTGCAATTCTTTTTTGTTGATTATTTTGCTCTCTTTTAGCGTTTTATTTGTGGTTTCAATGCAGTACTTTAATGGATTAGTTTCTACTTTTTGGTAATTACTGTCTTCTAACAAATCTAACACTTTCACATTTTTTGGCTAACTTATTTATGAGTGCATTTGAAACACAAATTAAAAAGTCCTTCCCATTGATCTTCAAGGTTTGGTATAGATATGTTGACGACATCTTTGCAATTGTACCAAGTAAACATTTAGATGATGCATTAAAATTACTCAATCTGCAAGAAAGGACTATCAAATTCACAATAGAAAAGGAAATCAATGGACAACTACCTTTCTTGGATCTAAATATCATCAGGAATGATACAAAAATAAAATTTGGAATTTACAGGAAGCCAACACATTCAGAAAATTATATAAAAAATAATAGCCACAACCCAATTACACATAAACATGCAATAATAAACAGCCTTACACACAGACTAGTCAACATACCCATGGAAAAAGAAGAATATTTCAAGGAACAAAAAGCAATAATACACATAGCAGAAGAAAACGGATACAACAAAAGTTTGGTGTTGAAGAAAATTAGAAAATCTAAACTAAAGAAAACCATTAAGGAAGCAACCACATTTTTTAAAGAAAAAGAAAGCAACAGCATATTCAGTTCATTCACATATCATCCAAAAACATTTAATAAATTTAAAAAGATATTCAAGGAACAAAATATCATCTTGGCACCTACTAATAGATACTCAATTTTAAAATTACTAAATTCAAAAACAAAAGATGAAATTCCTTCAGGTAACAAATCTGGAATATACCAAATAAATTGTAAGAATTGTGAAAAATGCTACATAGGTCAAACAAAAAGAAATTTAAAAACCAGAGTCAAAGAACACTTTAGAAACATCAGATTGAAACAAGAAGACAAGTCAGCAGTAGCATTTCATTTTTGGAATGAAAACCATGACATTGATCCAAATCCAAAATTATTAAAAGGAGTGATAAACCAAAATAGATTGACAACATGGGAGAACATATTCATCTGGAAAAATAAGGATCGCGTAATGAACTTTGAAATCCCGCCAGTAGATAATTTGACAAAAAAGTTCATAGTTCCACCACCAGAGAGAGCAGATAACAACAGTTGCCAGTTGGGAAGAGATTGAAAATGGAGGCCAGGGCCTTTGAAACTAGTCTCTCATAAATATATGAAAAAGTAAGTGACGAGTGTCAATAAACCAACCACAAATAATTTTTATATTAATTTTGACGTCACTGTTACTAAATTCCTCCAAACACACATCAAGTACAATATTACTTTGGCCCCACAGAACAAATTTAGTGTACAACACCTTTTGAAATCACATAATACAAAGGAGATACCCACAGACAAAAAGTCAGGTGTGTTCCGGATAAACTGCAAAGGCTGTGACAACTTTTACATTGGAAAAACAAAAAGGAACTTGAACATTAGGCTTAAAGAACATTTTAGGAACATCAGGAACAAAGAAGTAGATAAATCGGCAGTAGCGTACCATTTTTGGAAGGAGAATCATGATATAGAACGAGAAATCCACTTATTAAAAACTGTCCAAGGTCCAGCTGCATTAACCACGTGAGAAAAAATCTTCATAAAGAAATATGAAAGAAAATTGTTTAATTCGACACTACCTTTGAAGAAAACCCAAACTTCAAGTTCATCAAGATACTGACAGAGACACACCTATCGCCTCCAATGAGTTCACCAAACCAACATCCATTAGTTGACAACAGCTGATGATGTTAGGAAGATCCTAATGAAACGTGTTCTAGGTAAATACTAGCAATAAGTGAAGCATTGAGTTTTAGTTCAACTCAAAATTATATTAATTTTGTGCTTCATTGTATCATAATCCTTACACATTGGAAAATGGAACTCAGTTTATTTATTAAATGTTAAATATGTGTGGTTCATTTCATGTTCTCATTTATATGTAATTCCTGAAATTTTGTTTCATTATTGTAACTAATGATTGTTTTATCAAATACTATTGGAGGTTTGACCACATTTCTATTTTGGCAAATATGGAATGAAATGGCATTAGTCTTACCCTTATTTATAATTAGTTCATTAATAGCAAAAATAAAATAAATAGCATTTTTAATTGCTATCATGCTTTTCCGTGGTCCTTTTAGGATATGTTACTTAGGAATAAAGTGAAAAAATTAATAACAAAAAACAAAAGAATTACGTTATGCAATGAGTCATTTGTCATGCTTTCATTTTAAGTAATATAAAAACTGCACTATTACAATCTTAGTTGTCCAACTGAATTGTTGTTTGTGTCAAAGGAATGCTTACATCATTAACTTCCAAAGGTAGTAATAAAATATTACACATCGTAGCATCATTATGCCACAATAACAAGAGAGCCAATGCAGCACTATGGTACCATGCGGTACTACTAGTATTCACGAGTTAGGTGATAATTTTGAAGAAACAAAATTTTGGATTGTAATTATATCAACAGAAGCATAAAGTACACAAATGAAGCAATTTGAGCTATCAGTATAGAAGATGAAAAATAGAAACCATTTAATAAATTTTAAATGCCATCTGATGGCATTTACAATCATGCCACCACCAGATAATTCTAAGACAATACAACACCCATTAGATAATTAAAAAGAGCTGAGATTGGGCACAAACATGTTTAAACAATCTCTATATGAAAATTGTATAAGTCAAGGTATGAATAATTAATATTCTTACTCATTATACATTTGCTTTGTTTAGTAATTTCCTAAGAAATTGTTATTGATTTCGTTGGGTTTACTTGCTGTAACATTCAGTGAACTCTGTCACATTTGGCACATACCTTCGACAGACCTATTTCAAATGCACTTAAGTTTATGCATCATATATTCTACATCATCCTTCACTTGTCCAATTATGAGAACATAAGAGACTGTGCATGAAATTATTACAATATATAGTGCCATTACCAGGCATACCTTATTTCAATTTAAAATATATCTTCTAATATTATGCTTGTTTTGTCTTTTCCGTTGTGTTAATGTAAGTGCATAAAATAGTAAATGCTATGTAATTTTGTTTTCAATTTGTAATTCTTAAAGCTTTAATATGTTCTCTGTACTCAAATGGCAGTTATTTTAGATGTTACAAGTTCAAATTAATTTGCATAAATAACAGGGAAAACATGTTAATGTCTAACTTCATACTCATAAGTTATAAAATCATTAATAGTGTCGCGATCGCTTATGAACACAAAGGAACTGATAGGCAGCACGGCTATAAAGAGTATGCCGGAACAGATAAACATAGTGCGGGATAAAGGACTTGCCGGCACAGATAAGGTTTCCCGTATGGAACATTCTAGTGATATCTTGATTGTTGTATAGAACATTCAATTTCTTGTTCCGGAAATATCTAGAATTATCAATGAGGTATTTAAGGGAGCGATGACTCGCCAAGAGTTAGTCGTGAACAGATGTTATGTAACAAGAGTGTTGTAAACAGAGGTAATCAGAACATTTGTTGTGATCATCGACCTTGGTAGACTGTGTGTATGTGACGTAATTCTGTTACGTAAGGATTGAAAAGAGTGTATCTCTACGCAAATAAAGAACATTTGGAATATCTGCAACTTGGACTTTTAATTCTACTATCCCACAAAGTCACAATACATTTCTGACTAGCTTTTCTAATATGTTTTCAGAGATAATCATTGTTATACCACTTTTTTGTTTTGTCATTTTTTAAGGCTTAAATAAAAGGCACTTTGAGCAACCTGCTTTGATAACAACAAGCAAATTCTCAGACAGCATATTTTAGCTCCAAGAGTCTGGAAGCTGATGATTATGAAAATTTGGCAAATTTCTCTATCAGTGAAACATAGTTTTAATATTTGTTTTCAATTATATTGAATAACTGTTGTATGTTAAAATCCTTATATCAAAGTCTATGCATTGCAATATATTCTGAGTACATTTTCAATATATGTGAATATTTTTAAACCTTCATATTAAATGACATTACTTCAACACAAATTAAATTTCAAAAAAGGTATAATTTAGTCCAAGTCAAATGATCAATACAACATATACAGTCTGTGAAGATCAGGACATAATAGATAATATGAAAACAAGCAAAATAAAATAGGACGTAATATTCTACCTTGCAGATTTTTCCAAATGCCATTTGAGCATATATTTTTTCCATGGTCAACACTACTCTATAGATGGATTTAAACTCTAACTTTAGTTTTCATATAGCTTTGTAGAAAATTCCACATTTTCGTAGTGAACGGATTTGCTATTTTCAACAGCGGTTAATTGGTGGGCTGAACAGCATGCCTGTCAAACTGGCACCCTCTGAATAAAGAACGGCTGGTATTTTATAATCAAACACTTGCCGCCCACTCAAAATCCCCAGGATTGTATTAATTTTCCTAGAGATTGTAGTTATGTGCTTACTGAACCCACATTTCTCACGTTTTCAGAATTGTTGCACATATGCTTTTGATGTTTTGTCACACATAACTGCAGTTGTCACTATACACCAATTTGGTATATATGGATGTAAGTAAACATTAGGTACCCATTTATGTCAGTCAATATTATTGATTAACCTTATAAATTAAACTACAGGGACTTAAGTACTTATGGGATCTCAAATTGAGATATCCTCTTAGTCTACTGGGAAAATGAGAGTCATTTGGAGAATTTAATGTTGTACTGGGATGTTGCTATGGTAACTCAGTGATTAGAGTAGCCCTACATAAAGCGGAAGATCCATGGTTCAAATCCCGGCTAGAGCGTTGAATTTTTCATTTCTGTTTCTATATGTTAGGTACCCCATTTGATTTCTGTGTATGACATAATCTTCATAAGTCATAAAATGGTGCTTCCTAAGTAAACTTTCATTGTCACAATATATGGAACTAAACCCTAGTCTTTAAAGATTTCTACTGATTTAACATGATATAAAGCATTCTATTGACCTCTGTAATATACATTCAATTAGCTAATATTTGAAACTGCATTACAATTTTTAACAAGAAATCAGTGAATTAATTAACTTTTTGGACCTTTGTAAGATAATTCATTTCAGATACAATAAATCAAACTTTGGGACACATTTGCTTCTCTTACATTGTAAATTAACAGAACATGTTTCGGAAGCTTTTTCTTCCATAATCACTGCACATTGTACATGTCCCAAAATTTGACTTTATATTCAGTTTATTTTAACCTTGAATCCAGAAGTAATAATCTGCGTATGGTCTTCCTATAGATTCAGTTTTGGCACTACTAAAAAGCACATTAGTTTTGCAAATAATTTTTTTAATACAATTTTACATTTATTACACTGTTTTTGTTTCAGCCTTGTCCAATGTGCAAAAAGCTGGTAAATACAGCACTGGTGGATGTACATGCCGATGAATGTGCACGTTTGCTATTTGGGGATTAATGTTTGGTTCATCAACCAAAGTGCCTTCTGTTGTCTACAAATATAATTTCAATAAAGAGCAGTGAAAGTAAGTGACATCTAGAGCAGCATGAATGACTCAGTCTCCTTCGAGATACTGGCAACTTCCCACAGATGCTACAGCAGCAGACATGTGTAAAAAAAGGCTTTGTGGTATTTAAGCAAGAATAAGCCTTTATAATTCCTGCAATCTTGCATAAGGAATAAGACTGTTGATATTGTGATTATTTTTATAATCATTATTGTATTATATATTGTAAATATTGTATATATACTTTTTGGCGGTACTTTGCATTTTTTTATTTTGCAAGAAAAGATGTGTTGATAATTTTTTATAAAATTAATAGATTTTTACAAGTATTGGCAAGATTCCTAGATAATAGGAACCCAGATTCAATTTACAAATGCTCAGTGGATATACTGAGGATATACTATATACAGCTTTAGACAAAAAAAAAACAAAAATGAGCAGCTACCAGAAACAATTCGATTCTGAAAACATCGGAAGCATTCCATGACACTGCGTTCACAATATATGCTTTGGTAAGGTAGAGTCAGACTGAAAACTTCAATGCCATAGCCAAGCTTTGAATTAACAGCCGGGATTCAAATCCCAGCTGTGGCATTGAAGTTTTCAGTCTGACTCTACCTTCCACACTTTGGCCTGCATACGGCTAATTAATTTTTTCAATATATGCTTTGATACCACTCTGGCTTCATTTCAAAGTTACGCGATAGATAAGGAGATACTTTGTGGCTTGGCCATATGCATTGTAGCCAAGGGGTAAAACACATGTGTCTCGTAAGTGGACCAACTTGGGTTTGAATCGTTGATGTGCATGTTTCTTTTTATTATTGTTACTTATGTTTTTCTTGCAGAAGATAAATAATGATATTTTAAACACATTCATTTATAAAAACGCAAATAACATATTCTTGTTATTTTCAAAATAAATGCAATATTAATGAATGGTGCTGGCATATAATACAAAGTATCCACTCATGAAAATTTCACTAGGCATTTGGTCTCATCCCTGCCCTGCAGAATGAAGGCAGTAATAGAAGCAGAGGATTTACACACCCAATACTAAGTTAATTTCTATTTTTATTCGATTTTACGTATAGGAATAAAACATTTATCTCAGGTTAAAACAGAGTAGAGTTTAAAGTATTATATGTAAAAGCTGCATTAAAAGTGAAGCAGGAGAAAAATTCAAGCAAAAGAAAGGGCAGCAATGAATGGAATAAGAATATGCAAATATAAGCTAGAAATGACAACCTAGTGGTTAGAAAGAATGTTGTTGTTATTGTTTTCAAATGCCAGGCTTTGGCAATGAAGCCATTAGCTCTCTTGCTCTCCAATATTTCTGTGTAGTGGGTTCGGCAGGTAGGGCTTCACAGGTTAAAAGATGTTCTTCAGTCATTTCCTCTTCTTTGTTGCACAGAGGACAATTTGGACTTGAATAAATTTCTATTCTGTGAAGTGTTTGGCTAAATAATCATGTTCCGTAAGTAATCTAAAATTTGCTACTGCAGCTTTACGTGGTATTTCTGGAATAATTTCTGGATTTTTAATTAAAATGTTCCATGTTTTATCTTTGGCTTTGTTAGATATTGATTGGTTTTGTTTGTTTTTATATTTGCTTTTGATTAATCTTTTTATGGATGTAAAGGGTAAGTTTTTACTTTTGTTCTGAATTAAATGTACACCTTTTTTGGCAAGGAAATCAGCTGATTCATTTCCAGCAATTCTACAATATGCAGGTATCCATTGTAATATAATTCTTTTCTGTAGTTTTTGAAGTTTTTGGATCATTTTGTGACATTCTTTAATTTGGATTCACCTCATTTTATATGAACTTATTGCACATAATGCTACTTTAGAATCAGAAAGTATGACAGCATTTTTTAATTTATCTATTCTGTATAGAAGGTGTTGGAGTGAAATATGAATAGCCGTTACTTCTGCATCAAAATTTGTTGTTTGGTATCCTGCTGGTTGATAGAATGAGAACAGTGCACACTTAATTCCTGCTATGTAACCATTCTTCAGGTGGGTATCTATTGTTCACAGTTTCTAATGCTAATGCTTTTAGTACAGGTTTGGAAGTTTCAGATTTTGTAAATATTTGTTCTAAATGTAATTGAATATTAATTGGTTCAAAAGTCAGTGGGTGTTCCTTGATTAAAATGTTTTCTTTAGAATTAGGAAGATTCAGATCTGTTTTTAATTCCATAACTTTGTGTAGGAAACATGTTTGTGTTTTCATCTTGATTGGTTGTAGTAATCTTTTCTCCCATTTTGTTGATTTTAACCACAACATTTTTTCATGTTGTATTAGTGCCTGCTCCTCTAAAGTTAGATGTATTGGATAGTTCTGAGTTTGAAATCACCAATCAAAATTGTTTTACGGTGTATGGTTAGAAAATGTCTTAAAATCAAGTAAACCTCAGCAATTGGGAGCTATATTACAGTGTGTAATACACATTTCGTATTTCTACTACAACAATAACAACAAATGGCTGGGATTCAAACCTTTGTAGGTTTAGTTCCTGCTACTTGTCTATAGCCGCGCGACTATCACTTAATGTTCAGTAACTGAGACTCAACTTTTTTCACACATTACATTGTGCGGAAAAGGGAAGGATTCTCTATGCACAAAACATATGAAACTACACAATGTGTAAACATTCTCATTAATTTAAATTTTAATTTAAATTTAATTCTCATTATTATTATAATTATGAGAGGATTCAGTAGGATGAAGCTAAAGAGATCATTCTGTGACACCATAATAAAGCGGCTGTGGAAATGATGTGGACATAGAAAAATATTCACTTCCAGAGTCTGCTCATTGTTTTTGTCAAAGGGGTATGTTTTAAACCAGATTCTGTATTGTTGGGTGCTATATAAAAATTACAAAGGAGGTGATAGAGAACCCTTTCAGATGATAAAATCTATTGTTTTTATGAATGTTAAAATTAAGTTATAAATATAGTGAAATATCAGACACTTGTAAAATCTACACATATGCTTCAGTTATGTCCAATTATTAAATTATGTACAACTAATAATGGGAAGAATTGTACCAGAATTACATCTTGAATTTTTAAATTTATCAACCTTGGTTGAAACATGTATGACTGCCTACTCATTGAAACACTTACAAAAAACAGAAGTTTACTTTGCGTATTGTAGCTGTTATTAAGTATATTTCTTTATTCAAGCATGCAAAATACAGCTAATCCAGAGTTAAATGTCAGTTTATTATTACAGTTTTCTTAAACAATATTTCTCACAATTATTTATATTTTTTCATTCAATTTTACTGCAGTCATAACCATAACATGTTTATGTCCTCAGACTTTGGGAAACCTTGCCAAATATTGTGACTTTGTGGGTTCGTAGAATTAAAAGTCCGAGTTGCAGATATTCCAAATGTTCTTTATTTGCGTAGAAATACACTCTGATCAATTCTCACGTAACGGCATTACGACACATACACCCAGTCTACCAAGGTCGATGACCACACAGCGTTCTGGTTACATCTCTTTACAACATCAGCTCTCGTTACAACACTCTACAGCTGTTTACTCCTCTCTGTTTACGACTGACTCTTGGCAAGTCGTTGCCTCCTTAAATACCTCATTGATAGATTTGAGAGATTTCTGTAACAATCACTAGATATTTCTGGAATAAACAAGACATCGAAAGTTCTATAAAACGATCAAGACGTCACCAGAATGTTCCAGTTACCTCACTTATCTGTGTCGGTAAGTATTTTATCTCACGCTATCTTTATCTGTTGTTGCAGGCTCTTTATTTCCACACTGTCTGCCTGTCAGTTCCTTTGTGTAAACAAGCTGTGCGAACCACTTTAGCACGTACACTGTTAATCGTAAAAAGGGATTCGCGACAATATGTTAAATACCTTTACAGACTTGCCATTAATGGGTCTGCTTACAAATCTGGAACTTCCAAATTGAAATTCCATGGGATCAGGATCCTTTCCTTAACCTATCAAGTAACCATGTCAAAGGTTTCAGATTCATGTGTGTGAGTCAGATTTTGGTCACATATTGTAACACAATTATTTATAAAAGGTGTAACTACAGCAATTGAGGTTAGATCATAATCAAATAAAGTCTGAGAAATTACCTCTCTCTTTTGTTTCCCTTCCCCAGTTCAGGCACTATTTAGTTCAATACAATGGACATTCCTTTTGGGGGTAAAGTCACTTCCAGACTTTTGAGAAAAATGACTGATGTATTCTGGACCATAAACAGTGATAATTAAATATGAAGAGTGGTGCTAGCTTTCCAGTAAGGAATTATAGCATAGACTACTTTTTCTAGTTTAAAATACATAAACAAATTAAAGATAAGAGGGTTAGGGCTATGACATAGTTTGAAAATCTCGTTAATATACTTATGGCAGGAAGACTCAAATTTAGTAAAAGTATTACTTTCTAGACTTAGGGAACGACAGGCTAATTTAACAAAACTAGTTTTGTAAGTATTTATTTGATGAAATATGCAACAATCATATTCATCGAGATTTAACTGTATTGCAATACATACATAGTGAACTCATCATATGGAGAGGATATACATAGAAAAACATAAAAACCAACTAATGAACTTTGAAATCCCGCCAGAAGAGAATCCCACATTTAAGTTCATCACTAAATCAACAGATGGCAGCAGCAACCCCAGAATTACCCACACCGCTGGATCAAGCTTCAGTCACATAAGAGCCGTAGATGCAAACGATGATTTGCGAAACATGTCCTCAAAATAGGTATGAAAGTGAAGCAGATGTGTAAAAAATACGACTCATCTAAAATTTAATAATCATATTCATATTCATTTATTGCATCCGTAAATCATACATTCATGATGTGGAATTGTCAAATTACTAACTACACAAAAAATAGTAACAAAAAACAAGAATTACAATAAGTTGTTAAGCATAATAACCAAATAAATACTTAAAATTTACATTCCTTTTATTCCTACCCTTTGTCATTTAAATAATCTTCTACTGAGTAGAAACACTTTTGTAACAAATACTTCTTTGATGTGTTTTTAAACTTTGTGAAGGTGATGTGGAATTGTCAAATTACTAACTACACAAAAAATAGTAACAAGAAACAAGAATTACAATAGTTTTTAAGCATGATAACCAAATTAATAATTAAAATTTACATTCCTTTTATTCCTACCCTTTGTCATTTAAATACTCTTCTACTGAGTAGTAACACTTTTGTAACAAATACTGCTTTTATGTGTTTTTAAACTTTGTGAAGGACTCAATGTTTTTTATTTCAGTTGGCAGTTTATTGTAGATATGAATTCCGTTGAATTTAAAACTGTGCTCATACATTTTCTTTTTATGATAGGTGACATGTAAGTTTGAACTATTTCTCGTGTTACGGTCATGAATATCATTGCTTTTTTGAAATTTATCTAAACTATCTGAAAACTCTCTTTGGAAGTTCATCTCACAATCAACAGATGTCACCTCAAACAACCAGCTCACTTCAAGAAACCACGGATCCAACCAGTTGGATAGTTGCTGATGATGGGGACGAGCCGGTCTCCGAAACAATTGTTCAAGTAAGGATATTTTAAGTGATGTTGTGTTTGAATACCAACTCATTACTTCAATTGTTATATACATCACTGTTTCTAACCTTTTGCTTCAAATAATATTATCTAAGTTCGTTTTAACCTGTACTATTATTTCTAAAAGGTAAATGCTTGGTAATGACAATATGACTAATTTTTTGAACCATTGCTTACAACTATCTGTTCTCTTTAAATTCATCATAATTCTAATTACCCTTTTTTGGATTCTAAATACTTTGATAATGCTACTACTATTTCCCCATACTGCTATACCATAAGAAATTAATGATTGAAAATTTGCAAAATAGGCTATTCTTAATGTATTCAAATTTACACTGTGCTTCAAAATTGATATTTGGAAACAAATGCTACTTAATTTCTTCATTAGACTTTCAATATGTATATTCCAATTTAGACTGTCGTCCATCCAAACTCCTAAAAATGTTGTCTTTCCTGTATATTTAATTTCATTTTCATCCATTTTAATTTCAGGTAAATTAACTGCCTTATTGATTTCATTATGAAAACCCAATGCCTGACTCTTATCCTTAATTATAACTAATTTGTTATTTTGAAACCAAATTGATACTTCTTTCAAATTATTTATTACATTTTTTTTTAGTTCGTCATCATTTTGACCTGATATCAAGAGGCTCGTATCATCTGCGAATAAGGAGCATTTTAAAGAATTTTGTGAATAAAGTGCCAAATCATTAATATACAAAATAAATAGCAATGGCCCTAAAACTGAACCCTGCGGAACTCCACAGTTTATGCTAGCAGCTTTTGATTTTATAGTTTTTATTTCCTTTGTAGTTTTATCAACAAACTCTATTTCTATTATTTGCCTTCACTCTCTCAAGTAGGAGACAAGCCAGTTATTTGCAGTTCTCCTAATTCCGTAGTGAGATAATTTCTTTAATAGTATTCCATGATCAACTAAATCAAAAGCTTTAGACAGGTCGAGGAATATTCCAATACATTTTTCTGAATTGTCAAGCTTTTGGTGCACTTTGTCTATAAACTGTACCAGTGTAGTATTAATGGACTTTCCTTTTTGAAAGCCAAGCTGCCGATCAGAAATTACATTAAATTTTGAAATAAAGTTGCACAATCTAATAAAAACCACTCTTTCTAATATTTTGGAAAAGATCGATAGCATTGAGATGGGTCTAAAATTTTGAACTTCCAATTTTGATCCCTTTTTTTATACATTGGCTTTATTTTTGCCATCTTAAAGCAGTCTGGGAACCTACCTCCACTCAATGATAAATTTATTAAGTGCACTAATGGTTTTACTAAGTGGGCAGAGCATCGTTTTACCAAGAAATTTGAAAAACCATCCAAGTCAGTAGAGCTTTTATTTTTCATGCTTTTTATTATAGTGTGAAGTTCATCTTCTGTTGTGGGTGCAAGAAAGATAGTTGGATATGTTTTATTACTTATTATTTTACCTTCCGTTACTTTTGACTCCCCTACAATCAATTTTGGTACCCCAGCATAATACTGACTAAAAACCTCTGCAACCATCCGAGGATCATCTATAATTTCGCCTTCTTTCTGGAGTTTGTAGTCATCTCGCGTGGCTTTTACTTTGTCACATCAATACATGTATCTAAAGCAGTAATCTACCACTGAAAGTATGACCCGAAGTTCAAGGAATCAAAAAATAGGATGTTTGGTGGCCTTATTAGGGTGACGTGCCAGAGTAAAGTGCCTTCACTTATTCTTTCATAGTTGGAGTATATACAATGGGTGTTCCAAAAATAAGTTTCATCATTTTTTTTTTTCACACTGAAACTTTAATGCCAAATAAAAATATACCATGGCATTATGAACTATACACCTTGAAGTATTTTTTCACATAGTCACCTCACATTGAGACATATTTTATAGCGTGCAATCAGTTTGAAGCAATCACTCTGGTAAAACTCCGAGCCCTGCAACACAAAGAACCTTTTATGTTGCAGAACACTGTGGCCATAACCTTTCCTGCGGAGGGTGACAATTTGAACTTCTCTTTGTCATTGAGGCGGCCTTGGTTTCTGGATAAAGTGGTGTACCCATATCTCATTGTCTGTAATTATTCTGAACAGGAACTTGTTTCCCTCTTGCTCACACCATATCAAGTGATCAAGGCTGATTCCCACTCTTGCATTCTTGTGATCTGGGGTCAGGTTTTTCAGCACCCAATTTATGGACACTTTTCAGTAACCCAACAGATCATGGAACATGTGATGGGTCTGAGCAAGACCAATATCCAGTGTGGATGTCCCCTTTTAACACTGTTATATGCCTGTCTGCTAATATGTCCTGTACTCTAGCATGTTGGTTTCATTTGTGGATGTGAAGGGATGGCCACTTCGACCTTCATCCTCCACACTCTGCCTTCCTTCACTGAACATGTAACATCAGCCACCAACCATTTGATGAGACACTACTTATTTACACAGTCTGCAGACTATCATGGATGATGGACACACTAGTCCCACGTTCTCATTCATACCAGATAATAGCACACATTTCCATTGGCAACCATGTTGCCAGCACAGGTCCATCTCCCATCATGATTTGTATTCGAATAACCTCTGGCATGCTGGTCTGCTGCACATCTCTCTTCTTTGGTGTTCTGTCCATGCATCATTCCCCCTCTGCTGACGATGCTTCTGCTGTTAAACTAACAATGGGCATTGTTACTTATGGTGACTGTTTAACCTGGTGTGTCATCTTCTCATTAGAAAAAAGTGATAAAACTTACTTTCGAGACATCCCTCGTATGATAAGTCTGTGCTGTGGTTGAGTAGTTAGACTGCACGACTCTCACCAAGGCAGCCCAGGTTCGATTCCAGATGACCAAAAAGTGAGATTTGTGGTGGACAACATGGCACTAAGGTGGATTTTCTCCAGGATCTCTGGTTTCTCCCACCATCTCATTCCACCAGTTCTCCATCTTCATCTCATGTATCATCAATGTCACCACCTGCGGTGCTGCATGTAGTAAAAGTGGGCATTAAACACTATACATTACTATACATCACTATACATGGCTCCAATCCCAAAGGTTTTCCTTTTTATTTTTATAGATGTTTCTTTGGAAGGAAAGAAAACCCTGAGTGGTATATTTTGCATACATGTTTGAAAAGAGAAGTTGAAATAATCAAAGTAGTCTTTTCTTTCAAGAAAGAAAAATGCAATATGAATAATAAGTAATTTATTAAATACTCTCACAATGAACTGTTTAATCACACTACCTTTATTTGTTTCTTAAAAAGTTACTGGAACATATTTCAGAGACTGTCGACTTCATCTGTTCCTGTGACTTGGAGATAGCATTTCCTGACTGGATATACTGTATGATTAGATCTTTTTTGTTACCTGATGAAAACAGATAGGTAATTTATTTCAGAACCCTGTTTTCTGTTGAAGTAAAATCCTTCCAACCTGTATTGATATACTCTATGATTAGATCATTTTTGTAATGTGATGAAATTGTTTTAAGTATTTAATATGTTGAAAGGCTTAAATGAATTTTGTGAAAAGAAGTCAGACTAAGTAATGCATTTAAGTGCCCTGTTTTGTTTTGAATTAAACCCTTCCAAACTGTATTCTAAAATTAAAAGCTGTAATTATTTCATAAAAATAAAAATGTGCAGCGACATGAGCAAAAATAGTTTTACTGTAGTACTGTTCTTTAATAACACATGCATGTTACAACCAAACATTTAAATGTCTTACTGTAATGACACTGTTTTACAAGGAATCTTTTTATATGGAAATATGTTTCCAAAGAATATCTGAAATTCCCTATTAAGCACAGTTTTATAGTAATATGAACAACCTTATATCTGAAAGTTAATATGGGGTAAGTAAAAAAGTATGGAACAATGCTTGTAACTTTGTTTTTATAGTTTTGTGAAGTGATATTGCTATTCTTTTTTAATTTTTGTTGTAGAAATTGCACTAATTTTACCTATAACTATTATTCCATATAGCTCAAATATAATAATTTGAATATTTATAATTTTAATGTTATTATTAATATTATATTGTACTTTTTGTAGCATAAATATAATTTTTTTGGAAAAGCTGTAAGATACCAACATGTTTTCATAATACTATGATTGTGAATACGGCATGACGCTTTTTTTAATGGCCCCATTTTTTTGGTCCTCAGGTCTCGGAACATACAGGTAGATGCTTTTTTGAACTGTAATTTAATTTATTAGAACATACATTCATAACAAATTTAGGGTGCTGTGTTGTAACACATGATGAATTCACTTCAGAAGGTGCTCAAAATGGCCTCCATTTACTGCCAAATAATACCAAAATCTGTCTTTGAAATTAGTTAATGTTTCCAGCAAAACTGTTCGCCCAATCAGCTGCATATCTTGCCCAATTCTTTGCTTTAACTCTTCAAGATTCCTTGGTTGATCTTTTTAAATTGGTAAAGTGCTTGTATACCCTCCACTTCAAATACCTCCACAAGAAAAGGCCTTAGAGGTTCAGGTCAGGAGATCTTGGTGGCATTCAGCACTTCCTCTTTTGCCAATTCATCTTCATGGAAATTCATGATTTAGGTAATTCACCATCTCCCTTCCATAATGTGCTGGCAAGTAGATAAATGTTGATTTTCTTCTACTGATAATAAAACATCAAGTGCTTTATCACCATCTGTAACTAGTTTTGGCCTTTCAGACTTTGCCTTATTTTTAATACGTCCAGTTTCATTAAATTTTTTCAAAATTTTGCTTACCGTAGAATATGTAATCCTTTGCTCTGGATGCATTTCATCAAACAAGACACAAACCTCTTCTTGGGTTCTCCTTCTATCACCATATCCGATTATCATTAGTATTTAAATTCATTATCTTTCTGTAAATTGTGTCATGATTAATTACTTTTAGGAAGATTTTGCAATGAAGTTAGGCATTGTTGTCCTTATTAGCTTAGCTTTTGTGTGTATTTGTTCATTCCGAAGCCACATATTGAAGTAGCCTACTGTATTGATAGAGAAAGTCAACATGAAAAATTCAATGCCATGGCTGGGACTTGAACCATGGATTTCCTGGTTTCCATCCAGTCGCTCTAACCCATTGAGCTACCATGTTGCCACAAATGGTTTATCTCGAATGCGAGATCCCCTAGTGGTTTACCAGTGAAATATGTGAGTCAAATGGAGAATTTAATGTCATGACAGCAAGTTGGCTATGGTAGCTCAATGGGTTAGAGCAACTGGACGGAAACCAGAAGATCCATGGTTCAAATCAGCCATGGCATTGAATTTTTCATGTTGACTCTATCTATCAAAAACCTTAGCCTGTGTATGGCTAGTGTGAAGAAATGATTAATTTCCATCAATTAACTAAAATAATAAGAGTTAAATGATGAAGTCTGGGACTCAAGTACTTATGATAGTAAGTCGCCACAAACGGTGTATCTCGAATGCAAGAGCTCCTAGTGTCAAATGGAGAATTGAATGTCATGATGGCAAGTTGGCCATGGTAGCTCAATGGATTAGAGCGACTGGACGGAAACGAGTTCCATGGTTCAAATTCTGGCCATGGCATTGAATTTTTCATGTTGACTCTATCAAAAACCTTAACCTATGTATGGCTAATGTGAAAAAATGATTAATTTCCATCAATTAACTAAAATAATAAGAGTTAAATGATGAAGCCTGGGACTCAAGTACTTACGATAGTAAGTAGCCACAAACGCTGTATCTTGAATGCAAGAGCTCCTAGTGTCAAATGGAGAATTGAATGTCATGATGGCAAGTTGGCCATGGTAGCTCAATGGGTTAGAGCGACTGGACGAAAACAAGGAGTTCCATGGTTCAAATTCCGGCTATTGCATTGAATTTTTCATGTTGACTGTATCTATAAAATATCTTAGCCTATGTATGTTTAGTGTGAAGAAATGATTAATTTCCATAACTAGCCTGTTTAATTCAAAACCTACTCAATTTGAAGTAATGAGATAACATTTTCCTTTGCTTAGTACACATGCATTAAGGTCCCAATAAATTTAAATTGTGGTTTGAAAGGGCATTTGTTTGTACATTCTGAGACTTGAGGACTGGGAGAAGTGCAGAAAAAAGAAATGTTACCTTAAAAAAAAAAGAAATTCACTCCCTTTATTTGTAATCAAAGTATTGTAAGGGCATGTTGATATCTGACAGCTTTTATAAAAAATATCACTTCATAGAATTGTAACATTGGGGTTACTCACCCAATATATAGGGTGTTGAGGGTGTAAATGCATATATTTGTGAGGGTAATGGTATATGTAACTTTACAGAATAATTGTAATCTTCTAAATCTTAAAAATCCTTTCATGGAAGTGTTGAAAACAGTGTTGTTGTATAAATTAAATTAATTAGGAGTCGATTAATGACACAAAACAACACTTACTTTTAAGTTTTCCCGGAACCAGTTTCTGAGGCCTTCCCTCTATCTTCAGCCGGACATCGACTTGTTCTCATTGGTGTAGCTGGCAATATTTTGTCATCGGTCTCCTCTGGTGGTGGTTCGAGGAACTTGCTGAACAAATCTTTCTGGGGGATGTCGAAATTGTCTGGTTTAGCAATGGGCAACCCCTTATCACCCTTCCTGGCCGATCTGTACATGAGTGCACTAGAAATAAGGATCACTAAAGGTTTCCCATGGATGTTCAAACTCTGGCAAAGAAATGTAGATGACATATTTGCCATAGTGCCAAAAAAACACATCAGTGATGTACTAAAACTTTTAAATATTCAAGAAAAAAGCATCAAGTTCACTGTAGAAGTTGAAAAAGACGAGTATTTACCATTTTTAGATCTAAAAATAATAAGAAATAAAAATAGAATAAACTTTGGCATTTACAGAAAATCAAAACACAAACAGACAACTACATAAAAGCTAATGGCTACAATCCAAGATCCGACAAACAGGCAATCTTTAATAGTTTAGCACACAGACTGGTCAACATCCCTCTCACAGCAGAAGAATACAAAATAGAATACAACAAAATTATTGAAATAGCACAGAAAAATGACTTTCCCAAATCACTAGTAGACAAAAAAGTGAACCTAGCAAAAAAGAAGAAACTACTAAAGGAAACCACAACCCTCTCAGCTACAGAAACTAAAATGATCTTCAAAAAATTCTCTTACCATCCATGGGCCTATGATAAATTCAACTAGCTCCAGTGAACCATTACTCCTTAAAAAACCTAATTTGCTCAGACATCAAAGATGCCATTCCATCTAACAAAAAATGTGGTATATATCAAATTGAATGCTGTGACTGTAGTCAAATTTATATTGGAAAAACCAAAAGAAATTTAGAAACAAGAGCAAAGGAACACTTTAGGAACATAAAATACAAACAATTAGAAAAATCAGCAGTTGCCACGCATTTTTGGGAAAAAAAACCACAACATAAATCCAGAACCAAAATTACTAAAACATACAACAGGAAACATGGGAACAAATCTTTATTTCAAAAAATAGGAACAAAGTATTCAATTTCGAAATCCCCCAGAAAGATTTGTTCAGCAAGTTCCTCGAACCGCCACCAGAGGAGACCTATGACAAAATATTGCCAGCTACACCAATGAGAACAAGTCGATGTCCGGCTGAAGATAGAGGGAAGACCTCAGAAACTGGTTCCGGGAAAATTTAAAAGTAAGTGTTGTTTTGTGTCATTAATCGACTCCTAATTAATTTAATTCTAAATCTTATCTTGAAGTAATTTTTATGGGAGTATAGAAAGCACTTTCAGGTGCCAAACTGACATTCTGTAATGATGTATGTGGCTTAATGAGAGCTCTAGACTTTAATACAACATAATGGAAACATAATGTCTTCTGTCCTAGTTACCTATGCTAAAATGGCTAAAGAGTAATAATAAAATTTTGGAATTTGTGCTCACATGTAAAGTGAATGCAAATAGAAAATATATTTGGTGACCTCAAAATTATTACCAAAATGCATAGCTACACTAAATGGATGTTACATATTTGAGTGAGACAGTACTGACAAATACCCATTACACTGGCCAACAAAATGAAGTTATTTTAACCACCAGAGATTAATCTATTTTCTAGACCAACTTTGTTAGCTGATTTAGAACTGTAGTCAATTTTTTTCCATTCTGTATAATTTTTAAATTATATTTAACTCATATAATGCATAAATCATACTATTCAAAATAAATACATTATCTCACAATCAGATTATTGTTATTTTATGATCAGCATACGTAATATAAAACTTAAAACTATTGTTGTGTCCCAGATCCAAGTCTTTTATTCAGTTTTCTCCATATGCAGTTGTTGAGTAATTTCCAAAACAAAATATTAACCTTAAAAAAAATGTTAAAATGTACATAACACATTCCCTTGACAAATATATATTTGTAACTGTAGACAACATTAATTTTATAAAAAATGAAATATAGTTATTTCAGTTTTCACAAATAGGATAAAATAAGCTCAGTTATTTACAACTGGAAGTTAAAAATGCTTACTAGTGGATTGTTAGTTCTATACATCACAATACAGCATCCAGAAATAATCTGCCATTGTTGTCTCATTCCATAACCCTTGGTAACAATTTTCCATCACTTTTATGTGCTGTTGAAATATTTTGCCCATTTTGGAAAAACTCTAGGAAATGAATTCTCAATAAATATGAATACTCCATGTTTGTACTAAAATAACTTTCTTATAAAAGAAAGACGACGAAAACCCATTTGAAGCTATTCCAAGCTCTCAATTGTCTCATTTAATTTTTGAGAGAATTCATCATGCAGTAATTCCGAAAACACTTTTCTTTTCAGTTTTCAAATCCAGTTACACTTGGCATAATACTGTGACTTTGTGGGTTCGTGAAATTAAAAGTCCAATTGCACAAACTCAAAATGTTCTTTATTTCCACCAAATTACAGTTTGAACACTTGCCGATTACATAGAATTACTTAGCGCACACAATTACAATTCACCAGTTCGTCTGTCACAGGTCCATTCCACCTCACAATCACGTACAACTCCACTGATACACATACACAGTCTTCCATTCCATTTGCTCACTCGGCACTCCTCACAGCTGCTCGCCAAGAACTCACTGACTCGTCCACTGCAGGCCTTTTATAGGAAAGACCGCCGTTTCTGGAAGGTTCGCGGCTCGCATAATTATTTCAATATTTCCAGACGTCTGGTGGGAGGGGAAAGAGACGGTACAGGGCTCATGCCACTCTTCTAATCATCCCCTCAGTTAGTGACACGAGACAAATGGGTAGGCGTGGCCTAAATGCTTCCCGTCTGGCCCTACTGCCGGCCGGTTCTATCTGGAATTCCGACGTTCGGGTGACAATACTCTTCTCTCTTCTGACTGCCCCAAGGCACATATAAAGCAGCAGAATTTTGTAAACTCCCTGCATTTCCAATAGTGTGCCAAGAATTTTCAAATCTCTGTGGATGTTTCACTGGTAGAAGTTATAATTGTTTCTAATACCTTACTCATGTTTTCATAAGCTTCTTTTAAAAGACGAAATGGGCAATGGGTACAGAAGGCTTCAGATTCCCATTATGTAGAATCACATTCAAACTTTTCTAACGTAAACAATCAATAAATAATCTCCAGTCAAATGTCCATACTTTTGTTTTAGTTCTTTAAACATGCCATTAACATCATTGCATATTATCATTGGACTATCTGAAGAAAAGATTTTTTTTTAAAAGTTTGCTCCTTGTCCTTTAATGAGAAATCCTACTATCCTTTTTTAGTACATTTTTCTCCTTCAGTGTGGATGATAGTAGTTTCGCTTTGTCCTTTGAAAGTGAAAGCTTTTTAATGAGGTTATTTTATTTGAACTGATTAACTTTCTGAGTTTCAGAAGTAGGATGCCATGAGTCTGGTTGACTCCTACGGCAGATAAATAAATTAAAAAATATCAGGAACAAAAGATCTAGGTTCACCATCTCAGTATCAGTTTCTTATTTTTTTTTTCTGTTCACTTTCTGGAGGAATGAGAACCGGAAGCAGGTCACTGTGGGGGACCAGTCTATTTGCTGATAAAAGATTTGGATATATACAATAATTTTACATTTATTTTTTAATATTATTTTTTACTTTAATATCCAGACAGCAAAAGTAGTCATTGATGTGGTTTTTCATTTCCTGCAAAATCATTGGTATACCAAATGGCATCAATCTTTTCTGTTTCAGCATTCATTCTGCTAAAACTTCCACACATGGCTTACACATATGTGGTATCCAATTTTTATCTAGATCACCCAGTGGAATGCCAAAGTATATATAGCTGGTACACTTTTAATGTCTTAAAAAAATATTTATTTATTTATTTTCAGTGCCTCTATGATTTAGGTGTGAACCACATCCATGGTGCAACAGCCTGAATTGGGCCTGTGCCTGTAAAACCTGACTGCGGGCTTCATGGCCACATATGCAAGGCAGAGATGGGCATGGGCAATCATGCAACCAATACAGGGAGGAGATGCAGTCAGCATTTCTGTAACCCCAGCCCAGAAGTTGGCATTTTTTGGTCAGGATTTGCTACCTATTGTTCAAATTCATCACAATGCTGAGTGGAAACTGGCCCTATGCCCAGGATTTAAAATCTGCAACTCCACAGGTGGATTGATGGAAATTAATCGTTCTTCTAGCCGTGTATAGGCTAAGGTTTTGGATATGTAGAGTCAGACAAAAATTCAATGCCATGGCCAGGATTTGAACCACGGATCTTCCGGTCTCTATCCGGTCACTCTTAACCATTGAGCTAGCATGGCCAACATGCCATCATGACATTAAATTCTCCAATTGACTCGTTAAACCCTTATTATTTAGTTAACTGATGGAAATTAATCATTGTTCCACACTAGCTGTGTATAGGCTTAGGTTTTGGATATCTAGAATGCGAAAACCCCTATTGGTTTACTGGGAAAATGTACGAGTCAATTGCAGAATTTAATGTCATGATATGTTGGACATGGTAGCTCAATGGTTAAGAGTGTCCTGATGGAGACCGGGAGATCTGTGGTTCAAATGCCGGCCATGACATTGAATTTTTCATTCTGACTCTATCTATCCAGAGGTAGGATTGAACCTGAGCATTTCCATGACAGGGAACCAGAATATAATGCTCTAACTCATGCCACGTCAAGGAATAATAAACCACATACATAACAAACTTTTTTTTGGATGATTGATACAATTTCACGGCATAGTAAGGGAAGGCTATTGGACTAACATATGTTTTTGTTTACCACATTTCTTGATGAAAAACATGACAAACAAACTTGAATGTACATGCACTTGCAGGACTCTGTCATGTTTGTTCAACAAGATCAGTGTTATAAGTGTAGTCATTACAGAGATGTTAAAGTGAGTACTAGTATGCCTCATCAACATCAAAGGGAGTCATATCAGCATCTGAGTGTATTCAAATGTGATAGAATGATTGGTCTCTGGGAAGCGGGTTTATCACACTGTGACGTTTCGGCTCATACAAGCATGCTGCTTTGACAATGATGCATGTGTGGAAGCAGTGGATACAAGAAGGTCAATGCAGTAAAGAGCAGGTACTGAATCACAGAAGATAACTACAGCACAGGATGACTACCATCTTGTCCACATGGCCATTATGGACTAAACAACTTTGTCTGCAGTGTTGGCTGGATGCTGGAGCACTGCAATAGGTGTAAACCAACTACAAATAGTTTATGAGGTGTAAACCTGTTTGCATCAATAATTTGCCACTGTTTGCTGCGGATTTCAATAATGTTGGCTTCCACTGTCAAGAAAGCACAAGCACCTCCAACTACAATGGTCATGTGAATGCCATCACTGGTGTGCTGAGTGGCAAAATGTGGTCTTCTCAGACAAGTTTGTGTTTCAACCTGTCCTACAGTGATGTTCACATATGTGTTCATTGGTACCATGGTGGGCGCAATCCAGAGGCCTGCATTATTAGCGGCATAGTGGATTAGTACCAGGTGTGATGGTTTGAGGTGCCACTGGTTTCAACAACTGATCCACCTCCTAGTAATTGAGGGCACTTTAAATAGCAACCAGTACCTAGGAGAGATCATAGAGTTTGAAGTACTCCCCTTGCTTCAGGCATCTCCACAGGTCACACATTTCAACAGAACAATATCTGGCCACATATTGTGAGGAATGTACAATCCTTCTTCGAAGAGTCACGGGTACTATTGCTTCCCTGGCCTGAACATTCACCTGAGATGTTGGCCATCAAACATGTCTGCGATATGGTTGGTTGGCAACTTGTTCATTAAGTCCTTCAGTTGCCAGGATCGTAGATTTGTATGCTTGTATACAAACTGTGTGAAGGGAGATCCCTCAGGAACATATTCAGTAGATCGAGATTTAACTGTATTGGAACACCACAGTGAAGCGAAAAAATATTAATTTTTAGATGAGTCGTATTTATTACACATCTGCTTCACTTTCGTACAAAAGTGAAGCAGATGTGTAATAAATATGACTCATCTAAAAATTAATATATTCAGTAGCTTTTTGATTCCATGCCATGGTGTATAGTAGTTCTGATTGCAGCGTGTAGTGGCTACACCAAATGCTGAATATTCAGATGTCATCCAAAGATTTGAAAAGTTAATCATTTGTTTACTCTCAAGTACCTATTTTGTAGTGTTAAATTTGTTGCATTCATGCATTTCCGTTTTGGTGTTGCAGTTTTCAAAAACAGTAGTGTATTTTGCTTACGTTGCTTAGTGGATCATCACTAACTACAGTATCATAGAACAGGTATAAGATTGCTTTCACTTTCCCTTGTGGTTTGCTACAGCAAATAGATTTTACAACCTCTTAAGCAGAGTGAAACATGAATTATAGATAAGTAGACTTTACTTCTGACACCAATCAGCTTTCCTGGTTGAAATTCTTGACCATGTTATTAAGAAAAAGGAACAACCTCAACTGAAATGGAAATAAGAAAAAAAAAAAAAAAAATACAGTGTAAGAAACAGTAGCTAGTGAACATCTACTTCTTTATTAATTTTTAGATGAGTCGTATTTATTACACATCTGCTTCACTTTCGTACCTATTTTGAGGACATGTTTCGCAAATCATCGTTTGCATCTACGGCTCTTATGCAACTAAAGCTTGATCCAGCGGTGTGGTTAATTCTGGGGTTACTGCTGCCATCTGTTGGTTTAGTGATGAACTTAAATGTGGGGTTCTCTTCTGGCGGGATTTCAAAGTTCATTAGTTGGTTTTTATGTTTTTCTATGTATATCCTCTCCCATATGACGAGTTCACTATGTTTTTGTACGTATTTTAGTAATTCTGTGCTATCTTCAATTTCATGATTTTCAGACCAGAAATGAGCTGCTATTGCGGACTTATCAATATTTTTGTATCTTAAGTGCCTGAAGTGTTCTTTCTTTCTAGTGCCTATGTTTCTTTTTGTCCTCCCTATGTAAATTTTTTCACAGTCTTTACACTTAATCTTGTAAATGCCTGACTTTTCCTCTGGTTTTATCTTATCAGTATTATTACTGTGAAGCAGGTTTTTAATATTGTAATTGTTTTTTGGTGCCAATGTTATATTGTATTTCTTGAATATTTTTTGGAACTTTTTTGTGGCCCAGGGGTGGTAAGTAAATTTAGCAAATCTAATTTCTTGTTTTATTGGTGTGAGAGCTGTGATCTGTTTTAATCTCTTTTGAAGTTTGAATGATTTTAGTTTTTTATCTACAAGGTTTTTTCCATATCCATTTTTAATTGAAGTTTTTAAGATTTGATGGTATTCGTTTTGATATTCTTGCTGGCTGAGAGGTAGATTTACTAATCTATGTGTGAGACTGTTGATGGTTGCATGTTTGTGTGGAATTGGGTTGAAACTATTTGCTTTGATGTAATTATCTGTGTGTGTTGCTTTTCTATGGATGCCAAATTCTAGTTTTTCATTGCTTTTTTTGATTTTAAGGTCTAAAAAAGGTAGAGTACAGTCCTCTTCAGTTTCCACTGTGAATTGTATGCTGGGTTCTTGCAGGTTGAGTAGTTTCAAAGCATCATCTATTTGTTTGTAGGGCACTATTGCAAAGATGTCGTCTACGTATCTGTACCATGTTTTAAACATATGAGGGAAGGCTTTAGTTATATGTGTTTCGAAAAAGCTCATGTATAGATTGGCCAAAAATGGTGATAGCGAGCTTCCCATAGCTATAACCTTGTTTCACGTAAGCTTGCCCAGTATCTCTTAACGGTCACGTGACCTAATCACCTCTCATTGGTTGCTGTTGTGGTAATGACTGTCGTGCGGTAAAAATTAGTTCGTTATTTAACATGGTGATATATCATTATATGTTGGAAGAGAATTGTCAAATTTATATTTTCGTAACTGTTTTAATTAAATATATTACGCAACAGAGTTCATTTATCTGAAATGCATGTTAATTCTTAAACAAAGTAAAGAGGAGGTTCCTTTGCTCTCAAGCACATGGCACGATAGCATGTGATTTAGCGGTAGTGGTGACATTTGTTTATAAGACTTTTATCACTGACCTTGTTTTGAACTGGATTAGTCATGCATCGCCATTCGAAAGTGCGGGAGCTAAATTATTTTATTGATCGTTTATTGCGCATGTATTATATGTATAATGGCAGAGTCTACCGCCAGTTTTTCGCTTAAGTATCGCAAGGATAATTATTTACAAACAGGCGAAAAAAGAATTGTGTTGCATGTGTTTAATGCACTCACAGAGAAGAATCCGTCTTTGTCAGTGAGAGAAGTCGAACAGCTGGGCTCTGAAGTTATTAGGTGTGAGTGTTAGATCCGTAGGAACATCGCGACATGAAATTGAGGAAACAGGAAAACTTACCACTCCAGGCAAAAGCAGGAATAAACAAAAGTGCGTGCTCGGAGAAAATACATGAAAAGTGTTGTGCGTCTTCATGTGTGTAGTTTTTCTTTAGAAACGAACTCCCTAACATTAGTAACATTTCGTCTGCTGTAAATGAGGATGCAGATTTACCAAATTTCAGCAGATTGCTTATACAGCTGGGATTTGTGAATGAAAAAAGAGGCAAGAAAAATGTGCTAAAAGACAGAGGTGATATTGCTGTGTGGCGAAGACGCTATTTGACAACCACACTGCACCGAGATACAAATCGCTAAATATACGCGAAGAACACACGAAAAGTAAAGTATGGTGTGACACGACTTTTAAGACTGAAAGACAAGCATTTTTGAAAGGTATGTGTGCTGGTTTAAAAAATTCCAGTGGAAAAGGCCGAAGGCCTTTCATTATAAACTCTTTCAGTTTCATTGCTCAGCCATTCTATTTCAATTTGCTCAGTTCATTATAAACTTGTATTTTTGCATGCCTTCATATCCTTATTTGTATGATTTTTGTATGATTTTATTTATCTTCCCGGCAATTATTACGAAATGTGACGGGAAGGCACCGCCTATGGCATATGACGCGAAAGCATTAGCCAATTAGGGCGAGGGGGAGGGTTGTTGAACGCGGAGTGATACATTTCAGCCGGGCAAGGTTATATGAAACAGAGAATAGTCCTGAAATTTGTTTATAATATTTTCCATCGAAGACAAAATAATTTTGATGTATACATATTTCAGTCATTGCCAAATATTCTTCTATTGCATTGGCATCTAGGTTTATAGAATTTAGCCATTTTTTCAGTTGAATCAAAAGTTTGTCTAATGGAATGCTAGGGAAGAGGGAGCGGACATCAAAGGATACTAAAGTGTCATGAGGTTTTAGTTTAAGATTTTGAATTTTTTCTACCAGGTCTAAAGAGTTTTTTATGCTCAGAGTATGGAATTGTGGAAAGGACTGACATTTTTTGGATAGCCATTTTGCCAGAAGGTAAGTAGGAGTGTTTATATTATTTACAATGGGTCTCATGGGTATGTTGGGTTTGTGTATTTTAGGCAAACCATATAATCTTGCAAGGGTAGGGTTGTCCGGTTTGATAGTTTTTTGTTCTGTAGTTGTTAAAATTTTACTATTAATGATGGTTTTTTGTACATCTTTTATGCATCGGTTGAGTGGATTAGAATCTATTTCCTGGAATTCTTTTTGTTGTAGTAACTCTAACATTTTTTCTTTGTATGTAGCTGTATCTAAGATTACTATTTTGTTCCCTTTATCAGCTCTTGAGAAGATTACATCCTTTTTCTTTAAAGATTTAATTATCTGAATTTGTTTCGAATGTTTTGCTGGCATTTTATTTATTAAGTTTTCCAATATAGGAGCTGATTTTTTCCTAATTATATTTTTGTCCATGGTTTCCAAGCCTTCTACTGCTAATTCGATATCTGCAATGAATTCATCCGGGTTGCTGGAGTATGTTATACATGTTTTTAGGCCTTGGTTAAGTACATCTTTTTCTTCATTGTTAAAATTTTGCTTTGAGAGATTAATTACATTGTCTAGGGATGTGTTCTTTGCTGAAATTTTATTATGTTTTGGTTGCCAATGATTATGAAAGAGAAAGTTTATCGTCAAAAGAAGAAACTAAAACATAATCATAATCATTGGCAACCAAAACATAATAAAATTTCAGCAAAGAACACATCCCTAGACAATGTAATTAATCTCTCAAAGCAAAATTTTAACAATGAAGAAATAGATGTGCTTAACCAAGGCCTAAAAACATGTATAACATACTCCAGCAACCCAGATGAATTCATTGCAGATATCGAATTAGCAGTAGAAGGCTTGGAAACCATGGACAAAAATATAATTAGGAAAAAATCAGCTCCTATATTGGAAAACTTAATAAATAAAAAGCCAGCAAAACATTCGAAACAAATTCAGATAATTAAATCTTTAAGGAAAAAGGATGTAATCTTCTCAAGGGCTGATAAAGGGAACAAAATAGTAATCTTAGATACAGCTACATACAAAGAAAAAATGTTAGTGTTACTACAACAAAAAGAATTCCAGGAAATAGATTCTAATCCACTCAACCGATGCATAAAAGATGTACAAAAAACCATCATTAATAGTAAAATTTTAACAACTACAGAACAAAAAACTATCAAACCGGACAACCCTACCCTTGCAAGACTATATGGTTTGCCTAAAATACACAAACCCAACATACCCATGAGACCCATTGTAAATAATATAAACACTCCTACTTACCTTCTGGCAAAATGGCTATCCAAAAAATGTCAGTCCTTTCCACAATTCCATACTCTGAGCATAAAAAACTCTTTAGACCTGGTAGAAAAAATTCAAAATCTTAAACTAAAACCTCATGACACTTTAGTATCCTTTGATGTCCGCCCCCTCTTCCCTAGCATTCCACTAGACAAACTATTGATTCAACTGAAAAAATGGCTAAATTCTATAAACCTAGATGCCAATGCAATAGAAGAATATTTGGCAATGACTGAAATATGTATACATCAAAATTATTTTGTCTTCGATGGAAAATATTATAAACAAATTTCAGGACTAGCTATGGGAAGCCCGCTATCACCATTTTTGGCCAATCTATACATGAGCTTTTTCGAAACACATATAAGCCTTCCCTCATATGTTTAAAACATGGTACAGATACGTAGACGACATCTTTGCAATAGTGCCCTACAAACAAATAGATGATGCTTTGAAACTACTCAACCTGCAAGAACCCAGCATACAATTCACAGTGGAAACTGAAGAGGACTGTACTCTACCTTTTTTAGACCTTAAAATCAAAAAAAGCAATGAAAAACTAGAATTTGGCATCCATAGAAAAGCAACACACACAGATAATTACATCAAAGCAAATAGTTTCAACCCAATTCCACACAAACATGCAACCATCAACAGTCTCACACATAGATTAGTAAATCTACCTCTCAGCCAGCAAGAATATCAAAACGAATACCATCAAATCTTAAAAACTGCAATTAAAAATGGATATGGAAAAAACCTTGTAGATAAAAAACTAAAATCATTCAAACTTCAAAAGAGATTAAAACAGATCATAGCTCTCACACCAATAAAACAAGAAATTAGATTTGCTAAATTTACTTACCACCCCTGGGCCACAAAAAAGTTCCAAAAAATATTCAAGAAATACAATATAACATTGGCACCAAAAAACAATTACAACATTAAAAACCTACTTCACAGTAATAATACTGATAAGATAAAACCAGAGGAAAAGTCAGGCATTTACAAGATTAAGTGTAAAGACTGTGAAAAAATTTACATAGGGAGGACAAAAAGAAACATAGGCACTAGAAAGAAAGAACACTTCAGGCCCTTAAGATACAAAAATATTGATAAGTCCGCAATAGCAGCTCATTTCTGGTCTGAAAATCATGAAATTGAAGATAGCACAGAATTACTAAAATACGTACAAAAACATAGTGAACTCGTCATATGGGAGAGGATATACATAGAAAAACATAAAAACCAACTAATGAACTTTGAAATCCCGCCAGAAGAGAATCCCACATTTAAGTTCATCACTAAACCAACAGATGGCAGCAGTAACCCCAGAATTAACCACACCGCTGGATCAAGCTTTAGTCGCATAAGAGCCGTAGATGCAAACGATGATTTGCGAAACATGTCCTCAAAATAGGTACGAAAGTGAAGCAGATGTGTAATAAATATGACTCATCTAAAAATTAATAATTTTTCGCTTCACTGTGGTGTTCCAATACAGTTAAATCTCAATCTATTTCTTTCTTCACTTCACATCAAATTGGGTCTCATGAAGCAATTTGTGAAGGCAAAGTGGAAGAGCATTTATGTATCTTTTAATCAAATTTCATCTTACATCAGAAAAGGTAACATAAAGTGTTTGTTCAATCCATATTAGATAATTCACTAGACTTAAATTAAAAGAAACTCTTGACAATGGAAGAAAATTAAGCTTGGACATTATTTGAGTTAATTGATGAAAATTAATCATTTCTTCACACTAGCTGTATATAGGCTATGGTTTTTGATAGTCAACTTGAAAAATTCAATGCCCTGGATGGGATTTGAACCACAGATCTCACTTGTCATGATGGCAAGTTGGCCATGGTAGCTCAATGGGTTAGTGATTGGACGGAAACCAGGAGATCCGTAGTTCAAATCCCAGCCATGGCATTGAATTTTTCATGTTGACTTATCAAGCTTGGACATGTTTTAAGAATGTCACAAATGGCTAACCACAAAGAATTGGTGAATGAAATGCTTGTTGCATATAACAATTTGGGACATAATATTGTGACTTTGTGGGTTTGTAGAATTAAAAGTCTAGTTTGCAGAAATTTCAAATGTTCTTTATTTTAGAAAAGACACTTTGTACACCCCTTACAGGCTCTAAAAATGATGTAACATACACCAATGCAGTCTTTTGTTGCTTCACCACATGTAAACAAAAGAATTCACTTGCGGTACACTTCAGACAGCTGCACACATACAGTTAACAGCTCAACTCGTAACTGACTCACTCAACCGTCTGTGGTGAAATTTATACCTCCCAGTCATTGTTCTCAAAAGCTGCCGAAGTTTCACAGCCTTTCACAACGCAGCGAGAGAAGGAGAGAACTATCTAGACATCTCTCTATCTCTTTCTCCCGCGGTTTCTCTCTCGGCACTTTGCGTTTAGCACTGTGTGCCACTATCTGTCTCTGCCCACGCGTAGCTCTGGCTTTGCGCAGCTTCAACGAAATAATGTGATCGGTGACAATTATGTCCTTAGAAGTGGTTTTTCTGCTCTCCCATTTGGATTACTTCCCCTTGATAGCTGCAGCAATGTGTGTAATAAACATTATGAAAGTTTCCAAGAGGGCATTATGATTTTAAAACAGCAATGCGAAGTAAGTGGGTGCCTACCATGCTGGCTGATTACTGTTGGAATATTAAGACTGCAAAGATATTCACCATAAAAGGAAGAAATAAGTATTGGGGAAAATACTTATTTTTTAAATTCTGTGTACAATAGGTAATGTATTTCTTAATTAATCTACTGAGTGAAATATGTTTTCAATAATTTTAGAAAGACTCGAGTTGTTTTTCAGTACAACATAAAACAAGTTAAAAACAAACTGAAGTCACAATTAGTAAAAAAAACTGTTCGACAGAAAATATCTAAAAATAGTTTCCAGTTCAGCATACCAATTTCCATAAAACTAAAAAATAATTAAATTAATTGGGAGTTGATTAATAACACAAAACAACACTCACTTTTAAACTTTTCTGGAACATGTTTCTGAGGCCTTCCCTCTATCTTCAGCCGGACATCGACTGGATCTCATTGGTGTAGCTGGCAATATTTTGTCACAGGTCTCCTCTGGTGGCGGTTCAAGGAACTTGCTGAACAAATCTTTCTGGGGGATGTCAAAATTGAATACTTTGTTCCTATTTTTTGAAATGAAGATTTGTTCCCATGTGGATAGTTCTTGTTTTCCTGATGTATGTCTTAGTAGTTTTGGTTCTGGATTTATGTTGTGGTTTTTTTTCCCCAAAAATACGTGGCAACTGCTGATTTTTCTAATTGTTTATATTTTATGTTTACTTTGTTCCTATTTTTTGAAATGAAGATTTGTTCCCATGTGGATAGTTCTTGTTTTCCTGATGTATGTTTTAAAGGCGAATGCCTTTGAAACTAGTCTCTCATTAATATAAACAAGTGACGAGTATTAATAAACCAACTACAAATAGTTTCTGAGATTAACTTTTTCTGAGTTTCTCTTGTACCTATCTGTTAGTGGTAAATGCATTCACTCATCAGGGCCAGTTACCTGGGTAAAATTTTTTCTCAGATTTTCCCTTGTTGTGAAAGACTGTCAGGTAACTCTAAGCTCTATGGACCTTGGGCTCATTTGAGCATGACTTCACCCATTTTATTCATTGTCCTATATGACTTAATGTTGGAAGATGCAAATTTTAAAAAAAAGAAGAGTAAAAAGCTGGATGTTTTTGAATTTTCTGAAACAAATCATGCACAGGCAACAGGTCAAAGTTTAACTTTAAAGAGAGTCGATTAAAGACACTAAACAACACTTACTTTTAAATTTTTCCGGAACATGTTTCTGAGGCTTTGCCTCTATCATCAGCCGGCTCTCGACTGGTTTTCGTTGGTGTAGCTGACGATATTTTGTCACAGGTCTCCTCTAGTGGCGGTTCAAGGAACTTGCTGAACAAATCTTTCTGGGGGATGTCGAAATTGAATACTTTGTTCCTATTTTTTGAAATGAAGATTTGTTCCCATGTGGATAGTTCTTGTTTTCCTGATGTATGTTTTAGTAGTTTTGGTTCTGGATTTATGTTGTGGTTTTTTTCCCAAAAATGTGTGGCAACTGCTGATTTTTCTAATTGTTTATATTTTATGTTTCTAAAGTGTTCCTTTGCCCTTGTTTCTAAATTTCTTTTTGTTTTTCCAATATAAATTTGACTACAGTCATTGCATTCAATTTGATACATACCAGATTTTTTGTTAGATGGAATGGCATCTTTGATGTTTGAGCAAATTAGGTTTTTTAAGGAGAAATGGTTGACTGGTGCTAGTTGAATGTTTTGTTTTTTGAAGACTTTTTTGAATTTATCATAGGCCCATGGATGGTAAGTGAATTTTTTGAAAATCATATTAGTTTCTGTAGCTGAGAGGGTTGTGGTTTCCTTTAGTAGCTTCTTCTTTTTTGCTAAGTTCACTTTTTTGTCCACTAATGATTTGGGAAAGTTATTTTTTTGTGCTATTTCAATTATTTTGTAGTATTCTGTTTTGTATTCTTCTGCTGTGAGAGGGATGTTTACCAGTCTGTGTGCTAAACTATTGAAGATTGCCTGTTTGTGGGATCTTGGGTTGTAGCCATTAGCTTTTATGTAGTTGTCTGTCTGTGTTGGTTTTCTGTAAATGCCAAAGTTTAGTCTGTTTTTATTCCTCATTATTTTTAGATCCAAAAATGGTAAATACTCATCTTTTTCAACTTCTACAGTGAACTTGATGCTTTTTTCTTGAATATTTAAAAGTTTTAGTGCATCACTGATGTGTTTTTTTGGCACTATGGCAAATATGTCATCTACATATCTTTGCCAGAGTTTGAACATCCATGGGAAACCTTTAGTGATCCTTATTTCTAGTGCACTCATGTACAGATCGGCCAGGAAGGGTGATAAGGGGTTGCCCATTGCTAAACCAGAAGTTTGATGGAAATATTTTGTTTGAAACTGGAAGAAATTCTGTTCTATGCATAATTTGGTAAGTTCGATGTAATCTGAAATTTCAAGTGATGACATTCCAAGTGATTTGAGCCATTTTTCTATCAATGTTGGGAGTTGTTTAACTGGTATGCTGGGAAACAGTGATTTTACGTCAAATGAGACTAGTGTGTCCTCTTCATTTAGTTCAGTATCCTTATCAGTGATGCACTAAAACTTTTAAATAATCAAGAAAAAAGCATCAAGTTCACTGTAGAAGTTGAAAAAGATGAGTATTTACCATTTTTAGATCTAAAAATAATCAGAAATAAAAATAGAATAAACTTTGGCATTTACAGAAAACCAACACAGACAGACAACTACATAAAAGCTAATGGCTACAATCCAAGATCCCACAAACAGGCAATCTTTAATAGTTTAGCACACAGACTGGTCAACATCCCTCTCACAACAGAAGAATACAAAATAGAATACAACAAAATTATTGAAATAGCACAGAAAAATGACTTTCCCAAATCACTAGTAGACAAAAAAGTGAACTTAGCAAATAAGAAGAAACTACTAAAGGAAACCACAACCCTCTCAGCTACAGAAACTAAAATGATCTTCAAAAAATTCACTTACCATCCATGGGCCTTTGATAAATTCAAAAAAGTCTTCAAAAAACAAAACATTCAACTAGCTCCAGTGAACCATTACTCCTTAAAAAACCTAATTTGCTCAAACATCAAAGATGCCATTCCATCTAACAAAAAATCTGGTATATATCAAATTGAATGCTGTGACTGTAGTCAAATTTATATTGGAAAAACCAAAAGAAATTTAGAAACAAGAGCAAAGGAACACTTTAGGAACATAAAATACAAACAATTAGAAAAATCAGCAGTTGCCACGTATTTTTGGGAAAAAAAACCACAACATAAATCCAGAACCAAAATTACTAAAACATACAACAGGAAAAGAAGAACTGTCCACATGGGAACAAATCTTTATTTCAAAAAATAGGAACAAAGTATTCAATTTCGACATCCCCCAGAAAGATTTGTTCAGCAAGTTCCTTGAACCGCCACCAGAGGAGACCGATGACAAAATATTGCCAGCTACACCAATGAGAACCAGTCGATGTCCGGCTGAAGATAGAGGGAAGGCCTCAGAAACATGTTCCGGGAAAGTTTAAAAGTGAGTGTTGTTTTGTGTTATTAATCGACTCCCAATTAATTTAATTTATACAACAACACTGTTTTCAACACTTCCATGAAAGGATTTTTAAAAAATAATATTTGCAAAAAATACAGATATATTATTATATCCATTTTGTGTAATGCCGGAAAGTTCCTGCTGAAAGAATCAAACTTCTAACAGTCCAACTTTTCAAGGAACATGTTTAATGGATAAATATATTTTGTCAATTTTCAATTTATTAGAAACAGGGAAAGTTTCTGCATTGCCATTAATGCTCTTTTATTCATTTAATGATTTCTCTTGAGCAATCTTGTGCTTTTCACTTTCAAAGAATTTGCATACTAACACATGTTTATCTAAACAAAATTTCTTTAGCTCTTGAATGGACTGTTATATTCTTGATTCATGTTAACTGATTTTAATATTTGGCTTTTTTGTTCTGTTGTGGTTATGATTCCAGAAATGTGCTGCTACTGCAGATACATCTGTTTCTTTTTCCTTGATGTTTCTTCAGTGAAAATATTTTACTTAGCCTCATTGGATTGCCATCAGAACTTGTCTCTGGAGAACTATAATCATCTGGAACAATTTCTTACTAGGAATTCCTTAGAATGTTATTAAATTTATTGTCAATTGTAATTTTACACTTCACAAATTTTTTTATATTTTTGACATATCCTTGCAATATATAAATGAAACCATAATTTGCACCTTGAATGCATTAGAAATATCTTGAAAAGGAAGCATACAAAAGAATACATCAGCACTTGCCACACATTTCCGCAATTTAAGTAATGTAATCAATACAAAAAATCTGTAAAAATATGAGTAACCAATTAGAACATCATGCATGCCGATTTATCCTCATCACCAGATTACAAATTTCTGATTCTGTCATCAAACAATTTCAGCAAATTCATTTTGCCATTCACTTGCTGTATATACATCTATAACAACTATACTATTCAATCTAAAGACTATGATGGAAGAATAACTTCTGGAAATAAAGTAAAGATAGAAGAAAGAATTTTTATGCTCCACATTTATTTTTTTTACAATCTCTTACAAAAAGCTACACAGCTTAATTATCTTACATTTTAACTTTTATAATATTTCAATAATAAAAAAATTATTCAGTAACAAGAATTGAACAGCCTCTTTTAAAGTTAAAATGCTGAGAGCAAAATGTGCAATCCAAGCAACACTTCATATTTCAACTTTACATTTGTTCACATTTTCTTATTCTCACTTTTCAACTGATGAACTGGACCAGATAATTCTTTATATAAAAATTGGCAATTGTTTAACTTTTGTTTTTATTGTTGTTTAATTCCATTTTTTATTAAAAGACATTCCGGTGATAAATTTGTGATTTGTGCACAAATGAGATATTGCTTCAGTTGTGATTTTATGATTCATCTTATGTACAGTATTTGAATAAATGCCACTTTGATAGTTATTTCAGCATGAATAAGTTTTATTAATGCACCAACTTTTTCGAAGTTGTTGGTATAAATCAGAGTTTCACACTACCAGCTGGCAGACTTGCATTGCATAAACGGTAACATCTTAAGTCATTCACCAATCTTTGGATGTTTTGTGTGAAAGATGGAAGATCCTGTAAAATAAATCATAAGGAATATTCAAAACTAATTTTATTGAAAGGTTGTTCATAAAATAAAATAATGAAATAAATGAACAATTTTGATCTCAGAAACTATTTGTAGTTGAAGAATAAACTTGAAAGAAGCGTAGGGACAGTGAAGCACAAATTAGTACAAAATTGAATCGAGAATATATTGACACATTGCTTCACTCACACTGTTTATTCACAGGACATGTTTCAAGAGCTCTTGCTCCTATCCTCAGCTGATACTCGACTAGTGCAAGTTGTAGTGGTTTCTTCTTTCTCCGTATTGTCAATAGGTGGCGTGATGTACTTGTCAAAGATATCCGGTGGTGGAGTTTCAAAATTCATGACTCTATGACGATTTTTGTTAATGAAGATTTTTTCCCATACGGAAAGGTCTATGGGGTGATTAACGTATTTTATTAGAGATGTTTCCAAATTGATGTCATGTCTAGTATTCAAAAAATGAAAAGCCACTGCTGATTTTTCTGTTTCACCATTTTTAATGTTCCTCATATGTTCTTTAGTTCTGATGTTAATATTTCTTTTTGTTTTTCCTATATAAATTTTAGGGCAAGTTTCACATTTGATCTCATAGATTCCTGGTTTTTCTTTGGTAGTGATTGAATTTTTGGGAGGGCCTTTTAACAAATTTCTGATATTAAACCTATTTTGAGGTGCAAGAGTTATGTTGTGTTTTGATAAGATTTTTTGGAATTTGTTATAGGCTGATGGGTGGAAGGTGAATTTTTTAAAAAGTTTTTTCTCTTTTTCTCCTGTAGGTTCTAGGGTGGTGGTTTCTTTTATTTTCTTAGCTTTGTTGAGTCTGTTAACAGTTTTGTCTACTAAATTTGGGTTGAAACCGTTGGATATAGCTACTTTTTTTATGTGTAGGTATTCTTCTTGATAATCTTCTCTGTTTAGTGGAAAGTTGATCATCCGAAAGATTAAACTGTTGAAAATGGCATGTTGGTGTTGTTTTGGGTTGAAACTGTTGTTCTTAATGTAATTATCTGTGTGTGTCGGTTTCCTGTAGATACCAAAAGTGAGTTTGTTGTTCATTTTTTTGATCTTGATGTCCAAAAAGGGGAGCACACCATCATTTCATTTTTTGAATACTAGACATGACATCAATTTGGAAACATCTCTAATAAAATACGTTAATCACCCCATAGACCTTTCCGTATGGGAAAAAATCTTCATTAACAAAAATCGTCATAGAGTCATGAATTTTGAAACTCCACCACCGGACATCTTTGACAAGTACATGACGCCATCTATTGACAATACGGAGAAAGAAGAAACCACTACAACTTGCACTAGTCGAGTATCAGCTGAGGATAGGAGCAAGAGCTCTTGAAACATGTCCTGTGAATAAACAGTGTGAGTGAAGCAATGTGTCAATATATTCTCGATTCAATTTTGTACTATTTGTAGTTGGTTTATTAATACTCGTCACTTGTTTATATTAATGAGAGACTAGTTTCAAAGACATTCGCCTCCATTTTCAATCTCTTTCCAACTGGCATCTGTTGTTGTCTGCTCTCTCTCTGGTGGTGGAACTATGAACAGATATAACTATGAACAGATGCCAGTTGGAAAGAGATTGAAAATGGAGGCGAATGTCTTTGAAACTAGTCTCTCATAAATATAAACAAGTGACGAAATGTGTAGTGTTTAATGCCTGCTTTTACTACATACAGCACCGCAGGCAGTGACACTGATGATACATGAAATGAAGATGGAGCACCGGTGGAATGAGATGGCGGGGGAAACCGGAGGTCCCGGAGAAAACCCGCCCCAGCGCCGTGTTGTCCACCACAAATCTCACTTTGCGGTCTAACCATTGAGCCACGGCGCAGCCTAGTAGTAACGAGTATTAATAAACCAACTACAAATATATCGAGATTCAACTGTATTGGAACACCACAGTGAAGCGAAAAATTATTAAATTTTAGATGAGTCGCATTTTTTAACACATCTGCTTCACTTTCGTACCTATTTTGAGGACATGTTTCGCAAATCTTCGCTTGCATCTACGGCTCTTGTGCGACTGACGCTAGATCCAGCGGTGTGGGTTTTAATAATTTTTCGCTTCACTGTGGTGTTCCAATACAGTTGAATCTCGATATATTGAAGTGACGTTAAGTCAAGAGGAACACGCGAAAGTTAGATCCAACCAACTTTAAAAACCGGACAACATGGAGGTAAGATCGTTCACATTTGAATATTTCAACGAACATTTCGGCAACAAGAAAGAAATAAAACAATATTTGAAACTAAAGACAAAAAGAAGATTAATATCAGCGGACATAAAATTTATCAACAATTGCCTAAATCGTAACTTTTCTCCGAAATTTGTACGAAAAATAGTAAAATTTAACAATAACAGTATAGAACAATTAGCTGCTGAAAAAGCCGTGTTAAAAGCCGAAAAAACAAATCACTACAGAAAAATAACTAATATAGACCTCTCTTTGTATAACCTACATCTAAAAATTGTAAAATTACTAGGAAACACAGCATGGGACCACTTAGAAGCCAAATCATTTGAACATATCAATTATAAAGTCAAAGAGAAAGTTTATCGTCAAAATAAGAAACTAAAACGTAATCATAATCATTGGCAACCAAAACATAACAAAATTTCAGCAAAGAACACATCCCTAGATAGTGTAATTAATCTCTCAAAGCAAAATTTTAACAACGAAGAAAAAGATGTACTTAACCAAGGCCTAAAAACATGTATAACATACTCAAGCAACCCGGAGGAATTCATTGTAGACATAGAATTAGCAGTAGAAGGCTTGGAAACCATGGACAAAAATATAATTAGAAAAAAATCAGCTCCTATATTGGAAAACTTAATAAATAAAAAGCCAATAAAACATTTGAAACAAATTCAGATAATTAAATCTTTAAGGAAAAAGGAAGTAATCTTCTCAAGGGCTGATAAAGGGAACAAAATAGTAATCTTAGATACAGCTACATACAAAGAAAAAATGTTAGAGTTACTACAACAAAAAGAATTCCAGGAAATAGATTCTAATCCACTCAACCGATGCATAAAAGATGTACAAAAAACCATCATTAATAGTAAAATTTTAACAACTACAGAACAAAAAACTATCAAACCAGACAACCCCACCCTTGCAAGAATATATGGTTTGCCTAAAATACACAAACCCAACATACCCATGAGACCCATTGTAAATAATATAAACACTCCTACTTACCTTCTGGCAAAATGGCTAACCAAAAAATTTCAGTCCTTTCCACAATTCCATACTCTGAGTATAAAAAACTCTTTAGACCTGGTAGAAAAAATTCAAAATCTTAAACTAAAACCTCATGACACTTTAGTATCCTTTGATGTCCGCTCCCTCTTCCCTAGCATTCCATTAGACAAACTTTTGATTCAACTGAAAAAATGGCTAAATTCTATAAACCTGGATGCCAATGCAATAGAAGAATATGTGGCAATGACTGAATTATGTATACATCAAAATTATTTTGTCTTCGATGGAAAATATTACAAACAAATTTCAGGACTAGCTATGGGAAGCCCGCTATCACCATTTTTGGCCAATCTATACATGAGCTTTTTCGAAACACATATTACTAAAGCCTTCCCTCATATGTTTAAAACATGGTACAGATACTTAGACGACATCTTTGCAATAGTGCCCTACAAACTAATAGATGATGCTTTGAAACTACTCAACCTGCAAGAACCCAGCATACAATTCACAGTAGAAACTGAAGAGGACTGTACTCTACCTTTTTTAGACCTTAAAATCAAAAAAGGCAATGAAAAACTAGAATTTGGCATTCATAGAAAAGCAACACACACAGATAATTACATCAAAGCAAATAGTTTCAACCCAATTCCACACAAACATGCAACCATCAACAGTCTGACACACAGATTAGTAAATCTACCTCTCAGCCAGCAAGAATATGAAAACGAATACCATCAAATCTTAAAAACTGCAATTAAAATTGGATATGGAAAAAACCTTGTAGATAAAAAACTAAAATTATTCAAACTTCAAAAGAAATTAAAACAGATCACAGCTCTCACACCAATAAAACAAGAAACTAGATTTGCTAAATTTACTTACCACCCCTGGGCCACAAAAAAGTTCCAAAAAATATTCAAGAAATACAATATAACATTGGCACCAAAAAACAATTACAACATTAAAAACCTACTTCACAGTAATAATACTGATAAGATAAAACCAGAGGAAAAGTCAGGCATTTACAAGATTAAGTGTAAAGACTGTAAAAAGATTTACATAGGAAGGACAAAAAGGAACATAGGCACTAGAAAGAAAGAACACTTCAGGCACTTAAGATACAAAAATATTGATAAGTCCGCAATAGCAGCTCATTTCTGGTCTGAAAATCATGAAATTGAAGATAGCACAGAATTACTAAAATACGTACAAAAACATAGTGAACTCGTCATATGGGAGAGGATATACATAGAAAAACATAAAAACCAACTAATGAACTTTGAAATCCCGCTAGAAGAGAATCCCACATTTCAGTTCATCACTAAATCAACAGATGGCAGCAACAACCCCAGAATTACCCACACTGCTGGATCTAGCGTCAGTCGCACAAGAGCCGTAGATGCAAGCGAAGATTTGCGAAACATGTCCTCAAAATAGGTACGAAAGTGAAGCAGATGTGTTAAAAAATGCGACTCATCTAAAATTTAACAACTACAAATAGTTTCTGAGATTGATTTTGACGTCACTGTTACTAAATTCCTCTAAACACATATAAAACAATTTTGAGTTCATTTGTGACACTAGTACTTTACTTTTTGCTTTTATATGCAGGACATATTTCAGAAACTCAGAATCCTTTATTTCCATTACTAACTGCGTGACTTGTGTAGTTGCTATACATCTGAGTTTGGCTTACAGATGATGTGAAGAATCTGTTTAGGTTGATTTCTAGAACAAACACGTTATGAATTGTGTACTTTTGCTATTAGCAACCTAAGAAAATTCATGTCATCTTTGAATTCCACTGGAATTCAAACACATCATGTGCAGATGAAAGAAGGAAAGGCTTCAGAAACATGCCCTGCTCATGAAAGCAGTAGAATAGAGCAAGATATATAGTTTGACTAAATAGTTTGACAAACTAAAACATTTCTTACAGCTGAAACTGACAAAATTTTCTTTGGACTTCATAAGTCATGAGATGACTCCTTGACTCATATCAACATGAATTTGATTCTTTATTTTGACTGTTTTAAACCTTCCTCTCTGTACTTTCCTAAATTTATTTACCTTTTAGTCTTATCTGATTTTAAAACTTTTGCTTCACTATAAAGGATGGAAAGTGATCATCGTTTTAAACTATGAAAAAGCACATTGTTATAAGTGTTTTTCTTTAATGCATTCTTTCCATAAAGTTTTCCATTCTTGAGTTATTTATTTTATTTAGTATACTAGAACTCAGCAAATTCAACGTACACTTACATACATTTAAATTTTAATTCTTTTATTTCTCCTGTTATGGCAACAAACAAATAAGCATTGGCTGGCCCTGTAGCTCAGTCGGTAGAGCACCTGCCTGCCATGCTAGGGGTCCCGGGTCCAATTCCTGGCAGTAGGGATGGGTATTTTTCTCTGATCAAGATAATTCCTCATCTTCCCCAGAGTCTGGAAGTATGAATGAGAGTGCAAATGTGTGCGTGATCTAATGATTAAAACCCAATGAATACGAGTTAACACCTTCGATATGTTCCAAAGGAGAACGGCTGCCGATATGACCACTGCAGTTAAAGGCGTGGTATAAATGGAACAAATAAAAAGAAAAAAAGCATTATTCAGCACAGACAGTACTGTGTTTATTTGTGGCAAAAAGAACTATGCATGCTTTACTGAACAAGGTATATAGAATATGTACTTTATGCGCACAATTTTTTGAGCCTTTGGGGTCCCAAGTTCTCATTCGGTAGGTTTCGCCTAATTCCGTAAACACATATGACAATTTTGAAACATGAAATGTGCTAGTGGCTAATATGCTAAGCTTTCACATGGTTGCCATTTCATTTTGAGTAAGTTTGAGGTTAATTATTAGCTAACCAGTTTAAAACAAATCTAAGAGCAAGTTGTATGTTGTGGATGTTATGGCTTTCGAAAGGGGACACATTATTATTCAAAATTAATTGTCCTTTCACACTAACCGTGTGTAGGATACACTATGAAAGGGTAGAGTCAGACTGAAAAATTCAATGCCATAGCCAGGTACGAGTCAGTTGGAGAATTTAATGTCATGTTGGCACGTTGACTATAGTAGCTCAATGGTTTAGAGTGGCTGGATGGAGACCAGAAGATCCGTGGTTCAAATCCCGGCTATGGCATTGAACTTTTCAGTCTGGCTCTACCCTTTCACACTATTATTCATCTACCTGCATGTATGTGATCTGAATGCAACTGAGCTGGTGTGGGAAAAATTAAAGAACGTTTTCAGAGGATGCAATGTCCACAAATCTGCAGAAACTTGCTATAGAAGCGATGGATTGGGAAGGATATTCCAAGAGCAGCAATACTGGAGAAATGATGGTGTAAATGTAATTGATGAAATTATTAACACATCAGAGAATACCAGCGATGAAAGTGACCAAATGGACTTGGAAATCGAAGAATCACAAAGTCAGTGAGCGAGTGTTTATAGCTGTCATAATATTTTTTTTCTACTTTTATGTGTTTCACAATATAGTAAATATATAAGCATAAAACTTAACGGATGGAGTTCAATTTCTTTGTCCACACATCCCACACCTTGGACTCATATCTTAGCTTATCTTTCCGCGATTTGGCCGAATTGTGTTTTTCTAGGTTGACTACTCAGAAGCAGAAACAAGAGTGTGTTATGTAAAAAACTGAAGCTGCTGACAGTGAAGTAAACTAGGTTATAAATAATAACTAAACACTAGTAACACCAGTGTTTAGTTATTATTTATAAGAGTGTGTTAGTTCTCTTTTCTTCCCCTCTGCCCACAATACACCATAAATCTAGCTCTCAAGAAAATGTGTGCATATAGTATGTACATAAACATAACAGTGCCATCAATCCATGTACATTAATAAATGTCATACTGTGGTACACAAATAAACAGAAAGCTACACATGACTGAATGTAACCTACATATACAGAACTTAGAACTACAGCAGTATTTACAACATTATGCAGATTATTATGAAACATAACAATGAAACATAAAGGAAGTTACAGTGTCATAAATAGTTTTTTCTATTCTGTTCTGAGAACTATCAACCACCCTCATAATACATGAACCTACAAGAAACGTTTTCATTTTTGTTGTCAAGTGCAACTAGAATTTTATTTCACACTTTATAACTATAAAAAACATCAGTATACTAATTCAATGACTGAATAGTGTCATCTATTAATACATGTTACTCTTTCTATACTACCCTTTTATATCTGGAGATATAAATTATTAGAACAAATGCAGACTTTAGGCATTCAAGGGAATATGTTACACTGGATCAGCAATTTTACTATCCAACGGTTCATCGCTACAAAGTACAATAATCACCTAAGTACCAACAAACACATCGAGATTTACCATAAGGTTCTGTACTCAGTACCACCCTCTTCAATATCTATATTAATGATCTACCTAGGACTGTAGAAAAACAAACAAAAACCCTACTCTTTGCTGATGACATTGTAATATGGGCCTCCAAACCGAAAAATCAAACCCAACAATTAATTACTATAGCTCAACAGTCACTATTGCAATTAGAAAATTGGGCATCTCAAAATTTAATGAAAATAAATATACAAAAGACAAATTACCAACTATTTACATTAAGAAAGAAACCGTTACCCATTACTCTGAAATTAGAAGGTGAATTATTAACTCAAACACAGGAAGCAAAATATTTAGGAATAACCCTGGATACAAAATTAACATGGAAGAAACATATAGAGAATATATGTACAAAGATAGAAACAAGGTTACCGTTGAGATTTAATTGTATTGGAACACCACAGTGAAGCGAAATAATTATTAATTTTTAGATGAGTCGTATTTATTTTGTAAATAAAAAACTAAAATCATTCAAACTTCAAAGGGATTAAAACAGATCACAGCTCTCACACCAATAAAACAAGAAATTAGATTTGCTAAATTTACTTACCACCCCTGGGCCACAAAAAAGTTCCAAAAAATATTCAAGAAATACAATATAACTATGGCAGCAAAAAACAATTACAATATTAAAAACCTACTTCACAGTAATAATACTGATAAGATAAAACCAGAGGAAAAGTCAGGCATTTACAAGATTAAGTGTAAAGACTGTGAAAAAATTTACATAGGCAGGACAAAAAGAAACATAGGCACTAGAAAGAAAGAACACTTCAGGCACTTAAGATACAAAAATATTGATAAGTCTGCAATAGCAGCTCATTTCTGGTCTGAAAATCATGAAATTGAAGATAGCACCGAATTACTAAAATACGTACAAAAACATAGTGAACTCGTCATATGGGAGAGAATATACATAGAAAAACATAAAAACCAAGTAATGAACTTTGAAATCCCGCCAGAAGAGAATCCCACATTTAAGTTCATCACTAAACCAACAGATGGCAGCAGCAACTCCAGAATTACCCACACCACTGGATTAAGCTTTAGTCGCATAAGAGCCGAAGATGCAAACGATGATTTGCGAAACATGTCCTCAAAATAGGTACGAAAGTGAAGCAGATGTGTAATAAATACGACTCATCTAAAAATTAATAAGGTTACCGTTATTAAAACGATTAGCAGGGAAAAAGTGGGATTGCAACATGCAGACTCTAAACACCTTCTATCAAATGTACATAAAACCTATACTTCATTATTGTGAAGAAATTCTAATAACTACGAATGTAGAAAAACTTAATAAATTACAGAACCAAATCCTCCGCCTCATAACAGGAGCCGTTAAAACAACACCAATTACTGCCATGCATATTTTAACAAATAATCCAAACATAACATTAGAAATTGAGAAAGCAGCAATCACACAATATGAAAAACTTTTAAGACTACCCTATAATAACTGGGTCCAAAGAAAACCACAAGTGATGTTTAAAATCTCAGCAAAGCTTTTTAAGCATAGTACAAGAAATCAGCCAGAGATCACAACTTCCACACACAAAAGAAACTATGCAGATGAGAAACAACCCTCTAGAATTTTTAGAAATTGAATATAACCTTCATTTGACAGAAACTATCACAAAATCTGAAACCCGCACCTCTACCTTAAAACAACTGTCACTGGAAACAATAAACTTAAGATATTCTGCTCCTGAATGGACACATATTTTTACAGACGGTTCCAGCCCACCAAATGAGGGTGGCACTGGTGCTGGTGCGGTTCTCCTTTTATAATAAACTAAACAAAAATTCAACAAACTTTGATGCCAAAATTTTAGCAATCCTACTAAGTTTACAAAATCTTTTATATCACATCCAAAAATGTACAAAGGTTGTAATACTGTCTGACTCCAAAGCAGCCATTCTTGCTATAACACGAGATACAACACCTAAAAGTATCAAAATTATTGAATGCCACAAAATGATAAAACAGTTATCACATTTACATAAAAAAGTTGTACTCCAGTGGATTCCGGCCCATTGTGGAGTGATAGGAAATGAAACAGCTGATTTTCTGGCCAAAAAGGGTAGCAAAATTATTTCGAACCCAACTACTATTTCAGTACCCTTTCACTCTATCAAAAGAATTATTTCAAATAAATATATCAAACAATTTAAGGAAGAATACAGCATAAAAACATCTGGAAAGGAATGGGAAAATCTACAAACTTATAATATTACTTCATTACAAAGAAAATCTGCAGTGGCAATATTCAGATTACTAATAGGACATGACTGCCTAAATAAACACCTACACAGATTTGGTATAACAGATTCACCTAAATGCCCTTTCTGCAATCTAAATGAGGATATGGATAAAAATCACCTCGTCCACCGTCCAGCTTTTATAGAAGAGACCAACCTTCCCGCTAAATATTGGAGTGCACGAGAGCGAATGATTTTATAATCAAGTGATTATAATGATTATAATTAGATATCATTAGATACCAACCAACCAACCAACCATACTACCCTTTTGTTACCTATTTTAATTATTTTATTTATAACATGTTTTTACCTGCCTATTTTAATAATGCCTAAACTTCTGTGTTTTGGTGATCATAGGTAATTTCAAACCATATTTTTGCAGTAAAAACAAATATATATATCATGTGAAGTGTAATTTATATGTTGTATGAATGTGTCTGCTATAGAAATGTAGTCATGCTTTTTCTAACTTGTGTACACTACCTAATATTAAGTTTTCCATACCGTATCAGATTTGAAGTTTCGTTGTAGAATTGACCTTTGACCATCATCTAGTCCACTGGTGGAACGTAAAAATTCTGGCAAAAAGCCACTGTGGAATGCATCAAAGTTCACTGCAGCCATGTTGTATAATGCAACAGCTATCTCATCACCTAATAATGCATGAGATTTATGTACAAGTGAATGGAGAAGCACTGTAAGAAACTGTGCAAGAAGTTCTTCTCGAAACACCACCTGTAACGAATATCCATTCTGAAGCAGTTCTCACAATAATCAAATAATCTTATTAAGCACATAATCATTTAATACCACATTTAAAGTCTGAAAACTGAGATGTGACAAAGTATTCTCAACTCTTTGAATACCCAGCAACTTATAACAGTAAAGCATATAAAGTTTGTTTCCCAGGAATATGTTCACAGGAAAATTAGTTGACTACAGTGTGGAACCTTGTCTTTCTTAAATGGTAGAAGTTTGGGACACAGAGAAAGGATAGGAGAATATTAATCATATTCTCAGAGCATTTTGTAAAATTTTCTGGGATTACCCGTGCAGCTCCTTAAAGAATACCACTTTCTGAACTGGGAGTAGTTGGTAAGTGTAGTAGAGTTAAATGTATTTTGAAATGTTGACATAGGATTGAATCAAGATCAAATAAAATGTACTCACATATTTACAGATACAAGAGAAAGCAAAATGGGATAAAAGGGTTATCACAAAAAAAAAAAAAAAAAAAAATCCATGATATTCAAATTGCCCAAATATGACAAAAACAGAAATAGATAAGTAGTATTCTTAATGAATATGGAATATGATACAATGAAGCACAAAATTAGTATAATCTTGAGTCAAACTAGTACTCCATGCATCATATTTTGCTAGTGTTTACCTAGAAAATATTTCATTAGAACCTTCCTAACATCCTCAGCTAATGTGGACTGTTGAATTTCTATTGGGCAAACTCCTTGGTGGCGATTGGGACATCTCTGTTGGCGAACTGATAAACTAGAAGTTTGGATTCTCATCAAAGGTGGTGTCAAAATTGAAGTGTTTTCCTTTATATTTCTTTTTGAAATTTACTTAGACTCAAAATTATATTATATTAAAAGTAGTTTTAACACTTAGTGATAATATTGGTGATAAATATACTATGTAAACTAATATGATTCAGTGAGACTGAAAAATTCAATGCCATAGCCGGGATTTGAACCACAGATCTCCTGCTCTACGTGCGGTTGCTCTAAACCACTGCCGACAAGACATTAAATCTCCAACTGACTCGTAAGTTTCCTGGTAGACCACTAGGGGTTCTCATATGCTATGAGACATGCACCTTTTGTGGCGACTTACTATGCTGTAAGTACTTAAGTCCCAGGCTTCATAAATAAACCACTATGTTTTTTAGGTAAATTGATGTAAATAATCATTTCTTCCACACTAGCCATGAGTAGGCTAAGGTTTGAATGAGTAGAGCCAGACTGAAAAATTCAATGCCATAGCCTGGTTTTGAACCACTTTTCCATCAATTTAACTAAAAAATAATATGATTCAGTTATTAATCTTTTATTTTTTGCATTTTAATATCTTATTTATTTAACTTTGCATATTTTCGCTTCTTTTTTGTTTTATTCTTAAATTTAGTTTATTTTTTCTTGTATTACCTTATGATACAGTTTCCATTTTGAATTCAGGTGTTCTAAACTCTGAAGATTTTGTCCAAAAACGTTAATATCTGGCTGGAGCAGTGATTGGCCATATGCTTGGAGAATTGCTATCAATTGTTCTCTGTTTTCAATAGCTTCAACTCCAGGTTCTGAGAGTGACTGTAACACTGACATACGGTAGAAGTACTGCCACTTGTGCAGTAGGATGGCATGAAGCACTCCAAACAATGCAGGTTTCACATCAGGAGCAGGAGTTTCAGCTATCTGAAAAAAAAAGTATTGTAAAGAGAATATGTATTTTTTTAACAACTTTGGAATTTATTTGATATTTTTTAGTGAATGGTAGAAAAGTAACAATTATTATTGCCTGACACCAGGATGAATGCAATACTGCTCACTCTGATTTCACTGCAGAACAAAATTTTAACTTTTTTTCATGCAATGAAATGAAAATATGTGACTTTTACTATTTTGGATCTCCTAAATTGATCACATACAACAACAATTATTTCGTACATTGTGGTTACATTCCAGTTAATAAACCTACAACTTTTAGGTCTCCAAATATTTGCCATTCATAGTCATTATGCTTTTAGGAGGACATCCATGTTTTCATATGTTTCTTTCATAGTTAAGCCATCAGCTACTGGTACTGAAGAGTAATTATTATCATTGTGTAGCAATACATCATTTAGATTTGACTTTGAAGAGCCAATAAATAAATACCACTCATCAGGAATATGTTCTCTGCCTAGCTGAAGCACAAGTTCCCTCACATTATTGCAATAAACAATATCTTCCTTACACATGATTGGAGGAATTTAGTAACAGTGACTTCAAAATTAATTGAAAAAACTATTTGTAGTGTTTTTCTTTTTTCCAATTAAGATCTTTCTTTTTAGAAAAATATATTGATAAGCTAGATTGACTGATAAATTGATACTTTGGTACCAAGCTGTAAGAGATTCCATTTCTTTAGTACAGATGCTGTCAGTTCAGTCTGGGCTTGTATGTGATTTAAATCTCTGACAAGACCATTTAGCATTGTCTGTGAAATTAGACTGGGTTTTTTGGATTCCACAAATTCAGAATAAAAATCAGAGTCGGCAGTAAAAGAAGAAATGGGAAGTAATCAGCCTCAGGGGAAGAATGCAATCCTTTCTCTTGTGGCGTAAGTTTTCCAAGTGGCACTGAAGTAGGAAATGAATCACTATGTTTAATAGGTCTTCTCAAAGAGGGGAAATCTGGATGGATTATATTTTGTTTAATTTTTGAGGAGAAACCAGAAATTTTTGTTAAAACAGAAGTAAACCCATAAATGGGTGAGTGCCATTTAACTGGCCTCTCAAATTAAGAAAACATCTGCTACAACAATATTTAGGGGCAAAACTTTTGCCCTTAATTCCTTTAGAGTTAAAGTAAATTCATATGCTTTCTTAATCAAAGGATTAATACTTTTTCTTTGAGATTTAGTGAATTCACCACACACATAGAATACATTCAGAGAATTTACACACTGATGTGACATTGTTATTATAAATTGCACCATCATATGAGTTTTACAAACTAAAGGTCTGTTTAACACACTTCTAACTGTTAAAAGAATTAAAAGGATTGTTATTCACAACCACAAAATTAACATCTGAAGTCATATAAAATGCGAACACAGAACTTCACGGATAAACGGTCTCAACAATAGCAAGTCACTATACTGTCTGAATTTTATTCTTTAAAAATAGCAGTGGAGGAAGGATATACGAGGGCTATCCAGAAAGTAGATTACGTTTTCGTCTGTTTCCGCTAGGGGCGGGGCTAGCGCGGCCATCTTGGGGTCAGAGCGTTGCGCAGCTCAGTCGGCATCTAGCCGTGCTAGTGAGAGGTTCGTGCTGTGCTCCGTTCAGATACTGTGACGGTTTGAAATGTCTGCGTTAATTGAAAATCCCGCGAGCTGCGTGCAGTAATAAGGTTTCTGACTGCAAAAAACTGTAAACCGATAGAAATCTATCGGCAGCTTTGTGAAGTGTATGGGGACAACATTATCACTGAAGGTGGAGTGCGTCAGTGGGTCATCAGATTTAAAAATGGCCGAACCAATGTTCACGACGAAGATCGAAGTGGGAGACCCAGCATAGTGACTGCCGAACTTGTCGAAAAAGTCGATGCTAAAGTCCGTGAAAATCGAAGGTTCACAATAACGGAACTTTCTTTGAGTTTTCCACAAATTTCGCGAAGTTTGTTGCACGAAATCATCAGCGAAAAGCTTGGTTACCACAAGTTTTGTGCAAGATGGATTCCAAAAATCTTGACAGAGGACCACAAAAATCAGCGAATGGCTGCAGCGTTGAACTTTTTGGACGTTTACCATAAGGATGGTGACTTTTACTCGATCGCATCGTTACTGGTGACGAAACATGGGTGAAACACGTGAACTGTGAAACGAAATTGCAATCAATGCAGTGGGGGCACACAAGTTCTCCCCAAAAACCCAAGAAATGCATGCAAACAATGTCGGCAAGGAAGATGATGGCGACTGTTTTTTGGGACAGAAAAGGTGTGATTTTGGTGGACTTCCTGGAAAGAGGCACTACAATAAACTCTCAAAGGTATTGCCAAACTCTCCAAAAACTCAGAAGAGCCATTCAAAACAAGCGCAGAGGAATGTTGAGCTCTAAGATCTTGTTGATTCACGACAACGCCCGGCCCCACACGGCAAATGTCACTCGTGAAGTTCTTGAATCTTTTAAGTGGGAGTTGTTTCCTCATCCGCCGTACAGTCCCGACCTGGCACAGAGCGACTTCCACCTATTCCCAGCAATGAAGAAGTGGCTGGCTATGCAGCGTTTTGATGACGACGCACAGCTGCAAGAAGAGGTAACGAAGTGGTTGAAGGCGCAGGCGGCCGAATTTTTCGACGAAGGAATTTCCAAGCTTGTACATCGCTACGATAAATGCCTTAATTTGAATGGTGACTATGTCGAAAAGTAGTATTTGAGTGTGGCTTTCATCTGTATATAATAAAATTTGTTTCCTATACTTTGTTTACTTTTTATTCCAAAACGTAATCTACTTTCTGGATAGCCCTCGTACATATACATAAGATACAATTGGAAAATAATGTAAATAGGATATGTGTTTGCTGATAACTTGTTACCTACAAGATTATCTTATGTTTACATGCAGTCAGACTGCACATGGAGTGACGGCCCAGCAAATTGCATAATTGAACAAAAGTCTAACGTGATATGAAAAAAAATGGAATGCATTTACAAATTAAGCTCACATAATAACATAAATATTTCATAGTATCAAGTTTTGGCATTTTTTGTTGTTATACAGTGTTACATATTAGTGCAGCCATCAGACATTAGGATATGATATACCAGTTGATGATATAGTGATGATATGAATGTAATTGGAGGACGTCACTGTTTTGTTGACAATTTTTACAAAAGAGCCATGACAACATGGGAATATATAGTTGCACAGTGGAAACAGCAGTACATTTGGAACTGGGAGGTTTTCTTTGCATGACTGAATTTCCAATGCCACTTGTTCTGTAATTGTTTAGTTCCTCTTCCACCAAATGCACTTATATTGTGACTGATAAGTACACTTTAGGTACTTGGAAGATTTTCAATAGCTTCAGTAATTTAAAGAAACTACATTATGACTTACATTTTGAGCTTGAAGCTTGATTTTCAGAATCTGTTCATTTGTTTGCAATGAAGTCATTAACTGTCTTGCTCTCAAATATGTTTCACATAGAGGACATGCTGAAGAAAGAGCTGAACACTGCAGAAATAATACTCATCCATCTCCTCTTGAAGGTCACACAATAAAAGAATAAAACTGAATTAATATTAACTGAAGAATAAAAAATTCCAATGTTATGTGCTTTAACAAATAATCATGTTCTGTAGTCCTTCAGAAAGATGTAACTACATTCTTCATTGAGTACTTAGGGATAAATGATTTATTATTCATTGAGACGCTCCCATATCTTATTTTTTTGAAAAGGATCATAAGTTCATACTGGAATTTAGAGTTGATGAATTTTTTAATTGTGAAGAATGATTACTTTGTCTTGGGATTTTGTACAATATGGCTTTCCTTCTTAGCAAGCGGATCAGTAAATTCATTACCAAGAAGCTTATGATGAGATGGTACTCACTGAAGGACAATTATGTTCTTGAGTTTAGTCAAATGATACTTCATTTTGCGGCTATCTATGGCTTGGGGAGAAGTTATTGTTATAGCAGAAATAGCTGCTTTGGAACTGTAAAATATAACTGCAATATAATAGTTTTTGACTAGATGGCTATTAAGTTTCAATCTCTCTATCAAAGTCTGAAGTGGCATAACTCAAAGATTTACAATGACAACATTTGACATGTAGCACCTATATCACCGCCAATCTGACTAAACATTTGGAGTGTCTCTCTTATGTGTTCAGTCATTTCAATTACTAATTTATTGCAAAGTTTAAATAAAAAACCTAAAAGAAGACATACCTATACTTAAACACTAACAGAAGAAATTGCAATATATAAAGTATGATGGAAACTACTGTAAAGTAAAAGCCTGATGCACAATTGCCTGGGAACAAGAATGGATACAAGAACCTGAATGAGAATGAATTAAAAAGTGAATGTGCCATAAACAATTGAGACTGGAACTGGGAAGTAGCAATCCTAACTTTTCCTTGATAATTGGAAATGATTGGTTTGTACAGCTATCCATGTTCTGGGAATCAGAATGGGGGAAAAAAAGAAAAATAGAGAAAGAAAGAAAGGGAGAATGACTGTTTAGGGCTTTAGTTCACAAGTAAATGAAAATAGAAACAGAGAAGTTTATCAATTATACAGTGTGTACCTTTATTGGTGCCAAGAATAAGTTCTTTGTGAAATGGATATGAACCAATCAGATGCACAAAACATTAGATATACATTGAAGTAAGGAAATACGTTAGTCAAATGAACTATATGAAGAATTTTGCATGAAAATGTTCTGTACCCATATCACCTTCAGTGGGTGCAAGGTGGACTTTGAGTAAAGCTTTCTGTCACTGCAAATTATAAATTTGTGCTATGTTCATGAGTTTCTTAGTATACAGAATGTTCACTGATAAAGCTGGGTTTACTCACAACTTTATCTTCAATTTTCGTAAAACTCATAACAGGGCTGATTAAACCCTCATGAAAGAGGGCAGGCACCAACAGAAGTTCTGCCTAAACGTCTGAGGAGGAATCATATATGATCACCTTATTTCTTTCCTTTGTGCCTGAATGAACAGATTTACTGAGAGTTTCTAAGAAATGAGTTGCATCATTTAACTGATGTATCTCTGGATGTCATCCAGTGAATAGGGGTTTTCCACTACGGTACACCAGCTTATTTCAGTCAAATAGTATATAATTTACTGAATGATAAATTTCCACAAAAATGTATTGGTTACTGGGAATTCAATGCATAGCCTACTTGATCTCCTGATTTGAATTTAATTAATTTCTTCATATGGAGTTAATGGTTTACATGACACCTATGCTAGATTTTGATGCTCAGAGAGAGTATACATCAAATATGAAACCTTCCAGAAATTTGCAACAGAGTACAAAATAGCATAGAATGCAGGCTTAGAGCACACATCAAAGGAGGAACTCACTTCTTTCAATTTTTGTAATATTAAATTTTGCATTGTAGCTCAGTAATAACTTATTTTCAGCCCCTATGTTGATTGAACTTTCTCATTTTTGGTATCTTAGAGCAGTTATTAAAGACGGAAAATACAACCTGGAAATTAGTCAAAGAATAGCCGCAAAGGTACATTATTTTATGCTATTAAAAGAGGATTTATTGGAAAAAGAGAGATCAGTAAGAAAACCAAAATGAAGAAAATAATTTTTTAAATATATCTTTTTCTGTATAAAGCAAAACAAGAGGTGTATGAAAAGCTGTTGCTTCTCTAGCACACTCTACTTTGTTGTTACTAGACAACAGACTTGCCAAATATAATAGTGAAATAAAAGGCCACATTATTGCTAGACAATGGATTCATATGCAAATACATATGGTGCATATCTTTGCATATTTAAGGTATAGTTGCATATTTCCTGATTAGGGCATGTTCAAGTTTTTACAATATTGACTCATATTTTACAGATTAATAATATAAATATGTATTTTCTAATTTGTACAAGTAACATACCATTGTCATACAAGTGAGGCAACCCATATCGAGCCTCTTGTGTGTATTTGACTCACATGATACAAATTAGATGTTTGTAGGAATCACTATCAGGGACTACCCGCTTTGCTATCAGCACCTTAAGATAGGATTTCGTTCTGCTGTTAAGTTAGTGGTTGTCCTGTGTTCATGTTGAAGTGCCAAAATTCAATAAATGTACAAAAAGTGAACTTTTAAAACAGTAGTTCAGGACTGTGAGCTGTTAGAATATACTACAGATAGAAAAAGTAGTTTTCTGTAAAGTGTGTAATAAACAAGTTGCATGTGTAAAAAAGTTTCAGCTACACTAAAAACAACAACAAATCAATATCTTGCAGCTAAAATGTTCAGTGAGGTCTACCCAAAAGTCCCAAGACCCCGGCCTCTGTTACCCGGGAGCGATGGAAAACTCCAGGGGTCTTTCCGTGGAGCAATATCTGCAGTCTAAAAAGCCCCCCCATCGACAACGTCAAGACGGGTGGAAGTGGATATGCCACTTACGCGTGTCAACCCCACAGGGAAGACTACCAGAAACCTCGGTGGGGCCGCCTGGTGATCTAGCACACCTTCTACTAGCTCTGTAGACCCAATCCGAACAACTGCCATTCAGGGAGGGGCTCGAATGTTCGGCTCGAGGTTCCTCTGGTAACGTCAGAGGTACCACGAGCACTAAGGGTCCGCAGCGCTCGCACTAAAGCAGCTGAAGGGGACGGATCCCCTCCCCTATGGAGATCTTGCAGCTAAAAAGAAATAAAGTTTCTTGAAGAAAACATTACTGCCGTAACAAAAACTCCTTTTTCTAATTTGAAAAACAAATTTTCAAGTGATTTATGCCAAGCACTAATTGCAGCAAATATTCCATGGAATTCATTTTGCAATCCCACATTCCGGAATTTCTTAGATAAATATTGTAATCATACCATTTCAAATTAATTAACTCTCAGGAAAAACTATCTTGAAGGCTGTTACCAAACAGCAATTAAAGAAATCCAAGATGCTTTGAAAGATTGTCTTATATTGAATGTGGTGGATGAAATTACTGACTCCTGTGGACATCATGTGGCAAATTTTCTAGTAGGTAAACTCAATGAAGAGGAGCTGGGAAAGCTGTTTTTGATCACTTCTAGAGTGTTAGAGAAAACTAATAATTCCACCATTGCTCACTCTGTCAACAATATTTTAAGAATATTATGGCCAGAAACAGGTAACGAACATAAATTTTGGGTTTTGCTTTTCAGATGCTGCAGACTACATGCTGCGAGCTGCTTCAGTTCTATTTAATTCGTATATTTCTCTAATTATCCCTATTTAATTCATGTTACATGTATTGTGCATGGGCTTAAAGGGAGCAGAAGTCATATGGGAGCAGTTTCCTGAAGTAAATACCTTAATTTCTACTACAAAAAAGTCTTTGTAAAAGCCCCTGGCTGAGTAGCTGCTTATAGAGAAAAACTCCCAGAACATTCTCTATGTAAACCCGGAACCAATTCTTACCCACTGGGGTACGTGGATAAATGCTGCTCAATTTTATGCATGACAATTTCAGTTAAAGAAGATGTCTGCAGTCTAAATCCAAATAATGCTTTGACAATTCAATGCTCACAGGATACTTTCAGAAATGAAACATTGCAGAGACTTGGCTATTATAAAGGCACATTTCAAAATTATACCTCAAACAATACAAAAGCTAGAAATGTGAGGCTGTCCCTTCATGCATCTATATCAATCTTTTGAGGAAGCAAAGAGTGAACTTTAGTGTGCCCCTTCAAAAAATGAGGAAATACTGAGTACAAAATTATGTAATGTATTACAAAGAAATCCCGATTTTAGTATTTTATACTCTCCTAGCAAATATCTCCAAGGTGACAGTGTGGAACTTCCAGGAAAAATTCCTCCAGAGCTTGATAGTGTTTATAAATATTGTCCAATTAAGGTCTGTAGATGTTGGAAGGTCCTACTCTGCATACAAACTCATATTATCTGATAAACATAGATTTACTCCTGAACATTTGGAAAAAATGATTGTGTACTGCAAATCAAATTAGAGCCTCCAGGATGATGTAATATAAGGAAGACTAAACGTGAGTAGATGTTAGATAGAGTCAACATGAAAAATTCAATGCCATGGCCGAGATTTGAACCATGGATCTCCTGGTTTCCATCCAGTCACTCTTCCATTGAGCTACCATGGCCAACTTGCTGTCATGACATTAAATTCTCCATTTGACTCATATATTTCCCCGGTAAACCACTAGGGGCTCTCGCATTTGAGATACACCATTTGTGGTGACTTACTACCGTAAATACTTGAGTCCCAGATTTCATCATTTAACTCTTATTATTTAAGTTAATTGATGGAAATTACTCATAGTTAATTACTCAATGGGTAAGAGTGACTGGACGGAAACCAGGAGATCCTTGGTTTAAATCCCAGTCGTGGCATTGAACTTTTCATGTTGACTCTATCAAAAACCTTAGCCTATATATAGTTAGTGTGAAGAAATGATTAATTTCCATCAATTAACTAAAATAGTGAGTAGATGTATCAAATTATTTACTTATGTATATAATTAGGTACATGTATAGTGCATATTACATATTTGAGTGCATATTTTAAATATTTTTACAGCATAAATGCATGCACATTTTAGACATTTTTAGTGCATATAAATCTGATGTCTAGTTATTGCTGAACAAAAACTATAAACTTTCTTACCAGAGGATAAACATGCTGGAGACAAAGGGATATTGTGCTGGGAACAAATCTCTTGAAGGCTGCACTTGGTTCAGCCATAACAAGCTGCAGTAACTGTAATAGTTTCTCTACAGCTCGTGATCCTGCACCATTTTCCTGACCAAGTGATTCTGAGAGATGTTCCCTGTGAAAAAATAAATAAAATAAATAATAAAGACTTATTGAAGATAGAAGAGCATTTTTCCAAGACATATCGGGTGTCTCAAATGATTCTCGACATTAAGGGAAAATGTTTTATCATAAATCCTTTCATGGAAGTGTTGAAAACAGTGTTGTTGTATAAATTAAATTAATTGGGAGTCGACTAATGACACTAAACAACACTTACTTTTAAATTTTCCCGGAACTAGTTTCAGAGGCCTTCCCTCTATCTTCAGCCGGACATCGACTGGTTCTCATTGGTGTAGCTGGCAATGTTTTGTCATCGGTCTCCTCTGGTGGCGGTTCGAGGAACTTGCTGAACAAATCTTTCTGGGGAGACCGATGACAAAATATTGCCAGCTACACCAATGATGTTTTATCATGCTTGCTCACAACAGTTAGGTTGGTAATGGTCAGCATATTGACTTCACTTCACATGCACAACACAATATTAACTTCACTTTACAAAAGCACCCTTCTCACAGTGGTATTCAAGTGGTAGGAGGAAGAAAGGACGGTCTCTACCTACTTGAAAAGCAATGCTCCTCCATATTTTCGCTGCCAACTTAACCAAACCCATAAGTGTTCGAGTACACTGCAGGCACTCATTTGAGACACCCATTATTATTAACATGTAACATTTTAAGACATTTGATTTTAAATTTTACATGCTATGACATCGTAGGACATGTGTCTAACTTTAATACTAAAACACATATAAATTATGTATTCACAAATAAATAAAAGGTAGTAAATCAACTGGGCACCTTGTGAATGCATCAAGGAATGTTTGAATGGTTCCTTCTGTAAACTGCGCTCCAAGCTGCTGTTGTAAACTACCAAATGCAATTATGAAGAAGTCAAATATGGCTTCACTTATATCAGGTGATCTGATGTATTGTTTAAACATTGCTAAGATATGATAAAAGCAGCCCTGCAACAGAAAATATTCATTAGTATCTAATTTGTATACATATCACTCAACTTTTTGTTACAAAGACTTTTTACAAGTAATTCTTTCATTCCCTCCAAATGACTGATAGAACATATATACACTATTAACCAAAATTATAAGTAGCCTTCAAAGAAATTATAATTTGAAAGACAGAAGTGGTGACCTTGAATATCCAGTGTTCAATTAGTTAAACTGTATAGTGTAAACCTTGTTAATATAGTTGCAATAGGATAATCTGCTAGAATGAAAAGAGAAAAAGAGAATTTGTTGGACCACTGAGATAACTACACATTAATACACAAAACAATATACAAGCAGTTGTAAAAGACTCAAAACATATACAATTTTGGGAATAGAATACAATGTACTAAAGTAAGCCAAAAGAACTTGCATGAAACAGTATGATGGTGCTTTTTTGAAATTTTCAGCACCTATCACTACACACAATACTTGAATATATTAAGCCTTAGCTCAGATGACATAATTATTTAAAGTTTTCAGTGAGTTTACTAGTAGCCACAAAGGCTTGTGAATGTTGAACATGTCAAAGAGATATATAGCTTAGTTACATATATACTTGAATTTTAAACATAAAAGACACATTATACACAAGACATGAAACTCAAAGCAAGCATACTGTCACCCTGGTGGTAGGCTCGCGAAGCCGATGAAAAATGATGGCCGATCGTTACCGGAAGTGGGGGACAGTTGAATGTAGAGTTGAGAAAATAAACAGTTTGAGGTTAGCTAGCAAATTGTGATGGGCGAATGTATTTGCTAGGAGAATAAAGTGTAGTTTTTGTGTTTTATAACCTCGTTTTATCATTTCACGAACCCACAAAGTCACAACTAGTGTCAGGAGTGGGATAACAACATCACCGAACATTATGGAATCGGCATTGGAAATGCTTTTGCAGAAGATGAACGAATTAACAGCGAAGTCGGAAGCTACAAATAACAACTTGGCCGCAAAGATGAACGAGTTAACAACAAAAACAGAAGCGGCAAATAACAACCTGGCCACAGAGTTGAAAGAAATAAAGACCGAATTGACCACAGAAATGAAGGCAGCGAACGACAGTCTGGCCACGGAAATGAAGGAGGCGAACGAGGTCCTCGCCGCCAAATTTGAGGAACAGTTGGCCGGCGTGAGGGATGACGTGACGGAGCTGGGCAAGCGGATGGGCCAAGTGGACGAGCGTGTCGAGGACCTGGCGAACCGCTTCAATGATCTAGAGGAAAAGGCCGACAATAACGCCAAGTCCCTGAACGCCATGGTTGAAGACGTCGAAGACCTCGCGAACCGCGTAAACAACCTGGAGGGAAAGGCCGACAGCAGCGTCAAGTTCCTGAACGCCATGGTGGAGGACGTCGTCGGCAGGAGACTGAAGGATTTGAAGGCTGACGCACCGGGACGCGACACAACATCGGCGCGCGTCAAACCTCCGAAATATGACGGCGCGTCAACATTCGAGGTCTTCCGCCGCCAGTTCGACACAGTGGCCAAGCACAACAGATGGTCACCGGAGGAGGAGGCCACACAGCTAATAGCCAGCCTCCAGGGACGGGCCGCGGAAATCCTAAACGCGGTGCAGACAACGGCGGCGCCCAAGGACATCTGGGAGGCCCTGGAGAATCGCTTCGGGAACCACCGCTTAGCCGCAGCCAGCTAAAGGCAAGGTCGCAGCAGCCGGGGGAGACGCTGCAGGAGTTCGCCATAGCGATCGAGCAGCTGGCTAGCAAGGCCTTGGTTGACCTGCCACTGGAGTTCGTATCCCGGGAAGCCGCCTACAATTTTGTCGACGGGGTACGGGACACGGAGATTCGTCAGCGCCTAATGCTCGGCGATTATAAAAACATCCACGAGGCGCTGACAGCGGCATTAAGGATGGAGGCGGCCAAGGTAGCATCTATCCCGACGTCGAGAACGAGGAGTGTCCACTACGCCGGAGACAGAAGACCAGCTGAGGGACGCCGGCGAACACCTAGTGGCCTGTGTTGGGGGTGTGGACAGCCCGGACACCTGCGGAGAGACTGCCCAAACCAGGAAGAGCAGCCGGAAAGCGAGTAAGGGCCGTCGTGGAGAGGGGCAGGTCGGCGCCATTACCACCATCCCCTCGAGTGACAATCCGCGCCGTCAGCCGGCGGATGGATGACAACCTCATCGCGGACGGTTGGGTAAGAGGAAAGCCGTGCCGCGTGCTGGTGGACACCGGGGCGGCCGTGACCATCATCAGACCTGACGTGGCGAAGGGTTTGCCGACGAGGAAGCCGAACCGACCATACGAGCTTGTGACAGCATCGGGCGACACCATGCCTGTGGAGAAGGAGGCCCTACTGGAGCTGAACTTGGGACGGAGTGCCGTGCGTCTGTGGGTGTTCGTCGCGAAGGTGGCTGAGGAGGTGATTCTGGGACTGGATGCCCTCAAGAGCCACGAGGCGACGGTCGATGTCGGCAGGAAGGTCCTGTGGTTCAACGGAGAAGAGGTTATACTCCGTCAACCAGAAGAGCGCCTTGGAATTGGCAGGGTCGTCTTGAGCGAAGACGTGGGTGTCCCCGCGAGGAGCGAAGTGATAGTGACGGCGCGACCGGAAGGCCAGACAGCAGGTGGGGTTCAGAGGCAGCAGGAGTACGGCTTCACCTCGGAACATCGTAGAGGGAAGAGCCACGGTAACGCTGACGCCATGTCCCGAAGACCCTGTCCAGAAGAGTGCGGCCAGTGCACAAGAGTGGAGAAGGAGCGTGCCGCAGCAGTCCGAGTAGTCACGGCAGTGCCTGCGGATGGCTGGGATAGCGCGGGCCTGAGGAGGGAGCAGCTGGCGGACACAGACTTGGGGCCACTCTTGAGGGAAGTGGAGGCAGGGACGAGACCAACCTGGGAGGACATCGCACCGAGGAGCGCCACCTACAAGTCGTACTGGGCCCAATGGGACTCGTTGAAGACCAGAGAGGGCGTGCTGTTCCGGATATGGGAGTCACCCGATGGGAAGACGCAGAGAGAACAGTTGGTACTTCCCCGGTGTAAGGTCCCAGAAGTCTTGGAAGAAGTGCACGACGGTACTTCTGAAGGACACCTGGAAGCGAACCGAACGATCGACAAACTTCGGCAGCGCTACTACTGGCTGAGACTCCGAGCAGATGCTGAGAGATGGTGCCGTCAGTGTCACGTGTGCGCGGCGAGTCGTGGCCCCCAGACTGGGAGCCGGGGTCGCATGCAGCAGTACAACGTCGGAGCGCCATTCGAACGGATCGCCGTTGACATTGCTGGACCGTTCCCAGTTTCCGACCGAGGCAACAAGTACCTAATGGTGGTCGTGGACTACTTCACCAAGTGGCCGGAGGTGTATGCCATCCCAAACCAAGAGGCAAAGACAATCACAGACTGCCTCGTGGAGCAAGTGTTCTGTCGATTTGGGGTGCCGTTGGAGCTACACAGTGACCAGGGTACCAACTTTGAGTCCAACCTAATGAAGGAGGCATTACAAACGCTTGGAGTGAACAAGACCCGCACGACGCCTCTACATCCCCAGTCGGATGGCATGGTCGAAAGATACATCAAGACCTTAGAGGAACACCTGAGGAAGGTTGTGGCCAGCCATCAGCGAGACTGGGACGTCAAGGTGCAACTGTTCTTGCTGGCCTACCGCTCGTCTACACACGACACAACTGGGATGACGCCAGCCAGCTTAATGTGCGGTCGAGAGTTACGCCTCCCTTGTGACCTGGCTTTTGGAAGCCCTCCGGAGGCGAAGCAGCCGGTGACCGAGTATGTGGAGAACCTGGTGGACCACCTCCACGACATGCACGAGATCGCTCGCCAGAACATCCAGAAGGCGAGCGACCGCATGAAAACCCGATACGACAGGCAAGCCAACAGCCAAGGGTTCCAGCAAGGTGACCTGGTCTGGTTGTACCGCCCGACCCGGACCAAGGGACGCTGCCCAAAGCTTCAGCAGCCATGGCAAGGGCCGTACCGTGTGATGAGGAGGATTAACGACGTGGTCTACCGCATCCAGAAGGTGCCCCGAGGAAAGATGTTAGTGGTACACCTGGATCGCCTGGCCCGCTACGAAGGCGCTGTTCGGGACGACCAGCCTTGAGGAGGGAGCAGTGTCACCCTGGTGGTAGGCTCGCGAAGCCGATGAAAAATGATGGCCGATCGTTACTGGAAGTGGGGGACAGTTGAATGTTAAGTTGAGAAAATAAACAGTTTGAGGTTAGCTAGCAAATTGTGATGGATGAATGTATTTGCTAGGAGAATAAAGTGTAGTTTTTGTGTTTTATAACCTCGTTTTATCATTTCATGAACCCACAAAGTCACAATACTGAGACAAATTACACATATAGCTCTGCTCAATTTGTGGGGAAGAAGAAAATGAATTACTCATAATGCTTGAATACATGGGAACATGGATGGGGAAATCAGCTGATAAAACAGAAATGGCCAGAGATGAACAAATAAGATTAAATAAGATTTTTAAAGATACACGTCATTCAGAGATTTAGGGGAATTTCTCTGTAGAGTGAAAATGAAATGGCAAAGACAAATATGTAAATAATAGAAAATGTAGATTATGTATGCACTATTCAGAATTTTAATCAGAAAATGGAGGTCTGCTTGAGAACGGCCAGGGTCAAAAGCTCAACTCCAATATAACGCATTTAGCACTGAATAAACAAATAAAATGCTTTTTCAAAGTATAAAAATTCAAAGAAGCGTAGACAGTGAAGAACAAGTTAAAATAAAAGTGAATCGAGAAGATATTCAATTCAATTCAATTTATTTTGTCCTTTCAATCATACACTGATATCAGACACGTCATAGTATAAAAATTACATTAATGGCTATTGTCATTATTTACAATCACTTAAAACTAATTAACATTTAAAAACTCATTTACAGAATAAAATGCATGTTGCAGTAAAAAGAGTTTTACTCCCTTTTAAAAATGTCTAAGGCTCTTCATTTGTTTAATATTTTCTGGTAGGCTGTTGTATAATCTTATACCTTTATTGACAGCACTAGACCTGAAGATTTCCATTCTACAACTTTAAATGTGAAAGTCATCTTTCTGACTTGTACTGTATTTGTGAACATCTGAATTTTTGTAATTTTGTATTTGTAGTTTATTTTGTTTTACCTTCCAATTACCACAAGAGAGAAACTTGGAGAGAAACAGAAAATAATTGTCTTCTCAGCTTTTACTGTCAAAGGATAAAAAAATAAAAAAGATGTGCCACTGATATTTATTATGAGCAATGACATTACTTATCTCAACAATGGTGAGGTAAACAAACCTGCAGTAATCATCACAAAGAAAATGTTTCACAGGACTGAGTACAATACCTACAGAATCACATTTAAACAAACAAATCCTGTTATAAATTTATCACTGCATATAAAGGAAATGATAAAAAGTATTGGAAAAAAAAAACTATTTGCAGTTGGTTTTTTTTTTTTAAATACTTTGTCACTTGCATTTTATATTTTTGAGGGACTAGTTTCGGAAGTCATTGCCTCCATTATCAACCTCTTTCCAACTGTCAGTTCAGCATTAGGCTATCAAAAGATTTTACTGAACAAAATATTGTAAAGGTACTTTACATTCTAACATTATTTACCTGTATTACAGCATACAGCATCTTCTTAGTTTGAGAACCTTCTGCTTGTATGTGCTTCATCACATCTCCAAGAAGCTTCAGAGTGCTGATGATAACAGGACGGGCTTGATGATCTGGAGTGTTGTTTAGTGATTGACTCAGTCGCTGGAAATCTGTAGTTAGTGAGTCCACCAAACTGAGCAGTAGTTTATGACGAGTGTCCCATTGCTGATCTGACATAGCTGGGCTAGGTAGAAGTAAGGTGTTGAAAAGCACCAATTGAACCAAGCGTTGGGTCTGAAATCAATGTCTTGTTCTGTAAAATGAGTCATCCTCTAATACAATGATTGGACCTTCAATTTTTGCATTTAGGATACTGCAAAATGTTGCAAGAACTTTAATCAAATAAAACAATTTTGAAACTTCATAAAACTATGCAAATTTGACTTTTTAAGTCTGATAGAACCCTTTGCATTATATTTTTAAGATATAAAATAGCTCTGTCATTTTGAGGTTAATGTCATAGAGCATACATTTTGAGAAAATGAGTTATATATGGGATTGGTATGTTTTTGATGCCACCAATCACTCTGTGAAATCAGATTTTGCATAACTCGATATTTGCTGCGTGTACAGCATGGTGAATCATGAGCGTCTTTTCATAACTCAATAGAGCGCATGCACAGCGATTTTACAAAACGCTATACAGCACAGTCTAAATGAAAAGATTTGCCACCTGTCAAGACCTGCCACCTGATAATAATTTGCAATATTCCGCTTGTCCAACCTTGCTTTTCTGGAGTTAAATGCTATATAAAAACTGTATCATTATTTCAAAGCCTTCTCATGGCTAAATGATATAGAGAATGATCATTTGGTATTATGGCTGCACTTTTCTGATTTGAAAGGAAGAGAATGACAATACTACTTGGCAAGTGGTTTATATCCACAACAAACTCAGTTGTCACATACTCTTTCAGAACCTTATATTGCCGCTCTCAAAGCGGCATTACAAAGATCTAACAAACATGTTCCACAATCAGGATAGTGAGGCATTTCGCGGCATTACTGCAACATAGGCCATTGTTTATCACACAGTAAAGAAAGTTACGTTTCCTAAATCACTTCTACAAAAAGGTGCAAAGGAAGAGTTTATCATTGCTGTGAAAAATGATATTAAGGTATACAGGTGCAAAGAAAGCCACTACAGTAGATGAAAATACCAGCAGAATTAAATATTAAAAAAATGTGGTAAAAGTTTTGCAAAAAAAGAGAAAAGGAAAAATTATCCACATGCTCTTTATCCAAATACAAGTTTATTTTTTATAAGTGTTTTCATCTCTCTTTCAAGACATCACACACTGATACATGCTCCACATTTAAAATGGGACTAATTTTCATAAAGCAAGAGGCAGATTTGGAGAAGAAGATATCAAAATAATTCGAAATTTAAGTGTACCTCTTGACTTGACGAGAATCCCACATTTAAGTTCATCACTAAATCAACAGATGGCAGCAGCAACTCCAGAATTACTCACACCCACCACACCACTGGATCAAGCTTTAGTCGCATAAGAGCAGAAGATGCAAACGATGATTTGCGAAACATGTCCTCAAAATAGGTACGAAAGTGAAGCAGATGTGTAATAAATACGACTCATCTAAAAATTAATAATCAAAATAATTGTACACATTATTACTTACTAATTTAATCACTTTGTATTCTTAATTTTTTAATTTATTAATTTAGTAATTTTGTAACTTTTTATAAATGACTTATGTCATTAATGTAAAAATGCTGATTTAGTCATTAAATTTGTAACTGTACATAACAATAAATTATGAAGAAATGAAAATAAAATCAAAACAGTAATAAAAACAAAAAAACTGGTAGCAAATTAAGGTTCAGTCAAATTCCTTTGTTTCAAAGTCCATGTGCTCTATCGAGTTTTGAAAAAACAAACATTGTTTAACTCACCAATACTATGAAAAATATGGTTATTCTCTAGGAGTTTCACTGTCATCTAGAATTGTCCTATGTTAATGTTTAGTATTGCCAAAAATTAACTTTGTGTAATGAGAGGTTATGTACTAGAATATAAAATTCAACAAACTTCAGCTCCAATCAGATCTGTCAAATTAGTTTGTAGCAAAGCGACAAATGGCAGCATTATGTGAACATACATGTAGCAATCATTATGGCAGCAACTAGCTACAACGGCTAAATATGTACAACAAACAACCTGGATTTTATTACACAAATAAAAATATTTGCCACTTAGGCTTCACTTATCTTAAGAAACTGGTGTTGATACTTCTTTTCAAATGGAAATTGATTTCGCAAACAATTCGTTTGTGTCCTCAGTCCACAAATAAACTTTTTGTCAAGGATAATGGTTACCATGCCTTTCTTATGTTTTTTTAGTATTACTAACCTCTGAAAATGAAACAAACCTAAAAATAGAATAAACTGTTGGTATTTCGAAATTCATTATGCGATGTTTATTTTTTAAAATAAATATTTTTCCCCACACTATTAAATCTATCGGACCGTTTAATTGTTTTAATAATTTCACTTCAGGATTTATTTCATGGTTGAATGACCAAAAATGATCTGCTATGGCCGATTTATCTGTTTGTTTATACTTAATGTTACGAAAGTGTGCCTTTATTTTCCACTATATGAATTCAGTCTACAGTTACCTAAAAATGTTTATCCACTTGGAACCATCTAATGGTGCATGGTTGTGGTAATTCTATCAGCATTGGCAGCTGTCCAGTGGTTGGCATCAGATGCGCTTGTTAACAGTATATTTCACTTGGATCTGCTCCAAGCAAGTGAGTGCAAAGTTTACAAGAATTTACAAGACCATGAGGACATCCTTAAAATTTGTCTACATGATAAGGAAACAAGTCACCTAATGTATAAAAATTGAAGAAGCGTAGAGATAGTGAAGCACAAGTTAAAATAAAAGTGAATTGAGAAGATATTTACACATTGCTTCAGTCACACTGTTTTTCACAGGACCTGTTTCAAGAGCTGTTGCTCCCATCATCAGATGAATCTCAACTGGTGCAAATTGTAGTATTTTCCTCCTTCTCTGTGTTGTTGGTAGATGGCATGATGTATTTGTCAAAGATGACTCCACCACCAGACATATTTGACAAATACATCATGTCATCTGCCGATGACACGGAGGAGGAAAACACTACAATTTGCACTAGTCGAGACTCAGCTGATGATGGGAGCAGCAGCTCTTGAAACATGTCCTATGAAAAACAGTGTGAGTGAAGGAATGTGTCAATAGCTTCTTGATTCACTTTTATTTTAAGTCTTCTAATCTTTAAGTATGAGGCAGCATATTTATTAAATATTTTTGGGTGGTAAGTGAATTAAAAAGGAACTTCAAGGAACAAAATATAATCTTGGCACCTACAAATAGACACTCAGTATTAAAATTGTTAAATTCAAAAACAAAAGATGAAATCTCACCAATAATAGATCTGGAATATACCAAATAAATTGTAAGTATTATAAAAATGCTACATAGATCAAACTAAAAGAAACCTAAAAACCAAATTCAAGGAGCATTTTAGAAACATCAAACTAAAACAAGATCAGTCAGAAACAAGATCAGTCAGAAACAAGATCAGTCTCTGAATCAGCCTGAATGAATGAATGAATGAATGTGTAGTGTTTAACAATTGCTTTTACTACATGTGGCATCACAGACAGTGACACTGACGATACATGAAATGAAGATGGAGTACCGGTGGAATGAAATGATGGGGGAAACCGTAAATACTGGAGAAAACCTGCCTCAGTGTTGTCCCTGGGATCGCACCTGGTCTGCCTTGGTAAGAGCCAAGAGGACTAACCACTTGGTCACAGTTGTAGCAGTTATTTTAGATATTTCATGTTTTGTTAAGAATAGTCAAAAAGATTAGTATTTGTAATAAAATAAAGAAGTAATGTAAAATAGGTAATGGTGTAACCATGACAACATAATATGATAAGTTGTTATATATTTTAAAAGATTTTGTTCTTCTGCTTAAGAAAGTCTTAGGGTAAGACGTGTGTTTGTCTATCCGAGTGTGTGCAGAAACAATTTTGTGTGTGCAACAAAGATGCATAAGCAGCGTGTGCGCAAGAAAAGAAATAGTTCATCATTGTATTTACTGCTGGTTGTAAAAAGACTACATTAATATTTGGAATTGCATCAAAGAATTTAAAAATGTTGATGAGGAATTAAATTTCCATCTTTGAACAAGAAAAGGATTATTTGTTCTTTCTTTAAAAGTTGTAATACTAAATTTATCAACCTCGTTACCACAACCCTGGGAAAGAAAAAACTCATCGCTCAAGAATTACTGATGCGCCTAATTATCCAGAGTTGCAGGAGAAACCTCTAGATTTCTTCAAGATCGTCACCAAAGGTGAGAAATTGATCTACATCCACCTTCATCCCAAATAATACTGCTTCAAGATGGTGCCACAAAGTGGTGCATCATCATAGCATCTTCAAACACAATCATTGTGCATAAAATTTTGCTTCACAGTGCGGCCAGAAGAAAATCGGCCTGCATTAATATCTAATGATAAATATGCAAATCTGGTATTCACTTTCCTTTTTACTAAAATTAGGCAAATGAGTCAACCTTGTATATACTTTTCTCCATTTACAAGTTTTTTAATGAAGACTAGTTTGTGGGAACTTCTTCCCTATCCTCAGTTCTGTGAGAGTGAGGACAATATAGAGAAGAAGTTTCCAGAAACTAGTCTTCATTAAAAAAAAAACTTGTAAGTGGAGAAAAGTATATACAAGGTTGACTCATTTGCCTAATTTTAGTAACAATAGCACTCCACTTTCTGAAATACTTCTTTTTATTCTACACTTTCATTTTGTTTGTTACAGATAAGTGTAAATGGCTCATGAAGTAGGGTTAATATTAGTAATTCATAAAAAATATAGCGTTCTTTGAAGAATTTATGCTATTCAACCTTATGCTACTCCCCTTTTAAGAAAAAACCCTACCTAAGGAAAAAAAAAATTTATTCTCCCTGAGATTCATTAGAACAGGGTTCTACTGTAAACAAATTAGCTTTCGCAACAATTTTCTCCAATGCTCATTTGATTTTTACATTTATTTTACTGGTAGTCCAAAGTATCTTTATTAAAAAGACACTCAACTTTGTGAAAACATAACCTTTACCTCTGGTTGTAGATAGACAAGTGATGGTGCCAACTGGTACAGGTCCCTGATGGACTGTTGTTCCCAAATGAGTGCCGGCCGCACAGTTCCAGTGAAAGTTATCAGCAGATGAGCTGCTGAGTGACTGAGCTTAGAAGGCTGATGTTTCTTAGCTACAAGTGGAACTGCTGAGTTAATTATGCTGTTTACCACCATCTCATACATTGTGTTTAGAGTTCCTTCTGTATGGAGCTGTGCCAACCAATGACACCAAGCTTTCAATGCAGCCAGTATTTGTGCATGACTGAAATAACAATTATCATTAATTTGTTATTATTCATATAGCTGAACACAATAAAACATATAAGCAGTCAAAATCAAAGTCTGAACTGTAAATGGAAGTGAAATATGTACAAATAAAGAATAAATTGTTTTAATCAAAATATTTTAAGGTACTTAATACATAACATACGATCTGGTGACTATGTTAAGAAGTGTAAAATTTACAGAAAAGAAACTTAACACTCTGTCACCAATATATATCAGTTCATTATTCTAAAAACTTGATGCATCCATCCAGTTACATTTTATAAGTGCTGTGGGGTTTTGGTACTCATTAATATGTATGAGGCAGCCAGTACTAATAACTGGTAAGAATGTGAAGTTTTCTTCAAGGATGCCTCGACAATTCATGTGTTTTGCACAGCAGATAATCCTCACTAGATATTTTAACTATGCACTTAAAGGAGAAGTTCAAAAGAGTTAACCAAATATTCACTCTATGCTTACTCAAGTTGTCAGGCAGTTATAACTTACAGATGCCTGGGGTCCTGTACTGGCTGCACCTTTCGCCCAAGTACTTCAGCATCTAGGTTACATTGTTTCTATCCCTGTACAGTAATGTGCCTCCTAATGATATCACAATGGCACCTATTGCACACCTCATGCTGTGATTCTCTTTTTATATGAAAACAAACTACTCTCTCCTGAGGAAGAGGTTACTGGAAAATATCTAACAGTATAATAGTACAATCTCATACTATAGAAACATCCCCACGAAAAAAAAAAATCACACACTTATACAATCTTTTCAGTCATTGCTATGCAAGTGCCACTGCTGGATCAATGTGCAGAAACCTCCTATCAGGTTGCTCACAGGCAGTGTTTAAGAAGAGAGCAAGGGACCGGAGAGTGACTAAGAAATTTTATAACTATAGTGTCAGGTGGACAAAGTGGAGAGAATGTGACATGGGTTCTTAGGCATATTAGTCAATTTAGAAGATGCAGGAAAAAATATTTGGAGCAGAAACCTATTACTGGCTATATTCACTAAATGATTGAAGGTCTTTCCTTCTTCCAGCTGACGAAGGAATGGACAGGGACCAGTAAATTTTATGTTCAAATCCATTCTGAAGACCAGAGATAACTGCGACACCATCAATTTTAAACGTTTTGAGAATAATTTTCAGGTTTTCTTTCCATGAGAGCTAGTCATAAACTTATGCATCACAGCTAGTCATCATAATGTGCAAGTTACACTTCACACAGCAGCAGCTGATCTCATGAAGGATGAGATCTTTTTGACATTATTTACTGCATGGGAGGATTGTGCACCTGGCTGAGGTATTATTCTATGAATCCTTTACGTAAAATATGAATCTCATTGAACCAGTGTTCACTGCAGTGTTAACTGATATCATGTCAACTGCAGCTTATTCTGAACACTTTGTGGAACAGAGTTATAGTGCTGCTTCCAAAAATATCAACTTTTAAATATGCAACAGACTATTATCCTATCAAGCTACTATGTACAAATTATAAGAAATTGGCGAAGGTAGTAGCTAACAGCTGAAAAACAAAGGTATGGAGAGAACTTGGCAACAAAAGTGGAATAGTTTTAAGGAGGAGAGAGGTATTACTAATCAGAAAAATGCTGTCCGAAAAGGAGAAAATAATGTAAGAAATATAGGTGATTACTTGGAGAAAGTCAGAGAAAAATGGTTAAGAATGATAAAGAATAACCATACAGAGAAAACCAGGGCTGTGTGTATTGAGACCAAAATTTAAGGCAACCAGATAGGAAGGGTATACTGGATGAGAACAAAAAAGTTTGTTATGTGCTAGGAATGTATTACTAATACTACTAAGGAATGTATGTGTGAAGAAAGATGAGAAATAAATATTCTATTCTATTCTAACAGCTGAAAGCAATTCTCATGAAAATTTTGCACAGCTAACCGTTTATTTATAATGGACAACAGAGATAGTGATATGCCATGTAGCAAAGAAACTACTGTTATAAAAGGTACAATCAGAACAGACAAATTCAGTACCATAGCTGGTTCTACCCACAGCTGCTCTACCTACAACCTACCATGGCAACATGGCATTCTCCAACTGACTTCATTTTCATACTAGACTGCATGGAAATTTCAAACTCAGATCACATACCCAATGGCGACTTATGATTCTTAAGTACTTAAGTCCCAGACATTTAGATTTTTTATTATAGTTTTCATTTATAAGGTCAATCAATTATTACCGAAGTGAAAAAACTAGTGGAGCAAACTGGAATAGGAGAAGTTAGTGGGAATGAAAAAAATTGCAATGGATTCTGAAAGGAGGTGAGGCCGTGAGTTGAAGATATAAAGAAACAGGAGGAATAGGCTAGTTTTGAGAATAAATGCTCATTGGAATTATATAGAAAAATTCAAGAGAATTGGGATAGGAAGAAATATATGAATAGTTCTGGCAAAGTGGGAAGGATGGGCTATGCTTGAAAGAGGACAGGCATACTTATTTCTTAAAAGATTATGGTCAAACTCCACAGAAGGGTACAATAAGTGTGTGAGAAACTAGAGGACATTTACCACACTATTAAGTGTGAAACAGATAACAGAGATTATAGAGAGGCTTAATATACATGCATACAAGAAGTTAAAATTTATGGAGCCTTCTTTACAGTTAAACTCTGAAATGAATATTATTTACCAAGGATGTATTTTTAAGAAGAGAAATAACTAATGTCATCAACAATAGACTAGATGTGTGAATAAAAGTGCAAAGCAGGCAGCCACCTGAGTGGATGGGAAGTGGGAAAGGCATGCTCACATGTGGTTAGCCTTAGCTTATAAGACTACCTGACCACATTATCTCCTTGTCATAGAACAAATAAAATTACATTACCAAAGTTAGTTTAACAATAATAAAGAATTTGTTAATTTCTAAGAATGTTTTGACTCTCAAAAATTAAGGGGAGTACTACTGCCAATGAGATCTTATAGCCAAGCATATATGCAGATTCAGCAATAGATTAAAAACTGTCAGACTGAGGTATCAGCTTTCCTTATAATGACTTTGAAACATAGGAGTTTGAAGAATATTCCTGCAGAATTAACTGAGAGTTTTAAGTGCAAATGACAATGGAAAGATGCATGTAAAACATGTTATGAGGCATGGTAAGTGGAAGTGATATAGTGGCAAGAGCTTCAAAGGCTTGATCTTCGGCTACATGAGAAATCTCTTCAAATTACAGTAAACATGCAAGGATATATTTCTTACAAAACAAGTTAATTAAACTGCTTTCACTTACACTTCTACAATATCCGAGACAAGTACAGGAACAGAAGTCTGGACCAAGTGTAGTTGTGATTGAGTACCATAGGATGCCATTGTTGCCAAGTTTGCTACCAACTTCATAGCATGAGGAAAACGTTCTTGAAACTGCTGTCCTAAGGTAAGATAATATAAACTTATTAGGTGTTACATTATACTGATCTTCTTTTAGTTCAATGCTGAGAACCAAGAACTGAGAATGGAAGAAAATATATATGAAAATATTTGTGTAGTTCAACATTTCAGTCAAAATAATAACAAACAGGATTCTCCTTATATGATTTTATATTTAGGAATAAGATAATGAAAATAAAATTACTTTATAAATGTTAATTTATGATTAAAAGGGTTTGTAATTCACAAGCATTGTGCATCCTATTTTTCTATTTACTTTTGTTGGTCATTCTTTTATTACTTTTAGTATAGTCTATATTTAAAGAATATGCTTAAAGACATAAGCGTTTCACCTGTATAACTTTCTCTTCACACTATATTTGTTTTCACAGTCATTCTATTATTAATTCACATAATTGTTTTCCTTCCTGTTAACTGTGATAAATGTTGGCAAAAATGCTTTCAATACATATTTTACTACAATTATGCAGGATCACACGAGTAACTGGGACAGCAGTAAAAAATTTAGTAGATAATAGTAACATTTTAAAAATGACCTCATGTTATGAAGAAGAAAAACATATTTACATATTTTAAGGAATTCAACAGCCTTTGATTTCCTTGCTAAACAAGAATTCAACGGAAATGAAGAAAATTCCACAGGCTATTGATAGAAATACAAGATTAATATGTTGTTCATCACATCAATATTTTGCATATTCAAGACGTGGAAAAACAATGAGCAGAAAATTGTAGAATAGAAAGAAAGTATTAAAATAAGCATTTTAATACCACAAAGGAACAAGTGGTCACAAATGCAATATAATTAGAGTCCTGCACGAACTTTATAGAAATCCAAGTACAGGACACATTCATTTATTAGTTAAAGTGAGATATAACAGAGTAAGTGGTACACAATGTTTCAGCTAATGAGAACTAGTACCAGTGAGTAACTAACCTTTACATATACATAATACACTGAACTACTTGTACTGAATAAAACAAGCATTCAGTATTACTGCAATCACAACACATGCAGCATCAAATCTGAGCCACATCTGGTAAGAGTGCTGAGTATTGTACAAGATTACATTTTATTTCCATCTGACCTGTTACAAACCTGTTTCATAATAGAGACTCTAATGTGACTCTAACAGAGACTCCAGCTTAAAGTTGGACATAACACAATAAGAACAATTCTGCAATCTCATGTGTCTACTCTTAAAATGCTATTTTTGTACTGCCTTTCTACTTTAGATTTTCTGCACCCAGCATACAGTATTTAAAATTAAATCATTACAATTTTTGAGAGAGTAAACAATACTGAAAATGTTCCATGTAAAGATGCATTTAGTATATATGATATTTTCTTCAGAAACTTCACTGGGAATAATAGTATGTGGCTGAAGACTGTAAACATGTTACATGGTTCATTATCTGGGAGTAGGTATAAACTAATTCACCAGTTCACAAAACACCTCACATATTTCAGCAGTTGTTTTCATTATCAGTTGTTGACCTACTGAGATTGGTGGCTTATGGGTGTTAGACATCCAGATGTTTTACTGTTCTGTGGTGGTACTTGTATCTTTTATATACAAGATTTGTTAAAAAAATTTGGATCATTTCTAATTTTTTTTTTTTTTTTTTTTTTTTTTTTGTCATTTACGTCCTCCAACGTTAAGTCATATCAGACGAGATCATTCCTAATTTTTCACCAACATTTTCCATTGTAGTTTTGGAGCAAAATGTGGTGGAAGGTTCATTATTGTGTGTCTGTTAGTTATTGTTTAGTGCTGTGTTGAGTAGAATGATATATTCACAGTTTGCAAATTTCAGGATGGCAGAGTTAGAGGAGTAATGCAGCTGCATTAAATTATGCACGAAACTCAAGAAAACCTTTACAGAGACACACCAAATGATAAGGAAGCTTATGGTGAAAAGTGCTTCAGTCATACTTGGTGTTATGAATGGTTCATGTGGTTTAAAAATGGTCAGAACGAAATTAAAGATAACCCTTGTTCAAGACGCGTTTCAACACCTACAATGATGCTCATGTCAGGAACATTAATAAAATTGTGCATACCAATGAAAGACTTAACTTTCGAGAGATTTCAAAAGAATGTCACTTTTCAATTGAGAAAATAGAAGAAACTGGCCTGAAATGTGGTGAGACAATTCAAGGCTCTTGCAACACAATAATGCACCTGCACGTTCATTGCTGTTAATGCATGATTATTGCACAAAATAACGAAATCGCTGTGCTGCTTCTTCATCCGTACCCACCAGCCCTAGCCCCTATGGACATTTTTTATTTCCAAATTTTAAAACCATATTGAAAGAATGAAGATTTGCAACAATAGATAAGCTAAAAGGAAATTCACAGATGGAGCTTAGTGTAATCCAGAAAGAGGCGTACCAAGACTGTTTCCAGAATAGGAAAAGGCACTGTGAGCAGTGCATCAATCGTGGAGGGGAGCATGTCAAACGAGGCCATGCACAATAAGTAAAAGGTAAAAGTAGAAAAATACAACTCATCTAAAAATTAATAATCACAATTTTTGTTTTTCAAGATGAATATTCTTGAATATTTCACACAGTATGTCCAGCAACTCAACACCTACCTGTGTCAGGAAGTATTTTGCCCTCTGAATAAAGATATGTAACTGTCTTCCAAAATTTTTAAAGCAAATACAGCAAGGACTTTCTCTAAAATTAACTATTACTTTTACTAATTCAAGACTTTCTAGCTAATGAGTATAAATAATCTACCTTCACATATGTACATATTCTATTTTCTGCAAAATATTATTTATTTCTTGTAAATCCATATATATTTTTAATACTTCCACTGTTTGTTGCTACTGTAAATATTTTGTGTTTCATTTTGGCGTGTCCAATATTGAGAGTAGTTTTTTGTAACAATCAATCAATTGCATCAATAACCCATACACCAACCCAACTACTTACTAGCTAGTTCCATTGGATTTTATGACTTTCGGATTTATATTTTTATTACAATTTATTACAAAGTCAATGATTAACTATGATTTAAATACCTGTTCTGAAAATGTTCTTTCCTGTAAGTATCTAAATTTTTTCTGGGATAATATGTTTTATGTTGCTGTCTAAGCACTATATTTAATATATTCCTGATTTCTTTTCTGGTAATATCTTGTCTTTCAATGATGAGGCAAAAAGGTTTAGAAGTTGCTTATTCTGTGGTGTAAGTCAATGTTTTCTAAATTTGTGATATAGTTGTGGATGATAGATGAACTGAGTAATTTTTGATGTGTTCATTTTTATTGGTTTATACATAGAAGAATCAGTTAATTGACGGAAATAAATCATTTCTTACTAGCCGTATATAGGCTAAGGTTTAGGGGGTTAACCTGATAGGGTCAACCTGAAAAATTCAATGCCATGGCCTGGATTTGAACCATAGATCTCCTGGTTTCCATCCAGTCACTATCCATTGACCTACCATGGCCAACGTGCTGTCCTGACATTAAATTCTCCAATTGACACACATATTTTCTTGGTAAACCACTAGGGGCTCTCGTATTCGAGATACACAGTTTGTGGCAACTTACTATTGTAAGTACTTGAATCCCAGACCTCTTCATTAAATTCTTATTATTTAAGTTAATTGAAAGAAATTAATCATTTCTTCTTGCTAGCCATATATAGGCTAAGGTTTTAGATAGAGTCAACCTGAAATATTCAATGCCATGGCCAGGATTTGAACCATGGATCTCCTGGTTTCTATCCAGTCGCTCTTACCCATCGAGCTACCATGTGTTGAATTTATATTGAGCTGGCCATGGTAACTCAATGGGTAAGAGCGACTGGATGGAAACCAGGAGATCCATGGTTCAAATCCTGGCCATGGCATTGAATTTTTCAGGTTGACTCTATGTATATAGAAGAATCAGTTTGATTTTTTAATCTTGAATCTGTTGATTTTCTTGTGGCGGAGGTATTGATTATATCTGATGTGTGTGTAGTGTTTAACGCCCGCTTTTACTACATACAGCACCGCAGGCGATGACACTGATGATACATGAATGAAGATGGAGCACCGGTGGAATGAGATGGCAGGAGAAACCGGAGATCCTGGAGAAAACCCGCCCCAGCGCCGTGTTGTCCACCACAAATCTCATTTTGCGGTCGCCTGGGATCGAACCCGGGCCGTCTTGTGATTATATCTGAGATTACTGTGTTCCTTAGATGCCTAAATTCTATTTTGTGTACTTAATTTATAAGTGATATGTTTAAATATTATAACAAGATGGAAGATTTCCTGTTTCAGATTCCCTAAACAGTTCTTTTTTATGTAGTTATCTGTATGTCTTGCTTGCCTATAGTTTCCGCAATTATTCTGGGTTTTATTTCATATGAGTTAAAAATTTAAGATCCACAAATCAATATTATCCACCCTTTTCTACTTCAATTGTAACAATGGATTTGTCTTGCAGGTTCAGCGACTTGAAAACATCTGGAACGTGCTTAAGTGCAGCTACAAATATATTATCAATGTTTTCTGTCACGCTTTCAACACCCAGAGAAATAATGGTGCAGGTTGCTTTTCAATAGTGAAAAAAAGTACAGAAGTGATTGTGAATAAGGGAAAATGAGGTAGGAGGGGAGGGATAAGGTGCACATAATTAAGAAGTGATTATAACAGAGGGTAGAAAACAAAGAAAAGGGTAGAAAGAGAGGAAGGGAAATGGTAATGAGATGAGGTATAGGAAGGTAAAGTAAAAACGGGATACAGACAAAATAGAAGTAAAACATAAAGACTATAAATAAAGAACAATAGGAAAGAGGGACAGGATACAAGTAAATACAGCCAACAAAATGTAAATGTATTTAATGTGTTGCAGAGCGTTGGCCAAGACCATCTGTAATAAATTCAATAGTTACACCACAGCAAAGAAAATTAGTAAATTATAATACACCCACCCACCCTTCCACCCACACACACACATCCATATATGTGACACAATATATCTGACACTTCTATGCTTATATCAAAATAATTACTAATTCATTCAACAAATCTGATTATCATTCACAACTAGATCTAACATTCAACACCAAATATGTCCTGCAGAAAAGGTACATCAGAAACTTCCTTGATGAAAGGAAAGACTGAAAGACAGGGTACATTCAGATAAGAAATTAGGAGTTATGTAATTGCTCACAATTTTACTCCCCTCCTATATTTTAGGCATGCATTTTTATAACTTAGAAATAAATATAAAAGACTTACTGAGTCACAGTTTATTAAAACTTAAATTTCACTCACATCACTAGTAAAAACAGGAACATTGAGGATGGGACTGGAATGGTCCTGAAAATGTTCCTGTTTTTAATAGTGACGTGAATTAAGTTTTAAGTTCTAATAAAGATTGACTCAATAAGCATTTTAATATGAAATCAGATTCACTTTTAACAATGCTTTTATTCATAACTATTTCAATTAGAAGTGAATTTTTATTTTCTTGTTAAACTTGGAGGAAGCATCCTCTGGGAAAATCTAGAAGCCTGAGTTTTCTACAAAATGTGATTAAATTCTTTTTTCATGGAATTTATTTTATCATGGGAGGGAGTTTTAAAACTACAGGCATCTTAAATGACTTATAATCTTCGCAAAATTTAAAGGCACATGAGATGGACCACACTGCAGACTCCAGCAAATCCTATGCTTGCCCCTCCTGCCAGCGCTGCCAAATGTGGTACACCATCTCACGTGCCTGAACTAAGAACATTATCTTCATTAATTATGCTTGGATAATATTTGAAAATGACAGATGCCAATCTTATAATAAGAAAGAATTTTATTTTCTGATCATGACCAGACAAAAATCCTGTCTCTATGATTCTTAGAATGCAAGGGATGCACATTTTATCTTCACATGGTTATGATTATCCAACATCCATTCATTCAACACAGATAAGCTTGAAAAACAACACTATTCCTTCTTCACAATGCTTATCTCAAGCATAAATTAACAGTGCACGCACTAGAAAATAGAAGTCTGCACTTTTAAATAGACTGAGTTAATGTTCAGTTTGTTTTCAGAGTAGTGGTGATTTATTTTGTTAAAGTGAATGGCATCGTTAAGTTGTGTGTTGAATTCGAGCTGAAATATTGTTAATATTACATTAAATTATTATCTTTTCTCCAGTGTTTGTGATCCAAGTAAGTGAACAAGTCCCTCAAAGCAAGGACAAGTGATTTTTTGAACAACAAACATGAAGTGATTCATTCTCAGGGCAGAAAAATTATATTTAATGTGAACAAGTTTTTATGAAAGCTCTCCAATCCAGAATATAGGGCAACTGTACATTTTTCAAAAATCCAGCAATTAACTGTGGAAGCTTGTAGTGTAGGTAGTGTACACACAGTGTCTCACATTTGTAGTGAAGCAGCTTCATCCTTAGAAAAAGAGAGCGTGCTGTATCTCAATCTCCGGGAAAGATCCACTAAGTTGGAAAGTGAGTTACTGGATTGGAAACTGTGCTTGCTGTTCCACTGCTGTGACATGTATCGCGGTAAGATTTTAATGTTTTAGGAATATTTAATGTGTTGTTTGATTATGGAAAAAATAGGCAGAACCTTTGCTGGCATGTGAAATGTGCTCTTATGTATAGAACCCCTGCCAGTACAAGCACTATGCTTGGCAACAGCACTCTGCTTGAGCACTGACCAGCATTCATATGTGTTTAACTTTTGCATGTGGTATACAGATTGGAAGACAATGAGTTTTGTTGATAACTTCCAGAGACCCAAGTGATTCTATAAATAAGGGACCTGATCTTAGTTTTATTGCTGCTATTAACTAATGTATTATTTTGCCTTGCACACTGGTATGGCAACCCTGTATTCTGGTCAGCAGATGATAACAGACTGGCCACAAGTAGCAAAAGACAGCATGTGCAGTAAATTGCTAACCTTCTTTTTTAAAAAAATTTCTATTTTAATTAATCCTAATTTGTATTCCTTAGTATTATGTTAATGTTGTGCTAATATTTCATGGACTTCCTTTCTTGGAAGTGTTGAAAACAGTGTTGTTATGATAAATTAAATTAAAGGGAGTCAATTAATGACACTAAACAACACTTACTTTTAAATTTTTCCGGAACATGTTTCAGAGACTTTGCCTCTATCCTCAGCCGGCCATCGACTGGTTCTAAGAAGAAGCTAATAAAGGAAACCACAATCCTCTCAGCTACAGAAACTAATATGATTTTCAAAACATTCACTTACCATCCATGGGCCTATGATAAATTCAAAAAAGTCTTCAAAAAACAAAACATTCAACTAGAACCAGTCAACCATTTCTTCTTAAAAACCCTAATTTGCTCAAGCATCAAAGATGCCATTCCATTTAACAAAAAATCTGGTATATACCAAATTGAATGCAGTGACTGTAGTCAAATTTACATTGGAAAGACAAAAGAAATTTAGAAACAAGAGCAAAGGAACACTTTAGAAACATAAAATATAAACAATTAGAAAAATCAGCAGTTGCCACACATTTTTCGGAAAAAAAAAGAAAAAAGAAAAAACAAATCCAGAACCGAAACTACTAAAACATACATCAGGAAAACAAGAACTATCCACTTGGGAACAAATCTTCATTTCAAAAAATAGGAACAAAGTATTCAATTTCGACATCCCCCAGAAAGATTTGTTCAGCAAGTTCCTTGAACTGCCACCAGAGGAGACCTATGACAAAATATCGTCAACTACACCAATGAGAACCAGTCGATGGCCGGCTGAGGATAGAGGCAAAGTCTCTGAAACATGTTCCAGAAAAATTTAAAAGTAAGTGTTGTTTAGTGTCATTAATCGACTCCCTTTAATTTAATTTCATGGACTACTTATCTAATTACTACAAATAGTGTGTATGCATGCAAGTTTTTCTATGCAAACAAGGGACAATATCATGACAACTGATGTGTGCGAAATTTCTTTTAGTTTACTTCAACCTATAATTATATTGCTTCATAGCAAGCATCAATGTATGCCAGAAGGAAAAGTTAAGAAGCTATGCTTTCCAAATTCTGTGACTCATTCTTTCTTCATGTAGTATTTCCTTACACATTACAGGGACTCTTTAACAAACTGGAAGACAATGACTGTTATGCTGATTGACTTGCTCATTTAGTGAACCTACAAATTTTACCTCAGTCATGACAGTAGTAATGAGGATGCAAAAATCAAAGGGAAATTAGATTTCATGTACTAAAAATTGGAAATGCAATTTTCATTAACATAATTTGCATATCCTTATTTTAGAATGCAAAATGTTATCCTAAACTGATGAATTATTATAAAATACATATGAAACAGAATGCAAAATAAAACACATAAAAAATAAATAAATAAATAATTATATATATATATTAAAAAAAAAAACACAAAGGAAAAACATTTTCAGAACATTTGTTTAAAACAAATTGAAAAATAAGCAAAGTTACTTTTGCAATAAGTGACACAAGTAAATATGGTAGCTACAACAAAGATATAATTTTATGGAACTGCCTGGAAGAAAATCTTCATATTGAAAACCAAAAAAATTGCTACAAATTTTGACATACTATCATTGTGCAACCTTAGTAGATACAGGAAGAGTCAATGAGCTAAGAATTGGCTGCGTGTTGTTTTTCCTGTCTACACCATTAGCATTCACTACTTGCTGCTATCATAGAATGGTGCAGATGCAACCATACAACATTTTTAAGATTGCTTTTAAAGGATTTACTTATCAAATTTATGAAAGAAGTTGCTGAAACTGAACATCTTTGTTGTCCATAAATTTTGGGCATCTCTTTAGAAAGCTTTCAATCACATGCCATAGTTCATATTGATAAACACTGGAAATTTCCTGGCTGATATTTTGTTTTAATTTTCCGCATATGTAGGTTTGTCTTGTGCATTTTATGTTTTTACCCTAGAGATAGAAACTGCAGGGTTAGGTAGGGGGTTTGAAGGGGTCACAAATCTCTACTAATAAATTCTGTGCTCACACACACTTTCAATTGTTCTCATCGAAATATTGGTTGTATGAGCTGTTGAGGAGTCTTGTTGAAAAAAGGCAAAATCACAGTTGATCAACAGCTGTTGAGAACAATGGTTCTCAAAACAGGCATTTTAAAAAACTTAAGAGATCCTTATAAATTAGTGTATACCAACTTCTATATAACTACAAAATTTGGTATTTGTTACTTTTTGTTTTGTGTTAAGCTTCATCATAACTGCAAACAGTGATAATTAAACACAAGAGGTAAAACAAAATAACACACTAATATTGTCATAACTATACCTATGAAGTGTGGATACATGCGGCCAACAGCCTGTGTTAGAGATGATAAATCCCGCAATACACAGTGTAGTTTGAGACAGTCATGCTCTGCTGTCACAGAGAGATGTCCTTTACTGCCCTCAGTACCAGATGGTTGCTCCACTAGTCGTTCAAGACGCAGGTACACTATCGAGGCTTCTTTCCATGGTTCAAACTGCACAGAGAATCAAAAACTACAGAGTTCAACATTTGAATGAAATAAGGAAGGTGTCAACCTATTACTCGTATAGTTTTATTCACTACACTTTTAGGCAATACATATATTGTAAGCAAGAAACAAGAAACAATAAATATAATTGGATGAAAAATTATGCTTTTTTTTTATAGCAAATATGTATCAAGATTACTATCCTGCTTAGTTCTTAACAAATGGACACATAAAACTCTGTACTTATACAGTCATTCAGGGATTTCGCCAAATCTGTTAAAAAAGTATTACAAGATGTAGTGAATATACATCAACTTAAAGAAGGTATTGGTTCTAAATTTTTTTATTGCTCTTGTTAAATGGAGGCAATATATTTTATAAAAAATAATTTTTGTTGTTTCATACAGCATGCATTAGTAACTTGTAATGTTACAGAGATGGAATGAATCAAGCTCTAAGGCCGCGCCGTGGCTCAATGGTTAGACCGCTTGGCTCTCACTAAGGCGGCCCGGGTTCGACCCCAGGCAACCGCAAAGTGAGATTTGTGGTGGACAACATGGCACTGGGGCGGGTTTTCTCCGGAATCTCCGGTTTCCCCCGCCATCTCATTTCACCGGTGCTCCATCTTCATTTCAGGTATCATCAGTGTCATCACCTGCAGTGCCGTATGCAGTAAAAGCGGGCGTTAAACACTACACATTTCATTTCAAGCTCTAATTTCTTTTGTTGGAGTATTGAAGTTGTCACACTTATTTATACCTATGTTCACTTTGAAATGTTAAAATACAACTGAAACATTTTAGAGGGCATTCATCCTCATCATCAGCTACTGGATGACTGAAGCTCTCATTTTCTTGTTTTTCCTTCCTGCTGGGACTGATCATGATGCCATCTGGTTAACTTTAAAGAGAGTCGATTAATGACACTAAACAACACTTACTTTTAAATTTTTCCGGAACATGTTTCAGAGGCTTTGCCTCTATCATCAGCCGGCCCTCGACATAACACTGTTTTCAACACTTCCAAGAAAGGAAATGCCATCTGGTGTTAGGAGCGCAAAATTTTAACACCGACAAATAAGAGGGATTTCAAAATTTATTATACTGTTATTGTTTGTTTTTTGCTGGTACTTGAATCCACTGAATATGTTGTTGCTTTCTTTTTCTATAGTGAATAGCTTCTTTGACAAATACATCATGTAACCGGTAACATGGAGAAGGAGGAAAACACTACAATTTGCACTAGTCGAGATTCAGCTGATGAGGAAAGCCAACAGCTCTTGAAACATGTCCTGTGAAAAAACAGTGAGATTGAAGCAATGTGTCAATATCTTCTTGATGCACTTTTATTTTAACTTGTGCTTCACTGTCTCTAAGCTTCTTTCAATTTTTATACTTGAATAAACAACCTTGTCTGCTGACAATGCAAATAAAGTATTTGTAAAACTAGTCCTGAGTACTCCGAGGAATTTAAAATTTCTTTATAAGATAAGTGAAATTTAAAAGAAGTGTTGTTTAGTGTCATTAATCACCTTTAAATGTAATTCATTACAACACTGTTTTCAACACTTTGATTACAGGAAATTATAAATGAAATTTGTTACAATTATTATATATTATTGTAGTATTTGTATTACTACATTGCTATTAACTTCAGCTTTTATGTACATATTAATTGAGAACTATCCATTTCAAACTCATCAAATGAGCTGAGTCTTATTTTTATGTATGTAAGATCGTGTTGTGGTGAAATAATTACTCTGATTTTATATGCAGATTATTTACTCTTGATACTTAAAATTATACAGTGGGCTCTTAGAAGCTTTTTCTTCCAATAAACTTATTTTTCCAACAAACAAGCTTTTTCTATATATATATATATATTGTTTGGCATGAAAATATTTAAACATATAGCATTTTAATCAAAATCAAGTCCTTTTTGAGAAAACAAATTTTTTTAAAAAATGTTCCATGTAAAGGATTGGCTAAGATGAGAGGATTTTCTTGAATATCTTCATGTCCCATCCTTGGAAGATGATGAACTATCATAGTCCTTACTCATAGGAATAAAAACCAAATTTTCATTTTTGAATTGTGCTGTTCTGCACGAATGCAACCTTTGTCTCAAAATGCTTTTCTTATATTAAGGGAGTCTTAAAACAAGTATTTCTGGCAAATCTTGATACCAAATTTGAGTGAATACAATACTTCTCCTACTTTTATATATAGAAGAGAATATCTTTATTTATTTTTATTACTATGCTTACCACAAGTGAATAAATATCCATTGGAGCAAGTTCTGCAGCTTTGGCTATGATTTCTATGCACTGCCGTAGAAAATGTTGCCACTCCGTCTCTTCCTGTACAAAGCAAAATCTGTTTAACTCTAGCAGCGTATTTTATAAATATTAGCTTACTAATTCCTATATATATATATATATTAAATAACTTGTTTGAAACAACATAAACCAAGTTATACAAAATAATAAAAAGGATAATATTAATCTTTTAAACTGTAACCTTAATGAGAGAGTTGGACTTTTTAAATCAAGGTTTAAAAATGGGTATGATTTTTAAAAAACTATAGATGATTACATTTCTAGTCAAGATTTAAATTAAAACAATAAATCACTGAAAAATTGAAATGCAGCAAAATATTACAACATTTGGATAAATACCACCCTAAAAGAAATAATAATAAATACCACCCTAAAATAAATAATAAATAGATTATTAAGTCATTAAATGACAAAGATTTAATTTTTACTAAAGCTGACAAAGGTAATTGGACTCTAAATTTAGATAAATCTATTATATTCATAGAGTGGAACATTTACTTCTGGTTGAAGATTTTATACAAATTAATAATGACTCTTTAAAATCTCGTATTTTAAACTTTAATAAAATGCTTAATGAAGTAAATATATCAAATAAAGAAAAACATACTGTAAAAGCTAGTAATCCTGTTTAACACTAGAAGGAACCATACCGGTCATTTTGACCGGTTAATGTTATTTAAAAAAGTATATACATTGAGGTGGTGTGATTATCGCTTTAATATTTCGAGACTTTTAACGAAATAGAGCAAGGGTGATTCCCTAAAATGTTTTAAGTTTTTATAGCAGTTTTCTAAAAAATTATACACGCTTTTTACCTTAAAGTACCGTAGCCGATCATTTTGACCAGTGCAATTATTTTGCACGTGTCCTAACTAAATAGTGGTAACAATGTATTCGAAAGCTATCCAAGGTTTTCGGTCATTGTTGTAGACCAGTTTAATAATGTTTAGGCTAGAGTAGGCGTGTCGTAACTAACAATGATAAAAATGTGGTCTGAAAAATAATCCAAGCTTTGCGATGATTGTGGAAGCTTAGTTTGAAAAAGTCCAGCTCCAGAGCAGACGTGTTTTAGATGTCGTGTCAATATAGTGAATGGTAAAATATTTTTGAGGTGATACTGTATCATTGCCATGTCACATCACAATTACCACCATAAGTATCTTCGAGAAGATGAAATGTTGAATTATTTTCGTAGTTTACCAGACAATGAGTCAGAAGGAGAGAATATATTTAGTGATGATGAATTATCCAATAATGATGACGATATTTGAGTTTGAATTATGAGTCACTATGTTTACACTCAAACTTCACTTACTTAATGTTGTATAATTGAAACGTTTTCAAGATCATTCGATCTCATCCTCAGCTGTTTGGTGACTAAATGAACATTCCTCTTCTTCCACTACTACGGAGCTCCAATCACTCTGCCTTCTGGTGTTAGGGGCACTAAGTTTTAATACTTCATTTAATGTCGGGATTGCTCCGAAGTAGTGGAAGAAGAGGATGTTCATTTAGTCACCAAACAGCTGAGGATGAGATCGAATGATCTTGAAAACGTTTCAATTATACAACATTAAGTAAGTGAAGTTTGAGTGTAAACATAGTGACTCATAAATCAAACTCAAATATAAAGAATACTTCACTGTTAATAATGTTTCTGCTTTTAATGTTAATGATGACGATGTTGAATATATCCCTCATCAATCGGATAAAAGCGAATCGTCGGAATTGGATGTTGGTGATAATATGATTGAAGAACTGTACAGGAACAGGCAAATGACCCTGTTGCAGTACCACATGACCCTGTCCCATGCAATAGAATCAGATTCAACCAAGGACGTCGAGCTCCACAAGAAATAAACTTTCCAGTTGTGGGTAGTAACGAGTCTGCTGTTGATGGTACAATGTGGAAAAGGATTGAACCGGAAATACACCTGGCAGACATGGGCATCACAATGTACTGACAAAAAGGCCAGGTCCTACAGATTATGCAAATAAACTGATAGTGAGTGGAAACTATGCCAGCGCATGGCGAGTATTGATGGATGCTGACATTCTCCGGAATATAAAAAAATGGGAGATAAAGGCCCGTCAAGACCTTCAGGACAATTCTTGAACTCTTGAGCTAGACCAACTTGAAGCAGCTATGGCCATATTGTATGCCCGTAGACAATATGGAGGGAAGAACTTCCCCTTGAAATTTCTGTGCTCAAAGGTATGGGGACCACCATTTTTCTCTCAAGTTATGGGAAGGAACAAATTTATTGAGATCATGAGGGTCCTGAGATTTGATGATAAACATACGCGCGATGAAAGACTGAAGACAGATGGCTTTGCAGCAGCCACATCAATCTGGAGCCCATTTGTACATAACTGCAAATTGAGCTACAATCCAGGTGCAGTTATTACTACAGATGAGCAGCTGTATCCATGCAAGGCTCAATGTTGCTTTACTCAGTATATGAGTATATTGGTGAGTTATCTTTCATTTATCAGTCACAGATAAGTATATGCAGTTGTACAGTTGGTGTTTACAAAATTTACAAAAGCTCGCAAAAAACAACTTGAAGTGCACAGTATAAACATATAAAAATGGATTAAATTTAAAGGGAGTCGATTAATGACACTAAACAACACTTACTTTTAAATCTTTCCGGAACATGTTTCAGAGGCTTTGCCTCTATCCTCAGCCGGCCATCGACTGGTTCTCATTGGTGTAGTTGACGATATTTTGTCACAGGTCTCCTCTGGTGGTGGTTCAAGGAACTTGCTGAACAAACCCTTGAACTGCCACCAGAGGAGACCTGTGACAAAATATCGTCAACTACACCAATGAGAACCAGTCGATGGCCGGCTGAGGATAGAGGCAAAGCCTCTGAAACATGTTCCAGGAATATTTAAAAGTAAGTGTTGTTTAGTGTCATTAATCGACTCCCTTTAAATTTAATTTATCATAACAACACTGTTTTCAACACTTCCAAGAAATGAATTGCGATATAAAAATGGGCTTATGAAGAAGCCAAATCACTTGATTTACCTTAGTCAGTAGGTGCAACATGGCTATGGAATTTCAAACAATATTTTCACACAGGATCATGAAAAATTATACAGTTTATCACAAGAGAAGATGAAATCACTGAAAAATACTACATTCCTGGAGAGAAGGAACAATGTTGCTTAAAGAGCAACAAAAATATATAATGGAGATCAATCTGGCATTAATAAAAAAGTGCATTCTAGGAGAATATTTGATCACCATAGTAAGAAAATCTGTTATATACAATCACAAGTCACAAAGTGTACAGTTACAGTTATTCACAATTATGCCAATTTTAACATGCATAGGATGTCTCTTTTGCTGCTTGTTTATTGCAACAAGCGAGGTATGATTAAAGAGTGGTGCATGGTATACATGGCCAGTTAGTTTACGGAAAACTGCACCAAGTTAGTCAACATAAACCACAGTTCCAACACACCTGTGAGAGAAAGGCAGACTTAACAGAATTAGAAGCGACCGTAGCACTGAGAAGCAGACCTAGCAAAACAAAATATTTTTACAGTTAGATATAACCATATACAACTGTATAATAATTTGGAGAGGAAGACAATGACCTAACTAAACTTTCGCATATCAATAGCTTGCAGACTAATTGAGATTTATAAGATTTGGAGGCCTCTTTATACTGGAGGTAAGAAATCCACTACTCCAGCAACCCTATACTTAAGGAAAAACACTTTCCTAAAAGAATAAAGTCCATAACAAAAAAAAAAAAAATTCTGTCCATTTTGAAAATATCTTGTGTGTAGCAAAAAAGTGGTTTGCAAGCAAACCAGTATGATTTGCTGTCAAAGTATAAATTTGAAAGAAGCGTAGAGACAGTGAAGCATAATTTAGCACAAAAGTGAATCGAGAAGATATTGACACACTGCTTCACTCACACTATTTATTCACAGGACATGTTTCAAGAGCTTTTGCTCTTATCATCAGCTGGTACTCGACTGAGTCGAGTGATTTGAGTACCAGCTGATGATAAGAGCAAAAGCTCTTGAAACATGTCCTGTGAATAAACAGTATGAGTGAAGCAGTGTGTCAATATCTTTTCGATTCACTTTTGTGATGATTTGCTGTGATTTAGAAATGTGCCCTTGTGTGTTTATCCAAGTTTTGAGGTTTACCATTCCAAAAGAAATCTTTAAAGGAAGCCTTTTATCTCACAAAATAAAAATTTATTGAAAAAAAAAAAAAGAAAGATTAAAATAATTAGCGTTAGATAAGCATTAGATGCATGTATGCACAGGACATCTATACACGTCCATATTGGTTCTCCTGCATTTTAACATGGACGTCATATGACATCCATATCAGTAGAAGGGTTTAACTGATGCTCTTAGAATTAGTTCACTTATTTACTTATATATAAATCCTCATTTCAGACTGGATTCAATTGTGTATAAGCACCATATTGAATTGCAATAAAGCTGAATTGAATTAACTTTAATTCTTGTGTATTGTGCATTGTCCATTGTATTGTGTTGTCACTATCAGGAGTGGATGCACAGGAAAGCTTCACTGCCAGCAGAAGAAAGCACCATTTGCCTGATCAAGAGATTGGATAGAACAAGTGATGCTCCACCTGACAATGTGAGTCACACTAGTAGGTGAATCCACTGAGCTCTTAACATTATCTGGAATCGTTAGGCTGTCACTATACAATCCTCCAAGATTAAAAAGGAAAAGGAAGTTAGATACCAAAAAAGAGAGGTATCTGTGCAAAAATACGAGTCAACTGTTATTATTCAAAAGCACCCCATGTAGTGCCTAGCAAAACTATGTTCATTCTAAATCCAGGTTGCCTTTTGGTCTACTTATTCCGCAAACATAGTAATTAAGCCTGACTTTCCGTGCTGATCACTAACTTTGTTTGTATTGCAACATTAAAGTATTGCATCAATGAACCTTTACATTTATGCAACACTAATAATAATTAATACTGTTTAGACAAGGAATGAATAAATATATAAAAGCAGAAGTCACAGAGGAACTTTTTCAGTGAAATGGACAATGTTTTGACCTAAGGCTATAATCTGTTGGTTACAAACATAAGAACACTTAGGAACAGTTGAATTATCTCATTTAAATATACACAATCACCCTTTGGAATGGCATGGAGAGAATTTATATCTTCTTTGTAGTTTCAACGAAAGCAAGTAAATTTCTGAGACATGCTAAAAAAATGCATATGCATTTTACAAAAATAAAAGAGAGCAACAAATATGATTCTAATGGAAAAAGGGGTGAAAGTTTAATACAGGCATTTGACAGAGTAATGCTGTAATTTTTCAAGAGAAATTGTAAACTCACATCATCATCCAATGCTTCATCATCTAGTTCCTCTAGCTGAGCCTGGTTGAACTTGAACCGAGTTTTATTTAAAACACTTGTCACCACACTTACTATTGCTTCTTTATGCCTGAAAAAAGATGTTATGTATTAAAGTTTTTATTCTCTTAAGTACTTATTCAAAGACATATAACAGGATGAAAAAAAAAATCTTGACTTCTTTGCCCATTATGGCTTTAAAAGCATGCAGTTTTCAGTATCTAAAGAATGAGAAAATTTATACCTTGACCGCTGAAATGTTGCACTTGACAGCTAGTGATTAAGTTGGTACACTCACAAAAAACATGAAAAGTGTCACCAATCAGAATTCCTAAACCAATCACAAGTCAGCATTCCAAGAGGTGGATGACAAAGCAGAAGAGCAACTGGAATTAGCTCTGCTGTTGGATGTTGCTATTTCTAACCACATGTTTCAGTTGTGAATTTCTAGCATGCACATCAAGTTGTTCTTTGCAAAGTTTTTATTTGAAGTGCGACAACATCTTAAAAATGTTAATCACGAGTGATGATTCATACCTATAAACATTTTGTATGCAGATTGAACACAAGAAAAAATAGAACAAACAGGAGTAGGCAAATGATTCAACCTTGTATACACTTTTCTTCACTTACTAGTTTTTTTATGTAGTTTCTGGGAACTTCCTCTCTATCCTCAGTTCTGTGGTTGATTCTGAAATAGTTCTTTTTATTCTATATAAACAGCTGTAGTGGTTCACTAGCCACTCTGGCAACATCGCAACCACAATATAACCAATATTAAATGAGGCCACATAAACAACTGTCAAATGCAACGTTTCAGCAGCCGGGAATAGATTACAAAATCAAAACAATCATACTTTTGAAATAGATGCTTGTCTTTATTGGTAAGCATGAATGCATTTACTCAATTGTTTTCCCTAATTAGACATTTCCCTGAATCAATATTAACTCAAATGCATTACCTTAATATGATTGTCTGAAGCAATTTTTTATCTAAATGGTAATTTGCCCAAATACAATAGTTCAATTTATTTTAAAATAGAACAAATATTGATAATATAGATCAGGTATGGGCAAACCCAAATTCATGAGAGAGGGCCATGAAGTGGTGCTGTCATGCAACATAGCTGCCCTCTATTGGAGCAGTGGCATTAAGCGGATTCTTAATGTTGAAAAGCCAGAAATACCTATTTATTAACATAGATATACAAGTAAATTTAATGAGGAAAGAAAAAGTATTTTTACTGAGTATTACTCAATTTTACGAGACTGTAGGTGTAAGGCAATTAATTTTGAAGCAATTTTTCTGAAAAATAATATTTTTAACATTTATGATTAGATTGCAGTATAACAAAATATTTTTAATTATTTGGACAAAAAAGTTCATAGTCCCCCCACCAGAGAGAGAGAGAGAGCAGACAACAACAGATGCCAGTTGGAAAGATATTGAAAATGGAGGCAAATGCCTTTAAAACTAGTCTCTCATTAATATAAAAAAGTAAGTGACGAGTATCAATAAACCAACTACAAATAGTTTTTGAGATTATTTTTAATTAAATTTAAAGGGAGTCGATTAATGACGTCAAACAACACTTTTAAATTTTTCCGGAACATGTTTCAGAGACTTTGCCTCCATCCTCAACCAGGCATCGACTGGTTCTCATTGGTGTAGTTGACTATATTTTGTCATAGGTCTCCTCTGGTGGCGGTTCAAGGAACTTGCTGAACAAATCTTTCTGGGGGATGTCAAAATTGAATACTTTGTTCCTATTTTTTGAAATGAAGATTTGTTCCCATGTGGATAGTTCTTGTTTTCCTGATGTATGTCTTAGTAGTTTTGGTTCTGGATTTATGTTGTGGTTTTTTTTCCCCAAAAATACGTGGCAACTGCTGATTTTTCTAATTGTTTATATTTTATGTTTACTTTGTTCCTATTTTTTGAAATGAAGATTTGTTCCCATGTGGATAGTTCTTGTTTTCCTGATGTATGTTTTAAAGGTGAATGCCTTTGAAACTAGTCTCTCATTAATATAAACAAGTGACGAGTATTAATAAACCAACTACAAATAGTTTCTGAGATTAACTTTTTCTGAGTTTCTCTTGTACCTATCTGTTAGTGGTAAATGCATTCACTCATCAGGGCCAGTTACCTGGGTAAAAATTTTTCTCAGATTTTCCCTTGTTGTGAAAGACTGTCAGGTAACTCTAAGCTCTATGGACCTTGGGCTCATTTGAGCATGACTTCACCCATTTTATTCATTGTCCTATATGACTTAATGTTGGAAGATGCAAATTTTAAAAAAAAGAAGAGTAAAAAGCTGGATGTTTTTGAATTTTCTGAAACAAATCATGCACAGGCAACAGGTCAAAGTTTAACTTTAAAGAGAGTCGATTAAAGACACTAAACAACACTTACTTTTAAATTTTTCCGGAACATGTTTCTGAGGCTTTGCCTCTATCATCAGCCGGCTCTCGACTGGTTTTCGTTGGTGTAGCTGACGATATTTTGTCACAGGTCTCCTCTAGTGGCGGTTCAAGGAACTTGCTGAACAAATCTTTCTGGGGGATGTCGAAATTGAATACTTTGTTCCTATTTTTTGAAATGAAGATTTGTTCCCATGTGGATAGTTCTTGTTTTCCTGATGTATGTTTTAGTAGTTTTGGTTCTGGATTTATGTTGTGGTTTTTTTCCCAAAAATGTGTGGCAACTGCTGATTTTTCTAATTGTTTATATTTTATGTTTCTAAAGTGTTCCTTTGCCCTTGTTTCTAAATTTCTTTTTGTTTTTCCAATATAAATTTGACTACAGTCATTGCATTCAATTTGATACATACCAGATTTTTTGTTAGATGGAATGGCATCTTTGATGTTTGAGCAAATTAGGTTTTTTAAGGAGAAATGGTTGACTGGTGCTAGTTGAATGTTTTGTTTTTTGAAGACTTTTTTGAATTTATCATAGGCCCATGGATGGTAAGTGAATTTTTTGAAAATCATATTAGTTTCTGTAGCTGAGAGGGTTGTGGTTTCCTTTAGTAGCTTCTTCTTTTTTGCTAAGTTCACTTTTTTGTCCACTAATGATTTGGGAAAGTTATTTTTTTGTGCTATTTCAATTATTTTGTAGTATTCTGTTTTGTATTCTTCTGCTGTGAGAGGGATGTTTACCAGTCTGTGTGCTAAACTATTGAAGATTGCCTGTTTGTGGGATCTTGGGTTGTAGCCATTAGCTTTTATGTAGTTGTCTGTCTGTGTTGGTTTTCTGTAAATGCCAAAGTTTAGTCTGTTTTTATTCCTCATTATTTTTAGATCCAAAAATGGTAAATGCTCATCTTTTTCTATTTCTACAGCATCAAATTCACTGTAGAAATAGAAAAAGATGAGCATTTACCATTTTTGGATCTAAAAATAATGAGGAATAAAAACAGACTAAACTTTGACATTTACAGAAAACCAACACAGACAGACAACTACATAAAAGCTAATGGCTACAACCCAAGATCCCACAAACAGGCAATCTTCAATAGTTTAGCACACAGACTGGTAAACATCCCTCTCACAGCAGAAGAATACAAAACAGAATACTACAAAATAATTGAAATAGCACAAAAAATAACTTTCCCAAATCATTAGTGGACAAAAAAGTGAACTTAGCAAAAAAGAAGAAGCTACTAAAGGAAATCACAACCCTCTCAGCTACAGAAACTAATATGATTAAATTCACTTACCATCCATGGGCCTATGATAAACTCAAAAAAGTCTTCAAAAAACAAAACATTCAACTAGCACCAGTTAACCATTTCTCCTTAAAAAACCTAATTTGCTCAATCATCAAAGATGCCATTCCATCTAACAAAAAATCTGGTATATATCAAATTGAATGCAATGACTGTAGTCAAATTTATATTGGAAAAACAAAAAGAAATTTAGAAACAAGAGCAAAGGAACACTTTAGAAACATAAAATATAAACAATTAGAAAAATCAGCAGTTGCCACACATTTTTGTAAAAAAAACCACAACATAAATCCAGAACCAAAACTACTAAAACATACATCAGGAAAACAAGAACTATCCACATGGGAACAAATCTTCATTTCAAAAAATAGGAACAAAGTATTCAATTTCGACATCCCCCAGAAAGATTTGTTCAGCAAGTTCCTTGAACCGCCACCAGAGGAGACCTGTGACAAAATATCGTCAGCTACACCAACGAAAACCAGTCGAGAGCCGGCTGATGATAGTGGCAAAGCCTCAGAAACATGTTCCGGAAAAATTTAAAAGTAAGTGTTGTTTAGTGTCTTTAATCGACTCTCTTTAAAGTTAATTTATCATAGCAACACTGTTTTCAACACTTCCAAGAAAGGAAGGTCAAAGTTTACACAAATAAAAATATTTAGTAAATATTCTCCACTTAACTTAAGAAGCCAAAGACAACACTTCAATTATGTTTTTGTGAGATTAATTTCATGGACAATTGTTTTGACTGAAGATGTGGGTAAGTGTCCATGAAATTAATGTCACAAAAACATAATTGAAGTATTGTCATCGGCTTCTTAAGTTAAGTGAAGAATATTTACTAAATATTTTTATTTGTGTAGTGTTTGTTACTCCACTGTAAATAGTTTCATTTTCTGTGTAATCAGGTCAAAGGTATTTGGTACAATCAAACATAATTCAATACTGGAGAAATCAGAGATAAACTTAAAGCTATGAAAAAAGGAATTCAATCTTTTCATAGCTCTAAAAAAGGATGCCTTGCTGCACAAGGATGATGCAGTGATGGAGTGGTTAGAAGAGGAAAGAACAGAAAAGAGTGTTGTATTCTTATGAGTATTTATTAATTGTTTGTATTAGTTAAAGAGTTATTTATTAATTAAAGAGTGCTGTGTTGTGACCTGTAAAATGATACAAATGAAAGGGCATGAAGCAGTGAAACTGCATGTGAGTAACTTTAAAACCAATCATGGATGGGTGATGCAATTAATGAGAAAAAAGGGTTTCACTTTGATATGGACTTCTTTGTGCCAACAATTGCCAGCAGACTACACATATGCCATTTTGGAGTTTAATGATATGTGCTAGATGATAGAAAAACAGATCAGCCCAATTTGAAATGCAGATAAAACACCTGTCTTTTTTTTTAATCACCCGGAATACAACTATAAATAAGGTGGGAAAATCCAGTGTAGTGGTTAAAACAGGTGAGTAGAAAAAATGAAATGCACAGTTATGTTAGAAATTTGTGCAAATGGAACAAAATTACCTCATTATGCCACTTTTAAAAGAAAAACTCTGCTCAAGGGAAGCACCATCACTGTGGCTGCAGCTAATTACAGACACTAGGATACAGAGTGAAGTGCCTACCAACATTAATGACAGGTTCCCTTGATGAAACAATGTTAATAATTGTGTGTTAAATATTGTGTGCCTTTCTTGGCTATAGAGCCTTTGTTTTATGCCACTCAGAAATATTCTCCATTGAGAAGCTTCTTATTTCAAAACCGATTCTCAGTGTGTATGGAAATCTAAATGAGGGGTTGCCATGAGCCCAGCTGATCAGTTAAAAAGTTACAGATCTTCAGTGGACAGTGACAGTGAGCAGTGCAGAGTACAGCATACCATGAATTGTGATACAGCATTGACAGTTTGTTTGTGATATACTTTGATGGATCAGATGTATGTGATCTGAATGTCTTTAACAGTGATTTCAATGTAATGTTATCACTATGCTAACTGCTATGAATCAGTCATGTTTGTTCTGATTTTGTCCAACATAGGCTCCTGTACTGTTAGCACCATGCTAACCACTTAGCAGACAAATAATGTGTGATTTGCATTATCTATGTTCCCATTTCTTACAATATGTCATATTTCAATTTGTTGTTGGAGAGTGAAGCCCCAAAATTTAACTTCTGTCAGTATGCTGATTAGGTTTTATGATGGTTTCACTTTGTAGATTAGAGATTAGAGATAGCCTTTTATGCCCCATGAACGGCAAAGGCCACCTATACTTAGGGTAGTTGTGAGCTATTCTGCGTTGGGTCTATGTTGGTTTTTGTAATTTTCTGTCGTTCCTATTCACACTTATTCACTTGCACTCACTTGACCTTGCCTATCCTAAGCTTGCACTTGTATTTTGTCGCCCATGGATCTCCAGTTTCTTCTGTCTCGAGCTATTGTAGACCACAGCTGTCCTGCTTGTACTGTGTAGAAGTCCATCCATCTTCCTCTTTGGCAATTTCCTGTGTGCAGGTCCCAAACAGTGAACTTGTAGGTTCGTCTGTTGTCCTTCAACCTTGCAATGTGACCTCCCCATTTCACTTCTGTTCTTGTATACTCTTTTCTCCACTTACAAGTTTTTTTATGAAGACTAGTTTCTGGGAACTTATTCCCTATCCTCAGTTCTGTGGTCGACTTTATTCTACACATATTCCATTGTTTCTTTTTACTTTTTCCCGGTTTTAGTTAAATGATTGGCTGGAAAATGAATCAGTTTACTCACTATTAATGAAAATATTATCATTTACATTTGCTGTTCTGACAAACAGATTCAATGTCACTTGCAAGGACTACTGCCATAGTTATCTCTGATGGTAAGACATTTAACAAATTGAAAACAAAATAGGATCCAGGATACACCCCTGGTACTGCAAATATATTCTTCTGTCAAAGTATAAACTTGAAAGAAGCGTAGAGACAGTGAAGCTCTTGAAACATGTCTTGTGAAAAAACAGGGTGAGTGAAGCAGTGTGTCAATATCTTCTCGATTCACTTTTGTGCTATATTATTCTGTATTTGTGATGATTTTGTTTTATTGGTTCCTTTATCTAATCATTGAATTTCTGCTATTTGGTATAAACATTTTACACATGATTCAAAGCAGTTCAACCTCTGACACCAATAGCAAATTATTTTTACTAAAGAATCTCATGGTCCAGCATATCAACTACTTCTGTGAAATCAATGAAGAATTAAAATACTCATTAAAGTAGTCAAATAAAGCACATGTACTTTTGTTATTTTCAGCAATAAGAACTACAAAAAATATCTGCTTATTATTTTACTTACTTGTCATTTAACGTTCCCCGTGCATGTAAATGGTCCAAATATACTGCCCATACCTCTAGACAGCTATAGAATAGTTCTAAACTTTTCTGCTGGAATGTATATGCATAGAACAATGTTAGAAATTCCATTATGGGAGCAAACCTATGATCATCCTCTCCAACTCGATGAACATGAATGGCTATGAACACCCGGAGGAACTCTACCAGTTTCTTGTGGAATCTGCAACAGAAGTATAATACAAGCTTAATGAGTTGTCTTTCTCACTCCATTGGACATAGCTCTAAGATGATGTTTTTCTTTACTGCATTATTTTTAATTAGGTAATTAATTTATGAAACAGAGAAAAAGGTTTGAATCATTAAAACTGTACTGAAAAATTTATTTTCCTACAATAACTGTTAATTATGAACACATTAGGGGTATTAAACTAATGCAAATACAACAATATTAATTTAAATTTTTAGGAATTATTTAACAGATAAAAGAATTAACTCTAACGAAAAAAAGCAAGTTTAAAATGGCAGAGTTTTTATTTGGGGTATAAACTGAATATATGAATAACTTATTTGCTTTATAATGAATATTCAATTTAACCTAAAGGGTCTACAAAATATAAAAAATAACAATTAGTCACCTTCTATCATTAAAAATGTTGTCAGACAGTAAAATGTTCATACAAAAATTTGCAAGGTATATAACCTATTGTTCTTTGAACAGTCATTCAAGAAGGATAAAACAAAGCATAAAAATACTAAGCACTTTATAATGACTAGGTCCAAAGGACAAAATTCATTAATTAAATCAGTTTTAAAAGGATGTTAAAAACAAAGAAATCAAGACCAAAGCTTTCAAACAGTAGAGAAAGTGTAAAGAAAAAGGACTGTTCCTGATATTTGTAATGGCTATTTTATAATTTTTCATATATTTGGGGATTTGTTCTGGATTGTTTTAGAAAATGTGATTTGTATAAAATAGAATGTAAACCCGGGTAGGTCACAGAATGATAACTTACGTAACAGTGTTCCTATTGGTTGTCATAATGTGATTACGTAATGTTGTGACGTGGACCAATGGGATAAAAGTAATTTAGATTTTTCTAGAAGCCTTGTGTGCAGAGATTCGAGAATATGCAAATAGTTTTGGCATCACTCTGCATGAGATCATGAAGTGTAAAGACGTGTTATCAGCGGTGCCAATCTGCAAGTCTGCAGGATCTTAAACTGCAAGGATGCAGTATTGAGCATTTTATAAAAGGACCTAATATACAGAGCTTAACATTGTGATTAGCTATATTAATGGTTTTTGTGGAATAAATTCCAATATTTTTTAAAGAAGAAAAAAGTTATTACTTTTTAAAAAAAATTTCTCGCTCCAATACTACAGCCAGAGAGAGAGAGAGAGAGAGAGAGAGAGAGAGAGAGAGAGAGAGAGAGAGAGAGAGAGAGAGAGAGAGAGAGAGAGAGAGAGAGAAGACTGATTGCTCCAGAGAGTCGAGGCATACATCTACAAGAATTCTTCAAGATCAACAGAAAAGGTGAGAATAATTAACCATCTTTCATCCCTTGTGCCTTTTGCACCAAATATTCCGTTCCATATTTCTTAAAAACTAAATCACAAAAATGAGGACCTAAACTATATAAAGTATGTAGCTGTAAACCTTGCAATTTTCCTTTCAGTACATGAAAAAAAGCACATGATTTCCATTTATAGGGACAACAATACACACAGTGTGTAGGCAAATTTTGAAAGGCAGAATCAGAACTGAAAAATTTAATGCACAGAGCAGATCTGTGGTTCAAATCTCAATTATGTCAGTGAATTGTTCAGTACTGATTCTGCCTTTCAAAATGCATGATGTTTAACACACACTATTTATAAGATCACTAATGTCACCACCACTTATATATACCCTAGTTTTATAGTACCTCATTACTTTTAAGACCAAGGTACTGTTTTCTAGAAAAATATATTTAAAATTTGAAAACCTCTGCACTTGAATTTTATGAAATAGAATAATAAATCGTACATCAGAGCTACTGAGATAGTTACAGTAAATTATAAAATATTTTTTTTGCATACTTTAGCTAGTAGGAGGTAATTATTTATCACATTTAACTGTAGACACTAATAATACAGGGTGTCCATAAATGAATATCGGGGTTTTAACGCTTTATAACATTAATTTTATTAAACTTACAGTAATGAAATATATGTCACATGAAAGAGCAACTCAAACAGTTTTATATACGAGCTTACAAGTGTTCTATGTGAGCACCATTTGTCACACGGCACACATCAAGTCTATAGCTGAGTTCTTCCCAGACGTTGAGCAGTGTGTCTTCAGTAATTGTTGCAACAGCTGCTTCAATCCTGTTTTGTAATTCATGGAGGTCAGCTGGTAATGGAGGTACATACACACGATCCTTGATGAAACCCCAAAGGTAGAAATCGCATGGCGTTAGGTCGGGTGAACGTGGAGGCCACGCATAGCAAGCTCTGTCATTGGGTCCCTTGCGGCCAATCCAGCGGTCGGGTAAAGTTACGTTCAACCATTCGCGTACTGCGTTGTGCCAGTGAGGTGGCGCGCCATCTTGCTGGAAAATGAAATTCTCTGGTTCATATTGTTCCAACTGAGGGAAGAGCCATTGCTCTAGTGTATCAAGGTAGGAAGTACCAGTTACAGTAGCTTCACCAAAAAAGAAAGGTCCGTAAACTTTCCGCCGGGATACAGCACAAAAAACATTGATTTTAGGGGAGTCTCGTTGCACTTGTACGACCTCATGAGGATTTTTTGAGCCCCATATCCGCGCATTATGAGTGTTAACATGTCCACTGAGGTGAAAGGTCGATTCATCACTGAAAACAACATGATCTAGAAAATCTTCATCGTCATTAAACAGCATTACGTTAGCGAAGTTGGCACGTAAACCATGGTCTGCAGGCTTTAGAGCCTGTAACAACTGTAAACGATAAGGACGTAGTTGCAATCGTTTCCTTAAAACTTTCCAAACAGTCGACTTAGCAATTTCTAATTCACGACCAGCCTTCCGAACTGATTTCTTTGGGCTACGAGTGAACGACTCTCTCACTCGCTCAACATCCTCTTCGCTAACTCTTGGTCGTCCCGTGCTCTTCCGTTTACAAAGGCAGCCTGTATCTTCAAACTGATGAAACCATCTACGGATGTTATTGTCACTTGGAGGATCACACCCGAACTTAATGCGGAACGCACGTTGCACAGTAACTACAGATTCGGTCTTTGCAAACTGCAAAACACAAAACGCTTTCTGCTCACTAGTCGCCATCTTTGCTACTACCGCTTTCTAGCGGATCGCGGCGTAAACATTTCACGCACATGCGCACTGGTGCCAACGAATAAAACTGTTTGAGTTGCTCTTTCATGTGACATATATTTCATTACTGTAAGTTTAATAAAATTAATGTTATAAAGCGTTAAAACCCCGATATTCATTTATGGACACCCGGTATTTAATATTTAACTTTATATGTTCAGGTTTTATGAAACGGATTCATTAATAATAGTAACAATGCTGTCATGGCATTGGTGTGTGCCTGTCAGGGAGAGATTAAGTATATATCAATCCATTCCACCATGTTTGTAGTTTGCTGGACAGAGAAGCAAAATAATGCAACATTAAAGGACAGCCACTAACTGATGTCACTGAAGCCAGAAGCTTGAACTGCATTGTTAGTATGGAGGACATCTTCCAGACTGTTTCATTTCTGGAATTTGACAGACTTTGGCTTCTACAACATTTCTTGCACGACCAAGTATAAAAGGAGGTGCTAAAGCCAGCCACAAGTAGTTCACAGTCATTCTTGACAGAAAAAAGTTGTGAGATAGTCTGCAAGAAGTGCAGTGTGAGTCAGTCAGCAAGGAGAGCAGTATGTTCCAGCTCATGAGTCTGCAGGCAGTATGTGAGTCAGAGGAGCAGTTGTTAGTTGACCAGTGAATATTGCAGTAGTTGTGTCAGTCAGCAGAGCAGTGTAAAAGGAAAATGTTCTGTGTACATCAAACAGTTTGAGCAGCCCAAGTTAGTATGCAACAAAGACATGTTTACTCTGTATATCTGGAATAAAAACAGAAGGTGAGTTTAAGTTAGCATTACGCTAACAATTTTAGTTTTAACAAAATCAGTTAAGGGAACATCGTCTTGTCATCTTTGTCACATTATGAATGTGATACTTTTTTTTTCTTCCCAGAATTGTTTCACACTACAATGGTTTTCCGTCACACACAAGAAATTTTTAGTCTCCAAGTTTCCCGGTCCTCAACATCCCTGTCTGTAAGTCCCCTTTGTTCCACTTTTTCTTGTATTAAAATTACTATTACACAGGACTGATTTAAACACTACATTATAATAAATATAATAAAAACAATTATGTTGATTCAACATCAAAGATTATTTAAGTTAATTGATGGAAATTATTCATTTCTTCACACTAGTTATATACAGGCTAAGGTAAGGTATATAGCCTGTATATGGCTAGTGTGAAGAAATAAATAATTTCCATCAATTAACTTAAATAATAAGGGTTAAACGATGAAGCCTGGGACTCAAGTACTTACACATGGCTAGTGTGAAGAAATAAATAATTTCTATCAATTAAATAATAAGGGTTAAACGATGAAGCTTGGGACTCAAGTACTTACAACAGTAAGTCGCCACAAACGGTGTATTTCAGATGCGAGAGCTCCTACCGGGGAAATATATGAGTCAATTGGAGAATTTAATGTCATGACAGCAAATTGGCCATGGTAGCTCAATGGGTAGATCCGTGGTTCAAATCCCGGCCGTGGCATTGAATTTTTCATGTCGACTCTATCAATCAAAGATTATATTTAAAATATTATACTACACATATGCAAAATACACTTGATTTACAAAATAAGAGTAAGTTGGAGAATTTAATGTCATGCTGGTATGTTAGCTCAATAGTCAAGAGCAACCGGGCGGAGACTGGGAGATCCGTGGTTCAAATTCTGGCTATTGCATTGAATATTTCAATCTGACTATATATTTTCATGTTTACTTCTGTCTGTTTTGCACTCATTTTATTGCCGAAGGTACCATTTATACCTCAACAAATACACTCAATGTTTAAGGTCTAATTGAACTCATACAATTTATTGTTAGAAAGTTAACTTAGCAACCTTGCCTTATCTTTATTGCACTCTGTGTACCTTATGTTATTTACTAGTACTGTTAACTCTTTTTGACTTAATTACATGTACACTATGTAATTTGTTAGAGGGAATTTTATTTGTGATTGCCTTAATAGACATGCTCTACTGATTAGAGATAATTGTTGCAGCACATTTTTATCTATAATGCACACATGACAAATGCTGGTGCTGAACAGAAGATATCAGTGATTGTTGTGTTCTGAATGTTGCTGATTCATGTACCCATTATGATATGATGTACATTCAGTGCAGCCACAAGCTTAGTGTTAAATAAAAGGTAAATAAAACTAGCAAAGTTGATTGATCAAAGTGCTCTGTAATCATGGCATGGTATGCTTGGAGACACACAGAATGACAAAAGGGGGAAAGTTCTGTTATAATTATCAGCCTAAATTAGTTCCTTTTTAAGCACTTTCATTACCAAAGGGACAAATTTGTTAATTTTTCATTACTTTCATTAACACATAGTAGCCTCACTTTTTTATGAAAATAACACTGCTTTTTATGAAAAATAACACCACTTTCACAGAACAAATAACTAACTTTTGTGGTTTCCATCCATTGGATTTTAAATAGGCTAAAATACAGAATATTACCGTTCGTCTATCCGATCCAATGCATACGATTTCAATATCCTTTCCAATAAATCAATAGCATGTTGATATATATTCATTAGAAAATCATCACAAGCAGCTGGGACAAGAGTTTTGTACATTATTTCATTCACTGCTCCTATCGCTAAAGCTCCTAAGTTTAGATTTTCATCCTGAGTTACTCCCTGAAACAAAGAAAGAAAAGCCATATTAGTTTTATAGCCTTATAAAATCTCCCACTATACAAATAAATGAAAAGCATGTCATCTTACCTGAGCACTGCCTGCTAGTTTAAAAAGAATTGTCATTAAGTTACACGAGATGTAAGAAGATAGAGGAACCCAAGAGAAGAGATGTGTTAGAGCATTAAGGGCTAGACGACAGATAGTTTCACTCTCACTGTCTAGACCTCCATTTGAGGTTGGTCCACTGCGTAGAATAGAATTCAATAATGATCCTGTTAAGAAAAAATCAAATCAATATGAGCTACTTGCAGCTTAGCTGTTCAAAGTCATGATATCAAACTCATAAACTAATATTAATATCTTAAAATGGGAAGAAAAACTAAAAGACCACATCATTGAAACCAACATAGGAGCAGAAGTCTTCTGCAATATTATTGCAAACTGAACTGTCAAAGTCTTTCAGTAAGCACCAGCATTAAATATGAATCAGCAAAAGTTATTATTTATTAAATTGTGGCAAGCTACATACTAGTTATGGTTTGGAGCAACCATTTATTCTTCAGCTAACCCTAAATATAGAAAAATAATACATCATACGTATAGTTCTTAGAAACAATTGACCACTTCTATTCACTTTTAAGCTTGTATTAGTATTGTGACAAAAATGACAAGATTAATTTCACCTTAACTGACTGTCACTAAAATTGTTAGACCGATGTTAATTCACAATCACTTTTTTCTTTCTTTTTTCTCCCTTCTTTTAAAAATATTCAGTAAAAAGGTATATTTACACAGTACTGTCTCTTTTTTTATGTTTATGCTGCACGTAAATACGTGTGCTACTCAAACTTTCCCAACACACACAGAACATTTCCCTGCACTGCACTCATTGGCTGCAGATGCATCATAACTGAGTTTAAATGTACTACACTCCTTGCGGACAGACTTACAACTCTGGACCATACCGGCTCTTGCAGACTAACACTGAACTCATGACTCACTCAGAACTCTCAACTGAACTACTAGGCTACACACCGCCTTTTATAACCTGCCATCATGGCAAAAAGGTTCTGCAAGTCAAAGTCTCTTGAGTTCTGGAAATCAAACAATCTATAACTTTAGTTAATTGATGGAAATTAATCATTTCTTCACACCAGGAGATCCGTGGTTCAAATCCTGGCCATGGCATTGAATTTTTCATGTTGACTCTATCTATCAAAAATCTAGAACTTACTTGTGCATTAACAATGGAGCATGCACTTCCAGCTTTGAAATGTCAGCTACTGTCTGTTCTTGAATGTTGCATTTCTGTTTGCTTCTCTCATCGACAAACAAAGGTGGTGGAATGGCAGGCACCCGCTGTTGCCATAAATATATTCTCCTTATGACAAAATTTTCATCTACATTATAAACATTTTCCCACATACTGACTATTGACTATGAACTTATTTAAATTTTAAAATATGAATGAGTCTAAGTACAGAGTTAAAAATTCAATTAAGTCAAGGAAGACTTTTGGAGATGTTTGCCTTTATCCTCAAAATGTTGGCAACTAAAGGCTCTTTATCCTCTTTTCTCACTGAACTTCTAATTGCTGCATCTAATGCTACATTAATAATGTTATTGGCAAGCGGGACATCAAAGTTTAAAAAGCTCTTAGAATTTTTAGAAATGAAGATCTTTACTCACGTCATGAGTTCGTCACCAAAGTATATATCTTTTCCCATATGATTATCTATTTAAAAATGCAACTGCTGATGTGTCAATTTATTTCAATTTGAATGTTTCTATTATAGTCTTTCAATCTTACATTTCAGTTCCTCTTAGTCACTTCATGCTACTGCTGATATGTCAATTTATTTAAATTTGAATGTTTCTCTTATGCTCTTTCAATCTTACATTTCAATTCCTTTTAGTTATTCCTATAAAGTTCTGACTGAGCAGACTTCAACGGCAACTTCCTGACGTTAAGCTGAAACATAACCATTTCCCTTAAAGTGCATGGTTGCCTAAATAAAAAATAAAATTGATCAAAGTTTTGATTGCAAATGTCATCACACCTTTAAGATTTACTTTTGCAATTAGGGTAACACGGTACAGCTACAAAAGATGAGTTGTTTCTTTAACATATGTTGCTAAAATGATTTGTTTAGCCACAAAATGACATGAAAGGACTGGATTCCTGCATGTCTATTACAACAAAGTCGTGGGCTTACACTTGGCAACCTTGTACCATTGGCATGCATTTAGAGCAGAAGGTCAGGAATATAAACAGTAAACCTAGCTGCCGAGCACTTGGCAAAAAGCAGATTCTGTGAGTGCTTCAGGTGCATCTAATGCATTAAAAAATATGGCAGTCCTTACAAATCAAGAGAATGCTTCTTGCTTATGACAAAGCCAAAGTCTCATGGACTGTCTGGACTCTCATTAAGGGCAACAATTTGGCTAAGTTTCCCAATAGAATTCCAAACCAAAGGATCAATGCAAAGAGTTCAAAGGAGCACATTTTGAGCATCTACTGTAAATAGACATGTTGATGTTGCAGTTATTCACCATTAATAAATTTCCTGTTTAGAATATATGTGGCTTAGATTTAATTTTATGATAAACTCGAATGAGGTATTTCCATAATTAAGAGTTGAAGTTTTTCTCCTTGGTCAATTTATGTGTAGCTTTTACACAGCTTTTAGTTTAGGTCTCATAAATACGATTGAATAGCTTAAAACAAAACCATGCCACCCTTCGTTACTGGCAGTAGTTGATAAACACAGAGACACGTGGCAAACCGGCTTTCAAATGCCGACCTAGTTTAGACGTTCACCCCCCAGTAGATGTGAACACATGTCTTAATTCAAACCAAAATAAACATTCAGTTCTGGAATCTTACTCTGTTGTCAGACTGTGCAGATAATGTATTCATTAATATTCAATTATCTTCTTTATTTTTCAAGATAGATGAAATTGTCAGAGGACTTTATTATTCATTATATTTAGATCTCCTAGCTTGAGAAATCTGCGCACTCATACCACTAACAACCTGTATAAGATGTTACAATCATCATATTTAACTTGATAAATGCCACAATTCATATCATATGATATGGTGCTTTAATAATTTTTTCAACCTGAATATATTTTGTGAAACCAATCTGATACTGTGTAATTTGTGTCAAGCACTTTTGTCTTTTGCCATGTTTAATTATTTTGGCTTCATAGCGGGGTGGAAACCATTTAAATCTCATGTAACAAATATATGAGGAAATTCACTTGTATGTTCTTTCTCAGCTAGTCAAATAGTAGCAAGTCAATGAATTAAAAAAATAAACTGGTAGGATACCATTTATATGACAGTAGTTGAGATTAAGCTGCTGAATGGTGATTTGGGGTCTCTAGGAGGGATGGAACATGATTCATTGGAATTTCTGTAAACAAATTTTGGGCAGACCTGGATCTTCACCAGTGGCTTTTATGAGTAGAATTAGGAAGTTAAGAAAAATACCAGAAAGAGTACTGAAATGCTCATTTAGAATTTGAACTTTGCATGAGCAAAGAATACTGGAAAAAGTACTGAAATACTCATTTAGAATTTGAGCAAAATATATTACATCAGTGTCTGGAAGCCTAAAAAAGCTTAAATCAAGACAATGTTGGTTAAAATTGAAAACATTTTGGGGCAATTTGGAGAGCTAGATAAACACCAAATATGGCTCCTGAATGGAAATGAAATTAAGAATTGAAGATACTGAAGGTAAGACATACAAAACATACTCATTCGTTTTACTTTCAGAACTTCATTTAGTATGCAGAAAAATGGAAAGCAGTGTAATAGAGAAGATTGCATTGAAGATTGTAATATGCATCAAGAGGTTTTTTCTCCCCCCCCCCCCCCCCCCCAATGAGCTAGAATAGCGATTACGCAATTGATAAAGGGAAGTTTAGAAAACTGCCCACTTTGCAACTAAAGGGCAATAAGTGACTAAAATTATTAGAATGCAAAGAAACCAAAACTCTTAGAGAGAAACTAGAAGTGAGTGGTAGAATTTATACAGAGAAATTATGGGTAACCAAAGGAGAGTTTTGCTCAGAAAAATTGGTAAGCAAGACAAAAAAAGTAATGAAAACTATTACATATGACAACGAAAATGAAAACATCTACAGAAAACCACCATGCTTTGACACCACAGGGTCTCAATGTTAACTCAGCAACATAGTGTGGAGTTTTGTGAATGTCTTGAATAGTTTGATTATAAAACAATTTTTTTTTATGTATTTGGAATTGACATTGTTACAAATATTAGTAATGAAGTAAAGACTTATTTTATTATTCATTCTTACATAATGTAATTGCCATTAGAGAAATCACAAGTGTTCAAGGAATATTTCTAGCAGAAACACAACATGTGTATGTATATAGTAAATGTGCCTGCATACCTGTATGTACTGGAGAACTTGTATTAGGCTGACCATGTGTGGGAGATGGAGGTGGTGTTGCAGTCACACTGCGCTCCTGCTTTTCCAGTATGTTTTCCAGCACACCTGCCAATAAGAAAAATATAGTATTCTTTAAAATATAGTTAAAAGAAACAATAATCAAACTCTGAACTATTTTTATTTTCTCTATCCAAACATAACAGGCAGATAAGGTTTACATCCATTAACCCAGAATGTGATACCAAGACTTGAATGGAAATATACATATGTGTCTCTGTGAAGAGTATAAATCAAAATTGGAAGGTGTTAAAATATGAAATTTGGTTCAATAAATTATAATTAGTGACTAAGCTTCACCTATCTTTATATTAATATATATCACAATAGGACTACTTTCCCTTATCTGTCATTTGCATCATCAGCTAATTTGTTTTAAATACATAAAATTTGATTTTTAAGTTTAGCATCTTCCATAGATGCGACAGGAAATTTTCAAGATTTTGTTTTTATATTGTCCTGACCATGCAAACAGAATGGAATTTAAAAGCCTTCATACAGTGACCATCTCTTAAAAGATTTTATTGCTTAAGGCAATTGACTATATTTTTCTATTTCCATTGTATGTGAAAGGAAATATGTAATACAACTATTTCTACAATGGTCTACCTCAATTAGTATGTAGATAGAACAATAAACTTTTGTAGGAGTAGTTTTAAAGAATAGGATACATAAGATGTTTTCTCTTTCCTTTTGTTTTCTTTCCTCTCTTTCCAAAATGAAATTCAAGTTCTGTTCTTAAATATAATTCTTGACTGTTAATCATTGAGACAGTTTTACTAAGATGGATATATATTATAAAATTTCATACCTGTAAGAATACTGAACACTTGTGGCATGTGTGCCAACAACAAACGACGAAGTTCTTCTTTGCGAGAAACACTCAAATCCTCCCATGGGCATATCAGTTCTTCTGATGCAGTCTGAAGAAATACAAGGCCCAATGCTGTTGTGTCTGGGGTCTGGATTAACTATAGTAAGATAAAAGTCTGTACAGTAAAATATTTTTCACTCATTTCATACCTAGAATATTTGGCAAGTACTGAAGTGTATAAACTTATTTTTAGTTTGAAAGTGAGGAGGTTATTGATATGAGCCCAGAAACTAAATTTTTTGAGGTTGTAGGCCTAAATTGACAATTATTCCCAGATATTTCTATATCTGAACATTTAAATTTGTTTTAAAATAAAGTAAGAGAACATATATCCAGTGATGACGAGAAAATCAATACTTCACTATGCTTATTTTTCTTATGCATTTCTTGTCAACAAGTTTAATTTTTTCTCACTTTTATATGCTGAAGAATTATCAACAATTACCTGCAATATATTCGTGAAGAAATCAGGATAAAAATGTGGCCAATCTAATCTTGCTATATCCACAACTAGCTTCACAAGTTTATTGCGAATGAAATTTGGTGCACTGTGGTTTTGCTCCAAAGCAAATTGGTATAACTTGGCTTTCAGCTGAGCTCTGTCTTCCCACATCAAACCCAGCCACTGCTTTGTTATTATGGTCTGTAACATTCCATATTAAACTGTTAAGAAAAGCATTAAATGAAAATTCCTGCAAACTAAATAAAAATATATATGGCAAAATGTTAAACTATAAACAACATACAGAAAATTCTGTTCCACACACATTACATAATATGTTAGAAATTAAAGCTTACTGATTTAGAGAGCAAAATACTCTAACTCCTTAATAAATATTAACAGAAACAGTATGTTAAATGCATCTTATATACACCTTACACAAGCAAGATTGATTGCAGCCAATTTTAGAAACTGGCAAGATGCTTTCTTTTTCTGCAACCAGATTATACATATACATAAATTTCAGTTTTTGTCAGATAACAATTATCAGCTATTGCTATAGTATGAATCACATGTTTTTTATATTATCCTACAATAGATTTATTTCATTACTAAAACAACTCACAGCTACACCCTAAATATTATGTTTAGTGAAAGATTCTTCTGCTTTCCTTTTTATCATTATCTCTCCCTCCCTCTTTTTATAACTATTCCTTTCATTACCCAGTATCAAAATCATGAAAAACATTTTACTTAAAGAAACTGAAACGTGAAGGTTAAGCAAGAAATCATATTCACAGGATAAATGCTGTACTGCTTGGGTCATGAAGTAGTACACTTGTAGTTTGGGCAGACAGGAAGAAGTACCGTTAGGTGTACGGGTATAATACTGTAGCAACATTGTCACTGCAAGTGCATTGTAGACAATAAACTGGAAGGGCTGATGTTACTCTATTTGCATTTACCGAGAATTTTACCTCTCCTGCATGATAGCACATTCAAGGACAAAAAATTCTGCTGAATCAATGACAGTACCTATGCATTCATTTTAAGTCCTTGTGTCCAATAGTAAAACCACCATGATATACTGTGTATTAGATTCAGTGGCTATGCTGTCTGCAGCATCTAGGTCATGAGATGTGCCACTTGACTCTAACCTTCAGACTCATATTTTGAAAGAAACTGGATGAAGACAAAGCCAACTAGTACCATTATTTTTTTTCTTCAAAAATTACAATATTGAATGTCCCTTAAATTGAGATGTTATGAATGTTCTCCTTATACTAGAAAACAGGCACTGGAGTACCTTAAAAGATTACATTCATATGTTGCAACTCTTCTTGGGAAATGATGGCTACTTTTTGGGTAAATTATTTTGCAGTTCTTATAATATTCAGGGATTTGTTTTGTGCACTTTGTGTTTTAAAATTGTTCCACAAGAAAAACTGGCAGAGTCTGAGGTCTGGGTACTAATTGAAACACACTCCTACACTGATCACTCTGTCAGGGAAAAAAAAAAAAAAAAAATCAACAATGCTAAAAAGTTCATGTTCTATATACTGTAGCCCTTCTTTTTCAAATATGCCCTCCAATTATCAATTGAGGAAAAAACTGCTTCAAAATTTAAGCTTGGTAACATGCAAGATTAATAAATTTATCTAGTAAAAGAAAATGGTTGGTTGGTTACCAACAAGCCCCACATGGCAGCCATGGCCTTCGGGGTAACCTCACCCCACCACGTGATGCCTGGACCCATTTCTCAAGTGGAGGCACCCAGAGGATGGGTCATTACCTCCAATGATAAGGTGATAGTGAGGATGACAGTAAGGCGAGAGGACCTACAGCTTATACTGTGGACATCGAACCATGTTGGGCATAGGGGACATTTCACATGTGTCAGACAGAGGTGAAGGCACAGATAGGGCCAACTTAAAATCGCCAACCCCTGAGCTGGGAATCGAACTTGGGACCCTTTGCACGGGAGCCACGAACGAAACTACTGCGCTACCTCAGCGCCCTGGGGGGATCAAGTATTCTCTTGGAAGGGAAGCAGTGCAAAAGCAGGGACTTAAGTCTCCAGAGAGAAAAAGTGCAAGACTACTCCAAACTAGAGCTGCTAAAACCTTTGTGTTTTATCTGATAGCACTGTATAAACAACTATTTCATTTTAATACCAAGCATTTCAAAGCAAATTGTCAACCCAACCACATTACTGTACCTATGAAAAGAGCAGTGTTAGAGATGATAAAGCTAAGCTAATGATATACTTGCTGTTTGAAGCAGCTCATATACACATATTGATCTTAAGAGTAAATATCAAACCCCAGGAGTCTATGGTTTCACCATGGCTTGCTAAGGCCTAATGGCCTCCACTAACATATTCATTTTATTTGTAATTTTTACCTTGTATTATGTTTGCTCAAATATTGTTGGGCCTTCAGGATGAATTCTATTAATATAAAAGCCACAAAACCTTCCAGGACTGGCAAAAATGTAAACTAATGAGCAAAATCATAATGTCTGTGCTTTAGATGCTTAAGCACTTCCTTCACTGACTCATTCAATGTCAACTGCAATGAGCTCTTGAGTTTCAAGATATTAAACCCACAAAAGGATAAATAAAATGAACATGGCAGATTGGTAGGCTACTCTGGTAAACACATACAAATGATAGAATGAAAGAGCTGTTTGGGTAGACTTAATTCCAAATGTTAAAATAAAGATAAAAATACCTCAATAGTTGTCAAACACCACATGCACACATATTCATTAGATGAGCGTGACATAAAATCAAGGCAATGTTTCCAGGCTCCTTGCTGACAGCTGAAATTGTGCAGTAGGCTTTCAATTTCTCGCTTTCTCTCATTACTTGTACCAGCCGCAAAGAATTCATTCATTAAACCCTCCAGGGTTGCCAAATCGGCATCACTGGCCTAAAATAAAATAAACAATATTAATTTAACACAAAATAGATTTAAGTTAATTGACAGAAACTAATAATTTCTTCATACCAGCCGTCTATAGGCTATGATTTTGAACAGATGGAAACAACCTGAAAAATTCAATGCCATGGCCGGGATTTTCCGTCCAGTGAAAAATACTGACTAATATCTCATTCCTAATTTATGATCTAATCTGATAGCTAACAACATATATTATTGGTTTAATAACCTCTAATCCATGAGCAATAATTTCTACTATAAGTTAAGACATTTTAAAACAAAGACAAAAATGCACCTGTTCATGGAATATTAAAATGAGAAATGCATTGATTACTAATATTCCTGTATAACTAAATTTAACTTCCAATAATCATTTGTTTGTGCTATTCCATTGTACATTAAAATTCTGTAAACTTTTTCAAGTTTGATGACCAATCCAAAAATAACTATATTATATAAAATGTATTACTAGAGCCCAGATTTCTAAGTAAAATGCTTATAAATGCTTTTTCGCTGAAATACAGATTTTGCTTACTTATTTTATACCTTTTAATTAAAATAGCTTATTTATCCAAATCATGTACATTTAAAAGTAAATTTTCACTCCTAGCCATCATTTCAACATTCAGACGGTCACATCGTCTCACTGAAACAGTTGCCAATATAAAGACGTGGATCTTCTTGTCTCTAGCATAAAGAAAGTATTTGTTTCCGCAATTAGAGTTTAAAACCTTTATGAAGCCCTTCCAAATTTGTCTGTACCTCCTCAGCCGATTTTAACCTGATGGAGTTCTTAGTTAAAGTATATGTCATACCTACTATGCAGAACATTTCAATTAAGTTAAAACAGTGTTGTACTCCTTAGATGCAGAAGATATAAGCAGTATTGCCACTGAATAGGAATGTTTTGCTAATATTGGCATCCAAGATAAGACAGACCGTTCTCCAAAATACCTTCTCTTATACATTCACTTTCTTTGACAGATAAAATTTCAGTAACATTGTCTTTAAAGAGACTCATGGTATTGTTGAAACTGCCTTTGAGAAACTCAGTAAGGTATTAATGAAAAACCCTGGTTACGAAACACTGTGTCAAATTTCTAACATATCGAAGGGGAATTCAGCTTCTAGGGTTGCACTACATTCATGCTACTGCACATTTAAAAAGTTAAATATGATAATACTCACCATGTCCAAAAGTTTTGGTTATCTGTACTTTGTTTAAAACATTGCTCAATGAGTAAACTGAAATTATCGCACTAAAATCAGAAAAATTCAATATAGAACATATATAGAACACATACAAGTTTCCCTTGCTTCATTGTTGAATTTCTAATTCTTGTATTCTTTTATATATTTCTAACCTCCCAAATGTCTACAGTCTCAAGCAATGCTCAATAAACAACTTCAGCCGGTTACGGAATGTTGGCTTGACTGGAACTGTCATTACAATGCTAACTACCAACTTGATATTAGCCAATGGAAATTATCACCACAGTATTTTCGGCGCCATATCCAAAATGTCAACATTTCAAGACTAAGTGATAACGTGTTTCAACCAACCTGATTTAGCATTTAAACGACTATGGTGTGTTTTGTTTTAATTGAAACATAAATGGAAGGAAGGTAATCACTAGAACTCGGATTTATATGCATGAATATAAAGTATGAATATATGCATGCATCTATGCGGTTTAATGTTCCAAAATTTTGTAATATGCACTTAAAATAAATGATATTATTTTAAGTTTCTCACATTTATTATTCTTATGAAGTAATTAAAATTGTAAACTTATTCTCAGGAATTAACAAAATTAGCATTTATCAATCTCTTGTTACGTCTAGTTTAACATTAGTCATTTTAATTGCAATAAACAATTAAGCATTTTCACAGTTTTATGAAAGAAACGATTTCTTTCCGTCACTTAAAATGTTTTTGTAAAAAGTGAAAGATCTTTCTACTTCACACAAAACTACTGGGCAGTATTGAAAAGAGACTTTGTCAGTTACAGAATAAGAATTAATACCTTTTTCAGGTTTTCTTTGTAGCAACTTATTCGTATCCAAAAGAAGTGTTAAACCTGGCTTCCTTACTTTAATTTTTTCAGTTTTGCGAAGACACTTTTCTATTTCTCTTGCTATGTCTCTGGATAGCTGTTTCGTATACCTGCAGGGCAGAAGATAAAGACATCCGTTTTTCTTCAAAACGTGTAATTGTGTTTTGCATTTTACTGAAGTAGGTTTACTCTAGAGACTTCTCATTGCATGCATTTACTGCAGCAGAAATACTTTCTGCTTCATTTTTTGTCCGTTATGTCGAGCACCTTTTTTCATCTTCCAAATGGTCACTGTAATTTAGAGCTGCTTCAATCCATAATCCTCATCTCGCGAGGATTGACTCGAGGGATAAACGAGTATCTTGCAGCACTTCAGTAAATAGGTAATTTCAATATTTATGACGCCTTTACAAATATATTTATTAAAAAGGAAATTATGGCTTTTATTTATTGAAAAATTCTCTCGAATTTCTTCTGCAAACGAGTGGATAGCATGCGACGATGTTGGCAATAAATCTCCCATACGAGTCGGTTGTTTTCCCGATATCGTCTCTTATTTCTTGTACTGCCGGAAAGAATTATTTTATTGAAAATTATTAAACATCAGGGGTTTAATTGGATGGGAAAAAGTTTTAAAAATTATTAAAAATGTTTATCATAAGCTAAATAAGTCAAACTTTGTGTCACTACAGACTACCATAATGTATCCCTTTAAAAATACTTTTGTATAATACATTAAATTTTTTTAAAATAATTGACAACATTTTATAAAGTTCAAAATACTGAGGAGCAGCTTGGCAAGTTGATACATAAATAAATGTCGTTAAACTTACCTGTTTATAAACATTGCCAAGGTAGTTTTCCCTTATTATTGATTCATCACTACTAACTTATGTCCGGAACATTTTTCGAGTAAAGCTCGACATTTTACATTATTTAACTTATTCAAAGGAATGTTGGCTGAAGGTAAATTTGCACATATATTTAAAAATTATCATTGCCATCATTTCCACTCCTACTTGCAGAAATCTTTGCGTAAGGTTGTTTGGATCTCGCAGATACTTTTATTAGTAGCATTTTCAGGAGTAGCTGTTTGTACATATTGCGTAACTTGGAACTTATTTTGCAGGGAACAAATAAATTGTGTAAAAATAATATGAGTTTTAGTTAATTAAAGCCAACAATCACTAACTCGAAAATATCATTTATTTTTAAAATACTCTGAAAATACAAAAATAAAACTTTCTCGCCGCTTGAAGTAGCATATATTTCCATCTGAAGTTAAAGCAGGATTTCCATCAATGGCATTGTAATATTCCGTTTTCTCCGGCTCAGACGTCAGAAATTAGGAGTGAAAGCAGACTAGTTACAATGTTAAAAGTTAACTGAAAGTGACTTTTTAACTCTTGGAAAAGTTATCGTTGCAGCATTAATACAAATAGTATAGAGCTTTATGATGCAACGGCCGCATCCAACTTTAAAAATTTGCCGCATGATTGCTGCACGCCTTTTAGTTTATGTTAAGCTGCTGAGCGGCATATTGTTATTTCAGAAAGCGCTTGTTGTTGATAACCAATCATGTTCTCATTTTCGGCGAGCTTTTATGGATTTTGAAACATGATACTTAGTTAATACATACGCAAAGAACAACAGAAGAGAAATTTGTTCGTCTTCTTAAAGCGAAATAGTTTTTTTTTTTTAAAAAAAATAATAGCTAAAAACGTAAAATATAGCCATAAATATATACCAATCCCTTATATATGTATTTGTATGCACTATGACACTTCCGTAAATAGCTCCTTACAACGTCGAATAAATTTATTCCTTACATGCGTATGTTTAACTATTAAGGAATAAAATATGCAAAACGCAAAATTTCGAGCTCTAGTAATCACATACTTTTGGTCTCTCTTCGGAAAACCGCAGTTCTTCGTGTATTACGTATATTGTATTTCTCCATTGTGAATACATATTACAAGGAACTTTTGGATCACTATCTTAAATAAATTGGTATCATAAACATAAACTTAAATAAAAAAACCTATATGTGGTGTTAAACTACTAACGCTGCTGCCGGCAAAATTTCATCCTCCACGTAGGAAGAGATGAGGCTTCGTGGAGTGGTCTCACAAGGAAATACCGGCCAGCAGAATGACGGACCGGAGTTCTGTTATGTATTCGATGTAGAGCACTCAGCTGTACGCGGATATATCCCAGATCTCGCTCGTATATAAGGGGATTTATGAATGTTCGGACGAAGGTGTAACTTAAGACGAACAGGTATCCCAAATCCCAGCAGAGTACGGCGAGGCAGTTGCCCACACGGAGAGGTCTCTGACATGTTCGCGGCAAGAAGTTAGAACTGTATGAAATTCCACTCCAAGGCAGGCGATGGAATTTATTCATTGTACACTGAAATATGGGACAGTCTGCGGGCCTGTGGCGCTTAGAACAGCATGGTTATTGTCCAGGTAAACGGAAATGTGCCGACGCCGACACACTTTTGGACGAGACAGAGGTGTCCTTGTATGGGGTTAAAAACTTTGAAAAAGTGTTTATTCGTGCAGCGCATAAGCACGTCGTCAAGATACTGGGCCATACTGAGCTGCAGCTATTTGGGAAGTCCACCATAAAGAAGCTGTAAAGCAGTGAGGATAACACAGAAGCTTCGAGCACTTTGCCTCTTTTGAGTCTAAGTGTAAATGTTTTCCCTTGTGACTGTGACCTTAAAGGTTTGGTATAGAAGCAAACTGTTTTGGAATCCCAGTTGGATGAAATTGTGCAAGAAACCTGCGTGCCAGGTTGTTGATAAGACCTTCTCAACATCGAAAGAACCTCGTAGTAAAAGTATCTTCCTGGAAACCCAGTGCAGCAATCTTCCACCATCTGCAACAGCTTTTGGGAAGTGAGTTTCCGGGACATGGTAAAGGTTGGCGTGAATATCACCTAAGAGTGAGGTCAAGCGGTTTAGAACCATCCTCTCGGGCATTTTCTAGAAGGACAAACGACTGGTGAACCAGTAGTTGGAAGGATATATCGAGTATTTCCAGGATATGTGCAAATAACCCAGGCCTCTTCCCCACTCTCAGGGAAAGGTACATGTTGAACACCCTCGTCAGAAAGAAGACGGCATTCAAGGGAAGGTGGCAGAGCATGAGACACTGTCAGCTCATTAAGTCCCACCGTCTATTTTGTTTTGAAAGGCTGAAGTACGTCTTGGAGCTCACGATCATGGAAAGTAGTTCCACATCGTGCGGGTATCGTGGAAAAATCTATGTACATTCCGACATATACACTCAGAGAAAATGTCATCCTGAGACTCTTGTCTTGAATGCATAGTGCATTCAAGATAGTTGACCAACTATCTGTCTTGGTTTGGGCATTGGCCAGGCTTTGGGTAACCTGGAGAAGTGAGGTGTATGGACCTCCTCAGTTGCGGAGGATTTTAAAGATTTTCAACATACCACTAAAATATAAAAATAAAATATAAAAATAAAATCAAATCTGCATATCTAATAGCCCAGTTTCTGGAATCTATACCAGGCCTTATTATGCAAAATTCATTTTTTACTTTAACTTCTGAATCAGATTTCACAAGACAATTTACAAATTTTGCAGATATAATCTACTTTCTACCTTAATGAACTAACTAAACTTAAAGATTACTGGATTCCAGTAACCTTACAAATATAATCTATCTAAAACACTCTTTTTTCTTCTTTACTTCTACTTCAACAATATAAATCAAATCTAGATTTCTACTACAGCTTTAATTCTTATAACAAGCTACGAAAGACTGTTTCCTACAGTTTTAAAATTTCCTCTTGTGCAACGGGTATCTAAGGCTTCCTCCTACTGGTATCCATCTCCTAAAGGAACTGGCATCAGTAGATGGAGCTGGTTCGTCAGTTCCAGATATCTGGGCAGTCATCTCTCCACTTCTGCATAATCAGTTTCATCTGTCCGCTCTGATACTCTCCATATCTATCTTCTCTCTCCTGGTATTCTCTTTCTGTCTTCTTTATGATGTTCATAATTTGCGTCTCAAATCAGGTCTTCATGTGTGGTAATCTGTATCTTCAGTTTTTCTTGGTCCTATTTCCCTCCGACAATCTCTTAAGTTATATTTTTTTCTCATAGATTGAAATGTTCTTACATTTCTTTCTTGAAATATTTTGTCACGGGTCATATATTCCTCCAACGCCTTAACAGATATTATTTGAGACATATTTTCTAAATGTACATAATCTTCTGCATTTCAACATACCACTGCATTTGATGCCTAACCTGGCCGTTTTGTTCTTTCACACTTGCACTTAGTCCTCGCGCACGCGAGGTTCGATGTATTCGCCAGAGGTTGGGATTCTGGGTTTTGGTGGGAAGGCAATTCCTTATGCCTTCACAACCAACCTCTCACTATTGAAGAGCTTAGTCTCTAGAGAAACTTAAATTCTTAAAATGTAAGTTTCGTGGAACATATTTTGCATGTGTGAGGCTTTGATTTATTGTATCAGTTAATGTGATATGCAGTTGTCCTAATTTTTCTCAATTATTAGATATTTATCGAAATGAATATTTCAATGTTGCCAAGTATGACTATACACCATGCAGCCATCTTTTAAGAAGCAGCTTAAGCACATAAAAGGTGACACAGGATGCATGGTCTACAGGTAACATGCTAGCTTCTGGTTCCCAAGGTCCTGGATTCAAATCTGGCGGAGGGTGATGGATCTTTTCATATGACATTCCATGGTTTATCAGATGATATACAACCAATTTTTACAAAAGTTAGTTTTTTTTTGTCTACTTATTTTCATTATATGTTTGTATCACAAAGGGAATAATGAAAGTCAAATGTTCAAAAACTGAATGCTATGTACTGCCTTATAAGTTCATACTGTTGCTATGCAATTGTAGCAACTGAATGTCAAAATGTCTTCAAAATAATGATAAACTATTACACAATTCAAACCACTTCTGAAAAGGTTTATGTAACAAAAAGTACTATTTGAAATAAATTTTTTTTTAAAGAAACCCGTATTTTTTATTAGAATATTTTGAACTCTTGCTGAATATTTACCAGTTATACAGGATTACATAAAACTGCCTTGTGAGTGAAGAGGATTTCATAGGCTATTTCCAGAAAATTCCAGATATACATTTTATTTGTCATGTAAATACATGAAAATCATGTACTTTTAACACAGCAGATCCTCATTTTATCAAATTATAAGCAACTGAACAACAGGAAATTTGTTTTAACAAAATCTGGATTCTCAAGGTTTTGAAAAAATATGTATTTCCGTTATATGTGTTTGGAAAAATGTAGTAACAGTGACGTCAAATCAATCGCAAAAACTATCTGTAGTTGGTTTTTTGATACTCATCACTTACTTTTTTTTTTTTTTCTTCCTTTTTCAGTTGGAAAGAGATTGAAAATGGAGGTGATTGCCTTTAAAACTAGTCTCTCAATAGTACAAAAAAGTGACGAGTATCAATAAACCAACTACAAATAGTTTTTGCGATGTATTTCCATATTTGAAACAGTAAAGCATGGCTTTGAGTTAAATTTTTTCTTGCTGTAGGTATTAATGAATGAGGATGCTTTATTTTCATGACCACTAAGAAAAACCATTAGGAGAACATTTCTGTTTCAGCAACATATTGCAAGTGATGGAGCTAAAGAAAAATCTCTTCCCAAGCATGCAGAGAACTCTCTGGATTGTTGCAAATTGTGTGCATGTATGGTCTGCTGACCAACCCCTCTCTTATCCTCCCTGCATCTTATGCCATGGAAGGGACACGTAAGCATTTCGTTTATTGCACATATAGTACACATGTACTGCAAAAATTATCAAACGCATAACAGAAAATTCTGTAGTTTATAGCACAACATACATATGTACTCGGTTTACACAAATAGTAATGAGAGAACCAACAATTGATTTGTGGTATACATTTTCTTAAATTCAGTGTAAATATTACATTTTTCAATGTAATTCTGCAGGAACCTAACAGTTGGCATGTGTAACCAAGCTTTCAGGTTATCTGATTTTGAATTAACATGGCATTTATTTCAATCAAAATTTGATTCAATGAAGCTGAGTAAAATATTTTCTTCCAATGTAATGTCAAAATTCATTAAATATATTTGAAATTTCTTTATATAACTGATCTCACAGATGTTTAATTCATGATTCATGTGAACTGGTTTTAATAGTTGGGGTTTTTGTTCTATGTGGTGGTTATGATCCCAGAAATGTGCCACTACTGCAGATTTTTCTGGTTCTTTTTCCTTTGATGTTCCTAAAGTGTTCTTTTAATCTGGTTCCCATGTTATGATTTCTTTCCAATGTATATCTTACTATGGTCCAAGCAATTAATTCTATAAATGCCAGACTTCTTTTCCAGAAGTTTTGGTTTTCTGATAAGGCTTCTGATACTGAATTTGTTTACTGTATATCATTGGTAATGAAGGGAAGACTATTCAAAACATAATCTGCAAAATAAAGACTATTTCTTTCGCTTTTTATTTTCTCATATGAAGGAGTTTCATCCTCCAGAACTTAGTGCCTGTGGTTGGATGCCTGTTGAGGAGTAAACTTATCTATGCTATTCTGTTCACCGTAAATCCCACTTATTGCTCTCTCGGACTGGACCAGGGCCACCTTGGTGAAATAGGAGCAGTTTAACTAGCGAACACAGTGCACTAAGATACATACCATATTCATCCGAGTGTGAGCCATTTCTTCCTGTAAGTGTAGTTGTAAAAAGCATAGGTAAACTGGCATTTGCGATATGGATTTTCCTATTAGTGTGCTGGGAAAGGTATGCTATGGGTGTCAGCAAGGGAAAAGTTTGCAGGATATGCGAAATATGTTATCTAATATTTAGATAAATTCAATAACAGCAGCAACTGAATGACAGTAATCATATTAGAAATCTGTAATGCTTCATTGAATTGTTTCTAAATATAAAAAATATAAGGTTAAAACTATGTTACAAACTGGAATGAGAGAATTTCATAATTTACATAAATATTTGCAAAAGGAATTTCAAATGAAGTTAAGGTAAAATAAAAGCAAAACATTTGATATTTCAACTATTGTTAGTAACCAAATTTTCTGAACATATCTTGTGATCACTCTATAAATTATTAGATAGCAAATTTAATGCATATCTTCAATGAACATAACTACATTGCATAAGAATGACTTTACACAGTAACAATAACCTCAAATTAATCCATACCATTCTTTGGGAACTATCACTACGCTCATATCTGTATTTGCTTGAGATTTTGATGACATTGTCTCTGCTCTATGTAGCGCCTGTGTGCCAAAAATTGGGTGTGGAGCATAGCTGGAAGTACCCAAAAATGAATAAGCAGAAACATACAGGCATAAAAACACAGCATTGTATGGGAGGGATTGTTTAACCCTGATGGTAGCAGCCTACACATGGCACATTTAAGGAGCATCATCCCTCACACACAGCATAGAGCTGACGAGGGATGTCCAGCAGCTACTTGCAAGTAGTCGCATGTGGCTCAGTTCTGGACATTGAGGTTCTACTCTGCAGCAAATTTTTGGTGTACAGGGTTTATATACAGGCATTATAGTATTAAATTTTCAGGTGCTTGCAGTATAAGTACAATGATAGCTCCCTTGTTAGTATTCAACTACAGTGCATACAGTTATTTGGGACTCGTATAGCAGCTGCTTCCACTCCCACTGTTCGCCAAATGAACCAGTTTACATTACCTTAGAGCATTGCTTATGCAAGGTATGCACAAAGAATAAAAGGTGACATGCCTCAAAGAGGAAACTGATGTATGCAACATGTCTGCACACACTACTGGATCTCTTTGCATCTTTGAACTTTCAACAATGCTTTTCTTGCTTACATAAGTAGCAAGGATGTAATACTTGAGCTAAATTTATATAATTTACTTTACAGACCAGTTATAAAACATATTCCTTTATTGTCAATACAAAGAACAACAAAAATGTTATTATAGAATGAGAAAACAACTTTCTTTCAGTCCTATTTTGTCATATAAAATACAAGCATAGATCATGTGAAGAGCTTACAGAATACATCACACTATCACATTTTTACATCATATAGTTTTTCATTTTCCTTGTTTGAATACTTCATAAAATTGAACATAGCATTGTTCAGTATTATCGCTGACTAGTATCACGAGGACGATAGACTATTCCTCTACTCTTCATTTCTCGAATAACTCCCTGAGGCAGCCTTCCAGATACAGAGATAGCATAAATCCCTTTACAAAACCGATCTGTAACAAAAAAAAAAAAAAAACAGAAATAGTTGCATTGGAGGTTACATTCACAATATATATATATATAATTTCTCTTTGGAAGTTGGTTGAAATTTGAGTATTATGACTCTGCCAATGGGTGAATCTGCATTTATACCATTGCTATCTCTATAGAAAACTTGCAGTGATCACTACAGTAACTGTCATAATAACTACAGCAACATTTTCCTGGATATTCAAACTTGTGACTACATTTTTGCAGTAGTCCCTGAAAAATACTTGGAAGATACTAAGAGGGTGATTTCAAAAGTTCTGCACATGGTGCATGTGCAACCGTTTGCATGGTGTGATCAAGTTGAAACTTGCATCAGTTGTGAGTCAGACTTTCATCTTGACAGTTGTATAGGTTTATGCTGATTAGCTTGGCTGGGTCATGAGTAATTCAGTTTTAAGATGCAAGCGGAAACTGAGTCAGGTGAGATTGCATTTAGTGACCGGCAATCTTTCATCAAAATTGAATCTGCATGTGGAAAAAACCCAATTGAAATTCATAATGCTTTAAGAGAGCTGTAGGGGATAATGTAGAAGCACAGTATCATGGTGGTTGCTAATTTCCATGAAGGTTGGATAAGCACTGAGGACAACCCAAAAAGTAAAAGGCCATCAAGTGCAACAAACTATACCTCTGAAGTTAAAGACACTTTTGCGAGAATATCGACGAAAACATGAGGAATTTGGACAGGAGGCCAGAATGCCTGTAGCTTCTGTTTACAGAATACTTATTAACAATTTAAAGATGAGAAAAGTTGCCGCCAGATGGGCACCTCATCATCTGAGTGATGAGTAGAAAGCGTGTTGCCAAAGAATCACACAAAAACTACTTCAACATTAACAAATAGAAGGAGTGAAGTTCCTGAAAAGGACTGTTGCATGAGACAAAACCTGGATACAAAATTTTGAGCCAGAATTAAAGTCACAGTCATCTCAATGGAAACATCTGGATTTTCCACGCTCAAAAAAATGCCACCAATAATCAAAGGTGAAACTGATGATCTTTGCATATGACATTAATGGAGTCATAGCAACAAATTGAGTTTCCCAGAGGACGCTTGTAACAGGTGCATACTACAGGCTGTTTCTGCAAAATGTGTTGTGCCCAAAAATTCGTCAGAAAGAGCTTGATACCCAAGCATTCTACAAATTTCAGAAAAACTTCAGGTAATTATAATAATAATTCAGTTACTTTATCAAAAACATATTAAATAATAAATTAAAAAATGATATCCCACTGCAGAAAAGCCAGGAATATACCAGATTAAGCTGCAATGACTGCAAAAAATATCTGCATCAGGAAAACTAAAACATAAAAACAAGAACTAAAAGACATATCAGGAACATAAAGAAAAAGCAGATAGACATATCAGCGGTAGTTTGTTTTAGAGAGATCAATACTATATGCGCACGATTTCTTGAGCATTCAGGTCCCAAGTCCTCATTCGGTAGGTTTTGCCTAGTTCCATAAACATAGATGACAACATTGAAACATGAAATGTGCTATACACTCTGACATCTAGTGGCTAATACGCTAAGATTTTAAACATGTGCTACTTCATTTTGAGCAATTTTGAGGTTAATTATTAGCTAACCAGTTTAAAACAAATCTAAGAGCAAGACATATGTTGTGAATGTTATGGCTCTCGAAAGAGGGCACACTATTATTCGTCTACCTCTGTATAACTGTGATCTGAATGCAATAGAGCTGACGTGGGCAAAAATAAAAAATGTTCACAAAGTACACAATGTTAACCGGAGAGTCACAAATCTGCAGAAATTTGCTATGGAGGCGACGAATTGGGAAGGATACTACAAGAGCTGGAAATGCAATATTGGAGAAATGTTGTAATAGAAAATGCAATTGATATAATTATTAACACATCAGAGGATACCAGCAATGAAAGTGACGCAAGACTTGGAAATTGAAGAATCACAAAGCGAGTGAGTGAGCATTTATAGCTGTCATAATATATTTTTATCTACTTTTATGTGCTTCATAATATAGTAAATATATAAGCATAAAGCTTATCAGATGGAGTTCAATTTGTTTGTCCATACATCTCACACCTTCGGCGCATAGCTTATCTTACCACGATTTGGCTGAATTGTGTTTTTCTAGGTTGACTACAGTGCAGAAACAAAAGCGTGTTAGCTCTTTCTTCTTCCCCTCAGTGCACACCACACCGTAAATCTAGCGCTCAAGAAAACGTGCGTATATAGTACACTATGAATCAAAATTTGATAATACTGAACAACATTTCAGGAAAAACACTATAACATCGATAACACTACATTTCATTAACTCTTTTGAGCTGACTGATTTGCATAATTACAGACTATCACATATAAACTTCTGCAGAATTGTTGGAAATTCAACATTCATGTTGAAGCACCAACATTAAGCAGCAAAATCAGGTCAGTGACAGTAATTACTAAAATTGCAAAATGAACAAAGAACTTACTTATCCTCTGCCATTTGCACACCCAACTGTCCTCTGGGCTCATTACTGCAATCATTCTGCAAATAAACAAATACATTAACGTAAAACAAATGAATTAAATTCAGCACTTGTGTCCAATACCAATTTAACCTTAAAAAATATTTCTAAGATGACTTCTCTGAAGAGTGCAGAGAAAAAGTTGTAATTTTTATACAATAATGCTATGTTTAATGGTTTAGGAAAATATATTTATTTTAAAAAACAAACATCGCATAATGAATTTTGAAATACTGGCAGTCGATTCTGTTTTTAAATTTGTTTCATTTTCAGATATTGGTAGTAGTAACAAGAACATAGTAACATCTAGCGTTTATAGCGATGACGACAGTTTTGTTTGTGGTTCCGGCTGACGATGTGGAAGAGTTTCCATGAAATCGCAATCCCGAACAATTTATAAGAAAAGTTTCATCATTTCTTATAAGATAAGTGAAGTTTTAAGTTACAAATTATTATATTTGTATATTTATGCTATGTTGGTATTTCACATAACAGACACCCTACCATAGTATGCTTAATACAAATATAAACACGCTCGCTATGGCACCCTTAAGGACATATCAATTCTATGAATTTTGAAAACAATAATTGTGTTATACTGGTTGCCAATCCAGAAAGTAATTGGTTTTGTATAGAGAGAGAGGCTATGTTGTTGGTTACTGCTGCCACATGGAGAGCGCATTAGGATTATGTAATACAAAGGTGATTCAGTTAGAACTAAGTGGGTATTTATTTTTTTTATTATTAATTATTTATTATTATTATTATTATTATTATTATTATTATTATTATTATTATTATTATTATTATTATTATTATTATTACTACTATTATTAAATATAGTTTTATTTGGTTCCCAAGCACGTTCAGGTTTCCTTTGTCCACACTATCTTTGTTACTATTTTTAAACATAATTAAACATTCATTAAAACACAGTTGCGAATGCTCATAACATATAGAGATATATGGACTCAAATACATGCAAACCAAGGCAAACTGCCACAAATAGGATGCAAAGAAACTTGATGAAACATAATCTCTAACTGTTATAACTATTGCAACAAAAAACATGAAGGCACTATGTTTATTGCAGTGTTAGCAGAAGGGCAACAAACAGCAAGGTAATTTGTTTACTGGAGCATCAGCAGAAGATATGCATATTCTTGCTCACCCATACATCATGCTAAACACATACTACAATATCAACAACAAGGAGTTAGCATCTCACGTCATGGAAATGTCTGCATTCTAATTGGTTCTTCTAATCATTGCTATGACAACTGTTATAATGTACACATCCCCTCCTATTTATTTACAGCATTCCTCCAAATGGTTAGTAAATGTCAAACACTTTCTAGATTGGCGACAGTATAGCAATGAAATTTACTTACCTTACACGTTCTTATAGTTGATTTTAATTAAACTTGTATATATCATGCACAACTCTCACTCATTCCTACTTCCAGAGATGGAAATCCTTAACTTCTGGATTTAGAGACTAATATTTTAACCCACAGACTCACTAAGAGATTATGTGCATTCTTTCTAATACTGACATTTGTAATATTATCATTCATACTTTTACTAAACATTACTGAAGTAATCATTTACTAAATTCTTTCAAAGATTTTATGCCTACAATAAGGTGAAGTATATGCATTTATGCCCAACTAAATACAATTTGAGAGGTTGCTAGTAAGCGAATGATTGCTGATATTCATTCCTAGAAAATGAGAAAAAAACTGAAAACAACTAGAGTCAAATAGCTTTGTATATTACTACAGCTCCTTCCTGTAAATTTTGTAAGCATTAGTGGTGAATGAGTATTTTATTGTGTTCCTGTTAATCAGAGAAGATGCAGATCCTTTAGATGACATTAGTATTCCCAAAAATGCAGACTTGCAGTTTGAGAATGGATCTTATAGAAACAATACACATCATATCACTCATTTTTGGCATTTTTAAACACATAGTGAAGTAGCTGTTTACTACTTTTGGGAGCATATAATTAGGAATTCTATACTGCTATATGTACACTGTAGCAATATTGCAAATTAAAGAGATAATTTAAATCTGCTATTCAAGAATGAACGAGGAAATGAAATGCAACATATATAGGTAAAATCATACAGGTTAATTAGAATTCTTGAGTAATAGTGTGACATCCAGCTTGGAATCAAAAGTGATGCTAATACTTTTCTACCAGGTTTATAATCAGCCTGATTACAACTTGATCTTAAGCATTCCAGACATACCAGTTGCTTCTGATGTTAACTTTAGTACCATTCTTAACAGTAAAAGTATCATAACACTTCAACAAATAGCTGTTAAATATTCTTCACCTATATAACTTACCCATCAAAATTTGCACTCGTACAGTCATAAACATTGTCTCTATTATTCTTCATACGTAAAAACTCGTCACAGTTGTCACATCCATCAAATTCAAACTGATCAAAAGTCTGCAACAGAAAAGAATAACATTTTAATTGCAAAATTTATGTGGAATCTGTTAACTGCCACACACAGGTGATGTAGCATAGGGTTTGAGAACAGTCACACTATAAAATTGATATTTATTGGGGATAGAATTTAAGGTTATTTCTATTTCAAACTTGTTTATAGACAATGATACATGTTCAGCATATTTTCTTATTTTCTATAAGCCTTATAAGTTGACTATAGCCAGCAATCAAAATGGTAATAACCATCAAAATGATTCTTAGTTTTACAAATGTAAATCTGGTACATAATACCCCAAATTCCACCTAGCTACACTGTTTACTTACACAAAATAATGTACAATTAAATACTACTTTCACAAATAATTATCCATTTATTTGATCAAAGCATTAAACTTTTTTGTTTGAAATACCTTGATCAAGGAACATACTAGACAAGCCCTTAGACCACGAAGGTCTTTAGGTATAGTTTCCAACGACATTTTGTGTCCCCTTTGATGATTTCAAAACGGATGCTATTTAACTTCTTAGGGTTCAGAGTAAATACGACAATCAAATCTTATTTCTATTCTTGAGGTTATGTGACCTATTTGCTTTCCGTACTCCCAAACTTTACAATGTATACTTAATAGGTTTGTAATGTTGGTAGTCCCTGATGACTGTGGTAAATACATGGAGTGGCAATATAATATGAAGCCAGTATTGCGCTTAGCTGCCATCTTGTATATTCTCTGTATTATACCCTGTGTTTATACCTAAGTGCGCAATCATCTCTCATAACCCTTGTTTCCTAGTTCTGCAGCTAGTTCGAATTCTGTGAATGGGATGTCAATCCTTAAGGCCATTCGTGCGCGTTCACTTTTTAAAAAACAGTGTTTTCCCAAAATTTTCAAATAGAACAATGACTTCAGAATATACTTACTTGTTAAATAACTAGATATTGCTCATTAGTCAGGTAACGTCACTTGGTTTAAAACTACCATTGATGTAACAAAAGCTTATAACATATCTTATAGCATTGCTTTACAGTTTTCGGATAATGTGCCATACTATTAATCAAAAATATCGGATCACTGAATATAACGATTACTCCATCACCACCTGTTATCATGGTTGTGGGCATTTTAATTCATATTAATTCTTCCCCGCTGTAACTATGTTTCTTGCAGAAGCATATAAAATATATCTATATGACTAGTTGTAAATTGTAAATGAATGTATACAAATTATTACGTAAATAATGGCTATTCTAATGCCAATTTTGAATCGCGCGTATATTAATGTTGAGCTCAATACTAAATCAGTTACTAAGAAACATGTAATATAAAATGTATTAGGTCCAAATCCTTGGGTTGAAGGGGCTGAGAGCACACAGAAGAAGGTGGAATGTATATCTATTTTTTCCCTCTGCATACTCCTTAACCCATACTTCTCTTACATCTACTTGAGTTGGAAATCTAAATTAACAAACGATACACAATTGGATAGGTAGAGTCAGATTGAAAAATTCAATTCTATAACCAGGATTTGAATAACAGATGTCATGCTGGTATGTTGGCCATAGTAGCTCTATGGTTAAGAGCATCCGGACGGAAACCGGCAGATTCGTGGTTCAAATCCCGGCTATGGCACTAATTTTTCAATCTCACTCTACCTATCGAAACAATTCCTGCAATGGCTAGTGCGGAAGAACGATTAATTTCCATATTTAATAAAGTTTACTGCGAAAAGTAGTACACAAACCTGTATAGATTTGATTAGATTGATTTGCGTTCAGATATTTCACTAGTAGGCACAAAGGCATGTTAACATTTAAAATATCAAAAAAGTTCACAGTTCAATAACATATATAGTTGAATACTGAACATAAAGAATGCATTATATAGAGACAATATGAAAAACAAGGCAGGGATAATTATATAGGATACAAAATCACTCTCATGAGGTCAGAAGACTAGCAAATGCGTATATACAAATACAATATGGCATTTTCATTTTTTTAACCGTTACTTGGCTTTTGCCTATACATCTCAACACTAATATAGCATATTCTATGAAAGAATTAAAATATGGATGGTGCATTGATAGAACTTACATTAATCAGTGCTCGGATAGCATAAAGGTAGGGCTGAGTTTTTGGAAAGATGTACCTTATGTCAGCTTTCCAATCTAAACATCTAATAAGGCCCGAAATTTGATGCTGTCAATTTCTTCCAATAACATATATAATTTAAATTTCTATCGAAGTGTGAGACGTATGATAAGTTATACATCTAACAACTTTTGTTTTATCTAGATTCACAGATAATTTATTAGCTTTAAATATATTTTATATTGAAACGTTTCCTTTCTCCTGTTTTTTTCCCCCTATAGGAGAAATAGCAGCTATGACCACACCCAAGTGTTGACTATTATACTGGTTTGAAAATCCCAATATAAATGTATTAATACAATTCTTCACACAACAAAAGTTCATTTTTGCGTGTGTACATCCAACTCATACAAGACTTACGCCTCTCAAAACACAATGACAAAAGCGCTACGAAAATGGTTTATTTGAAACGTCCCCGAGCTACAGCCTGGATGCTAAGTTTCTCAATTTTCTAGGCAGAAAGGACATTTACATAGTATTAGAGTAAAATGGGTGCTATTCACTACTGTGGCAACCTACTGACCTTGTATGTAAGGAAGAAATGTCTCCCGCTACAGACCTTTGTAGGTCACCAAATATTTTTTGTTATTATGTCTTTTCTTTGCTTTAATAGTTTCTGGATGTCATCAAGTGGTCATATTTCATCGATTGCGCTTCAGATAAATGTCGCTCTATGCAATGTGTGACCTGAAAACCTTTCTGTATTTGCTCCACTTCGAACCAATATAAGGGAACGAGGAAGTGATTTAGGGCGAATGTATACACTTTTGCTTTTATGTGCAGTTTTGTGCTCTAGAGCTTTATGAACAAAACTGAGTAATGTGACAAAATTACATTTATTTTCCGTAGCAAACGCTATTACTTGTTCATTTTCAGCACATAGGTCACATGTATATTAATAATGTACCGATTCATGAAACATCGATTGAGACTTTTAGGAAAATATGTACTGCAACGATCCAATTAATAACACTAATACTTAACACAGACTGTACAGGTTGAACAAAAACCATGGAACAACTCCGCTAATTTTATTTGTAAAACAGGATCACTATAGTTTGAGATTAAAGTGTTCAAGCGGAAAGCGAGAAAATGAGAGGCAGATATACAGAATGGGCACAAAGTCCTGCCACCTTTCTTAAATTAGAAATAAGATGTAAGGACATAAAGTCCCGTCACTCCTCTTAAATTAACGTAAGATGGAATTTAGGAGTTTTTTTTCTATTTTCTGACATAAATAATGTGTGATGCAAGTGACTATAATATCGAAGACGCGTTGAAATAAGCACTTGGGTTCATACATGATTGGCCAAAAACAGGAAAAAAACGTTGAAACAGATGCGTACGGACTTAGATATAGAGGAGGATGCCTTCAAAGAGAACTTTTTGCGTTGAGAACAGAAACTGTTTTCTACCAGTGGTGTTAAGGATGAACCACGAAATGGTATACCATCAACGAGAGGGGAACATTGCAAAGAAGTCACAGATTCAATTGCAAGATCACCAATGAAGTCAACTCGCAAAAACTCCGCGGAACTGGGTGTACTCCGGTCACTCTGCGCAAACACATGGTAATTAACCTAAAGTTACTCCCATGTCGACCGAAATGTGTTCAAGAATTATCTGACAACGATTTAAATGGAAGGAAAGAGGCATATGACGTACTTCTGACACTACGTACTACTTGACACTATTCCGAAACTGGCAAAGTGATTTTCAGCGATTAATGTACCATCTATCGAAGTTCCCGATCAAGAAATGTCTCCTGGTCAAAGAACAACCCTACCCATGTCATAATATGGACTGGCATGGACAGCAGACAAATTTGCGGTCCATATTTTTTTGATGGATCTGTTAACTAACATCCTAATCTTGATGTGCTAAGACAATGAATGGTTCATATCTCTTCGGGAAACGCAAGGGGTCAAGGAAACATGTTGGTTTCAGCAAGATGGAGTGCCTCCTCATTTTGCCAGTTCGGTTCCAGAATATCTCAATGAGGTGTATCCAGAACGATGGGTTGACCGAGAATCACCTTCATTGGCAGATCCACTTTCGTGGCCACCTCGAAGCCCTGATTTAACGACATGCGACAATTCGCTTTGGGGAGTCATCAAGCCTATTGTTGCAAAACAACATTATGGTACCAATGATGAAATGAAAGGAGCTGTGCAGCTTGCATTCAGACGGATTACTCCAGCAATGTTGGCAATAGATTATTTTGTGTTCTGAGAAGGCCACACTGATGTTTTAGACATTTAAAAAAAGACATTAAAGCAACCATGGGCATAAACTTCAATAGCATGTACTTTTATTGTTATAATGTATGTGTGTATAGTAATAAACGGGGCTGACGGGACTTTGTGTCCACCCTGTACTTAAACAGAACGCCCTCAGGCCGATGATTGGTGGAGGAACATTTACGAGATAATGCCGACTCCCTGCTCCCCTTTGTCTCTACCACCTCTACAAACATCCATGAAATTTCCTCCATCAATCGGCAGCCTATGAGCGTTCTGTTAAAATATGACTCTCTTTCTTGCCTCCATATGCAACATGTCGATCTAATTTCAGGTAGATAATATCATTGTCCAAGTATTTCAGGAAAAAAAATTATGTTCCCCTCTTTATATAAATTTATAAATTAACCTATTTCCTGCTACTCTAATTTTATTAATTTATCTTACTAAACAAAGAAGACAAATTAAAAAATAAAATTAAATTTGTAAGTAGATACACAGTGTCTCCAAAACGTCCTCCAATTTGTAATACAGGCAGTTTAACTTAGAAAATCAGGAGTAGTTACGTATCTCGTCTGCTTCATTATTGCATCAGTTTAGTGATTGTATTTAAAATGTTCTGGTATTGCTGATACTCTCTTGAGTACGAGTTAGGTTAGAATATATCGAGTCTTGAGGTTGCAGACAACATAGGCGCCCTTCATTCAGTTCCTTATTTTCTTTGCGACAATAAGCGCTGCCACGCAAATAAATGAATACCTTAGATAACAGAAAGCGTTTGAATTAGAGCCGGTGTTTATTTTAAAAGACAATAATGAGTGCGGTCTAACTTTGTTTTCCTTTCAGTTTGCATTGAGACGTTGTAGCTAGCAACAATATGACGAAATTCAGTATTTCTTTACACAGGAAATTACAAAGTCACGTTAATACTTCTAGATCCGACGTATTTTGTACCGACGGTGAAGTACTCACATGCAAAATATGTGAACAGTCAGTGAACTACGAAATGAAGCATTTTATATCACAACATATCGGCACAATCAAACACAAAGTGCACTCTCCAAGGTTATTGGGGCGATTTCTTGCTCCTAACTGTACTTGCAACATTGAGTCGAAAATCCCAAATTGCAATTGACTTAGTATGTAAAGCTACTGCAGAATCCTACATTAACACAGGTATACTAACCAATCTGTACCTAGCCAGTCAGGTCTGTGAAAATGTTACTTGATCGAATTTAGATGACACAATGAAAATAAAGATAAAATTAAAAATAAGAATATCTGGATTTCTATCATTGAGTTAACCACATCATAGGTCGTTTCATTGCCAAGGTTATTATTGGACCATTAGATCATACAGAAGATGAAACCATTCCTGCTTACATCAAAGTGCTTTGAGAAAGCTAACAATTCAACTATATTACAGTTATTTACCAACTCATTAAAGTTGCTGTGGCCCAAAGATAATGAATACGGCACATCTTACTTTCGATCTGGGACGCTGCACCAAATATGAAAAGACCTGGAATAGCGTTAAAAGTGTTATTTCCAAACATGCTTCATGTGACCTGCGTAGCACACGGCTTTCGCGGGGTGTCAGAAGAGATACGATGTTTGTTTCCGGATGTTGACAAACTGAGTTCCAGTGTTAAGATCTTTGTGAAAGTCCCATGAAATTTAAATCCAATGCATCAAATGTACCTCTGCTCCCCTCATAACGAGATGGGGGACATGGATCTCAGCAGAAATTTACTGTACTTCGAATTTCCAGAGTGTAACTGAGGTGGTGAACTATTTGGAGGATGAAGCATCTTTAATTGCACCAGCCAAGAAATTTATCATTTCTTCAAAAGTGAAAAATGAATTTACTTTCATTGCGGCCGAGTTTGGGTTTCTGTCAAAAGTGATCTGCCAGCTTCAATAAATAAGTCAGTGAAAACTGTAGATGATGCAGTGCAAAAACTAAACAATGCACCAGGAAAAACGAGATTCATTTGTTAGAGAAAAGTGCAAAACAGTGTTATCTAAAACTTTTGACCTGGATAACCTTAGAAACATTAAAAAATATTCTACAAGGTGACAATTCTGTTGCAGTTGAAATGGATCCTACAATGAAGCTATGGTTTAGATTTTCTCCAATAACCTCTGTCGATGTTGAGAGGCCTTTTTCTCAATGTGAAAAATTTGTTATACGACAGGAGACTCAACACGATCCTAGAGAACTTCAAAAAAGCATTTGGTTGTCATATATACACACATATATTCATTCTTGTGTCAATTACAGCATTGGCATTTTGTATAAAATTTTGAAATTATTTGAAATATGATGATCGAGTTATTGAACAGTGTATTCTATTAAATAAATGCGCTTTCTAACTGCCTATTTTATTACTTATAATGCCTTTTATCATGCCTATTTTAGCTATTTATAATGCCTTCTTGCCCGCGTATTTTAATGATTTACCTATAATGCCTAAACTTCCAGTCTGTGGTTGTATCTACCGATAACAGTAACACCAATCCATGCTCATTGGTAACTGCCTCGAGGAATAAATTACAGTGTATACCAATAATAATAGTAATAATAATATCTAATAATCCCTGTAATACCTAGTCACTTTAATGTGTACATGGATGGGGGGCATGGGCGACAACTCCACCTCGGAAACCTCTGCAACATTCAACCAACATTACCGGCATGCAGTGGACACTACGGAGTATAACTTAAAGAAACAGATGGAAATTCGGGAACTCCATTGCGTGTCGAAGCGAATGAACTAGTCATTTTATAGGTAGTAGAAGAGACTAAGTGGTTAAGGAATGTGAAAGTATGTGTAGTTGGTCATTTGGGAAATATTCGTTTTTCGACTCATCGTATTTATCTGAAGCTATACATAAAATGCTAAATATCTTTCATCCAATTAAGTATTTCATATTTTAAAGAAAGGTTTGAATCGTGACTGTGTAAACACTAGTCTGTTCTTATACTTTACCTATCTACATCCCTGCCTACCTATTCATCGGAAAAGATGACTCCAGGGTAACGGCTTTCATTCGGGAGGTCTGCGGTTCAAATACCGTTAGAACTATCCTCCAAGTTTTCATCAGTCCTTATAATTGGCAAAGCAAGGCTACCTAAAATTCAAGTCTGGAATGTTATATTACCAAAATTTAATTTTCTGTCGAATATTATTTTATCCTATATAAGTATCATCGGTATTTACTGACTCTGGTGCTGTATGTAGGTTCTTTTTTCTTCTTCTATTTTGAATATTTATAGACGCTATTTAACTGTTGTCGTTCTTAATGTCCCGTTCTGTATTGGGTTTGAAAGACCGCTTAATTTTGCTCAGAGGTCGTTTTATCAGACTTGAGCTTCATTTACGTACTGCAAATGTACAACACGGGACCACCGTATTTACTTCCCTTACGTAATAAGACATGCTAAAGACTTTTACGCCTGAAAAAGTCCATCACCCTTTGCCCTTCGCAACCTGGAAAACGAGGGGCATGGTACATATGTAGTAAGGACGGCGTTGAACAGTACTAAAAGAAATACATAGATGAAAATGTTCTTTCTTTGTAATATTTATGAGCATAGGTTGATAACATTTTATTTAATGAGGTTAAATGTTTCAATCGTACTAATTTTTTTTACATATAACTAACGTCCTACAACGCTAATTAAGGAATATCGGATGATGAATGAAATGATGCTTAAATGAACCTAGGATCCATAAAGCTTAGATGATCCGACATTCATATTTCAGGTTAAGGGATAACCTAGGAGAAAACCTTATTCAGATATAAGAGAGCGTAGGCTTTTACGGCCGGAGTCAATATAACTAAGAGTTATTTCCAGGCTGTTATGCCGTGGTCTGCTGGAGTTGGATTTTCCAGACGTTTCGTCCACAACTATGGTGGACATCTTCAGTGGCGTGGTCGTGGTCGTAGTCTCCTCGGAGAAGTTCGAGTAGCGTCTAGTCGAGACGCTTTCTAGTCGAGACGCTACTCGAACTTCTCTGAGGAGACTACGACCACGACCACGCCACTGAAGATGTCCACCATAGTTGTGGACGAAACGTCTGGAAAATCCAACTCCAGCAGACCACGGCATAACAGCCCGGAAATAACTCGTAGTTATACTTATTCAGATAACTCACCCTGACCGAGATCCGAACTGGGGTCCTTTTGAATATGTGGTAGACACGCTACCACCTACGCTCAAAGTGGGAAGATGACGGAATTTTCTTAAACCACGTGTGAATGCCTCACAGGCAGGTTTTCCCCGGAATTTTCCCTTATCCTGAAAGATGCCTTCCTGGTAGCCCTAAGCTCTGTAGACCCTGGGCTCACTTGAGCATCATTTCACCCATTTCATTCATCGTACGATATGACTTAACGTTGAAGGATGTAATTTATTTTTATTAAGCAAGAAAAGAGCCTTTGTATATGAAGAAACATATTTTAAATTAAGTGAAAATAAAGAAAACTTTAGTTACTGCATTGCATTAAATCCCCAATCCACGCATCCTACACCTGCAACCATTGAAAAAAATGACCGCATGGTGCGCTGTGTCATCGAACGGAATAGTTGATCCATATTTTGATGGAAGTGGTGCTGACCACGCAGTTACTGTGCATTTTTAACGGTAAGCTAGTATGACTGAAGCGTTCCTCATAAACAAATTGAAAATTATCCTAAGAGCGAATCCACATGGTTTCAGCAGGACGGAGTCATTGCTCACACGACAAAAATCACTGCATTTCGACGATATTTTGGAGTATACTATGCTTGACCATCTTTGTCTTACGGTTTTTAGAATTGTTCCCTAATGTGCATACTTAATACCAGAACGTACTGTCCACCCAGCATAAGAAGGCAAGGCTAAGAAATGTGTAATGTAATCATTTTTGCTGCCTGATGATGTTTACACTCGCCTTCCGGATATGAAAAGGATGCTAGGTTCGAGTAAAATACACAGTGTTGTCACATAACTCATCCATGCATAACAACTTTTACTGCTGTTACTGAAACGAGCAGTACAAGTGGCAACATGGGTGACTTATATACACGCTCATACGCTCATTTCGTAGTAAACAGATCACTACCAGAGCAGTTAAACAGTTCAAACCCCTCTCGCTCTTCAGGGCCCGCATGTGTTCTTGCGGTGGGCAGACAGTACCAGATCCAAGGTCAGGGATCAAAATCGATAGTTTTTAAGTTTTCTTAAAAGCGATAACCCCATGCGAGTACATTTTCTGGCATGTAAAAGAATCCTGCGGGAAGAAATTTTAGCACTGGTAATTTGATAGGGAAGTTAAGAATTGACTATATTTAAAATGAAAGTACCAGACATGTAAGGCTATGTTAACATTTAATTATTCGTTTTAAAATATATTTTCTTGACAGTCGACGAATCTTGTAATACACATGCACATACAACATAGGTAATTGGCGTATAGATTCATTTTAGTCTCGGTGGATATGTGTGGTTGTCGCATCGAACCCCTGTCAGATTGTCATTTGCCTGCCACAAAGGATTTCTCCGAACACGACCGTCTGTGTAGAGATCTTGCTGTTTGTGTATCAAATTGCGGTTATGCGTATTGCACTTGCAAAAAATCACTTGCAAACCCTAGTTTGGGAGCTTCAGAATATCTGTGTCTCAAAGCGAGAAAATATAGAGAGTTATCTCCTACAGAAGTTCAAAATAATCATCCGTATATGCAAATAATATGACTACATGGACATATTTGTGGTGAGTAAAGAACAGTGGAATACGAGGGTCGTTTGATAAGTCTGGTAAATTTCCATGAAAAGATGGACATTTTTTGTTGCAGCTTTATAGATGGCAGGCTTGAGTATTCAGAAGATTGTACAGAAAATTTGAATGTGCTAGAATATACTGTTCATTTTTGACAGTCATCTGAGCTGCTCATTGCGATAGCTGTGATTGAAAATGGAGAGAAAAAAAAAGAGTTTCGTGCTGTTATTATACATTTTCATTTGAAGGGCTGGGCTGCCGCCGAGGTCAAAACTGAATTGGATGAAGTTCACGCGGACTCTGTACCAACATTGAAGACCATTTACTTTTGGATCAATGAATTTAAACGTGGTCGTAGAAGCACTGAAGATGAATCGCGCTCTGGTCGCCCAAATGAGGTCACCACATAGGACACATTTGAAAAAATCCATGATCTGGTTATGCAAGACCACCGAATAAAATTTTTTGAGATTACTGAGGAATGCAGAAATCTCCACTGAGTGAGTGAACAATATCCTGTATGAAAAATTGGCAATAAAAACCATGTGTGCAAGATGGGTGCCACGATTGCTCACAGTCTACCAAAAGCGCATCCGGAGGAACACTTCTATCGAGTGTCTGGCTATGTTTAATTGCAATCCGCAAGACTTTTTGCATCAAATCGTGATCGTGGATGAAACTTGGATCCATCATTACACATCAGAGTCAAAACAGCAGTCAAAACTACAAAGGCTGGTGAAAGTGCACCAAAAAAGACAAGGATCATTTTGTCAGCTGGTAAAGTGATGGCCACAGTTTTCCTTTTTTTTTGGGATTCTCAAGGAATAATCCTCATAGACTACTCCGCAATGGCAAAAGTGCATGAGTTAGGCTTTGAATTGATTCCTCATCCACCTTATTCACCAGACTTAGCCCCAAGTGACTTCTTCCTGTTCCCAAACTTGAAAATTTGGCTTGGTTGGTAAGAAATTTTCATCAAATGAAAAAGTGGCAGTCACCCTGAACGAGTAATTTACAGATCTTGACGGAAATTATTTTTCCGACGGGATGAAAAAAAACTGGAACATCGCTGGACCAAGTGTACAGCCCTCAATGGAGACTATGTCAAGAAAGAAGGCGAGATGTTCACGAAAAAAATATTGATTGGAAAGGTAGAGTCAGAATGAAAAAATTCAATGCCATAGCCGGGATTTGAACCAAGGATCTTCTGGTTACCGTCCAGCCGCTCTAACCCTTGAGCTACTATGGCCAACGTGCCGACATGACATTAAATTCTCCAACTGACTCGTATGTATCCCGGTAAACCACTTAGGAGACAACTACCTTAATGGCGACTTACAAGTGTAAGTACTTTAAGTCCCGGGCTTTTTAACCACTATTAGTGTCAATTAATGGAAATTAATTGTTCTTTCACACTGGCCGTGTATAGGCTAAAGTACTGAAAAATTCAATGCCATAGCCGGGATTTGAACCACGGATCTTCTGGTTACCGTCCAGCCGCTCTAACCTTGAGCTACTATGGCCAACGTGCCGACATGACATTACATTCTCCAACTGACTCGTGTTTTCCCCGGCAAACTACTTAAGAGTTCTCATAAACATATGAGACAACTACCTTAATGACATCTTACATGTAAAGTACTTTTAATGTCATGTTGGCACGTTGGCCATAGTAGCTCAAGGGTTAGAGTGGTTGGACGGTAACCAGAAGATCCGTGGTTCAAATCTCGGCAATGGCATTGAATTTTTCAGTCTGACTCTACCTTTCCATACTTTAGCCTACACACCGCCAGTGTGAAAGAACAATTAATTTCCAAAAATATTGATCTTTTACCAGACTTATCAAACGAGCCTCGTACGTACCAAACTGACAGAGCACGTTGCGGTAGGTATGGTGACGTAAAATAATAACTACGATTGATCTCGTGATGTACATATCTTTGATTTATTAGTGACATTTCTATTCCTTATGAATAACTGCTTGCATGTTGCATGGGAATGCCAATTATTGCTCTGCTTGTTCCAATACAGACGTCAGATTGTTTTGTGAGACAAAACCGTGTCACAAAATCTACTTCAGCGTTAACGAGCTTTGACGTAAAACCGTCAAAAGCGGTGTTTTGTTTTGTGTCGCGGCCGCTCCATAACTTTAAATTAATATTAAATATAACATCTCACCTCATAGATTATACTGGAAATATCATTTGCCTTTAAACATTAGGCCAGGAAAATGCATTCAGATTGAAGCTCTTATATTCGGCCATGTATTATTTATTACATCATTTGTGATATTTTCTTTATTTCTTCCAATCTGCGAGGGCTTCTTTTATAAACTACTCCAGGTACTTAACAAGGTAAAATGCATGCGCTGTTAAATTTAGGCAGAGAGAGGTACTGATCACCCTATCTTCAAACACTTTTATTCATAGACTCCGCTATTGTAACGACAAATAAAGCACTCTCTTGCAACCATGCATTTGATTTTCTTTTTCTTTTTCAAGCTGCAGAAAAATTGCGTTTAATATATATATATATATATATATAATATATAATATATATATAACTTCGTGCATCTGTTATCGTTTCGTGAAACAGAACCAATAAGGCTTGCACGACTTGTGGTGGGAAAGAGAGGGGAGGCCACTCGCAGGCACCGGAATCGAACACCGCACCTGTGAGTGAGTTTTTATGTGAAAGAAAGCTCTGTGCATTGAAATAACTGATCCAATTTTGCCTTGGTTGAATTTTGTTGGTTCTGGAAGAATTAAAACAAAATATCCACCAGGAAATTACCATTATTTCTCAACATGAACAATGGCGATTGATGAATAGTTTCCTAAAGAGGTGCCAAACATGTATGAACAACGACGGTGGCGAATTTCAGCATCTCCTTTCATGAAGTTGGTAAATGAAAACCATTAAAATTAGTTTTGAAATGTATGGTTTCAACCACGGCTTTCTGTGATAGTGGCAGTCGGTGATGAACACCGAACAGTCGGATAGTAAAAGCACTGCGTAGCCGGTTCGGAGGTTTTTGACTCTCCCGTTGTCACATATTATATATACTTGTAAAATTTTCTGATGCCATACACAAATTTCAAATTATTGTAATATGAACCATGGTTATAAATATTTTACTTAGTTATAATAAAATGTTTATAAAACTATGCGGAGGATAAGAAATCAACGACCAGATTAAAAGCTTTTTTTTGTAGTTAAAAGAGCTTCGGAGTCTAAATACCTTAGAAATCTAGCAAAGGTTAAAAGGTTTTCGGCATTATGAGTAGAGGGTCCTGAAACACAGGCCATCTGAAATACGTTTTAATGACTTTCTTGGATTGCTTCTAAACAGGTAGTACTTTCATTTACATTTTCTTCCGTTTAAATTTAAGTTTTCTCTGCAAGTTTCTAACTAAAGTCAACTCGGTGATATTTTTTCTTTCAGTCTGTGTACTGCTTCTTAGAAGCAATGATCAAATATGGAAGTTTTCTGTCCAATTATATCTGACAGATCTTGCAATTAAATCTCGTAATAAACTTGGAACAGGTCAAATGTTCTCTTCAACTGCATATAATATTGTTAGCGATAGTGACGCAGTGTAAACAAATCAAGAAGGTTAGTTGTGGATAAATTAAGAGAAACAATATATTCATTCCGTCGGCCATTGGAAAAAATGGCTGACTATTCCCCAGAAAGCTTATTGAAGTGCTGGACAGGAATGACTATCGAAGTATTTGTATTGATATCCATAAGTAGGGTGACCAGATTTTTTTTTTCTTTAAGAAAATAAGGAAGATACCTAAATCCTTGACAAAAGGTAAGAGAGATTAGGAGCACGGAAAATTTTCACCAAAAATCATTGTAGTATTTGGAAACGATAACTATTTAATTACACATAACAAATACTTTTGCTAACGCTAACGCTACCCTCCAAAGAGACAGCTCATTTAATTGCATCATCAGTACTACAAAATTCCTCATATAATTCATCTTCATTCACACAATCCAGCTTGACACATTCCACAACTTCATGCATGTCATTGAATGTTAATTCCCTTTTTAGACAAACTGGAATTAAACATTTTAAACTATCACAAATTTTTTTAAACTAAGTAATAATATAAGTAATCATAGAATTCAATTAAGCTTTTCTCACTAGAAACTTTAATCAAGAACAATGGCTAACAATTTATGAGTACCACTACCTAAAAGTCTATCTTCCTTTCTCTGTCTAACTTTGCTAATTAGCAACTGTACTGCTTCATGAGATTCCATAAAACTAAGATCGGAACTGTCCAAATACTTTGCTTTTTGAATGAAAACATTTACAATATTCAGAAACAGGTTAAAATAAGCTTGAACAATCGTTTATAATTCTGCATTTTCTTTACAAAACACCAAAAGGAACTATTGGAAGGCACGCCTCGGTAGCGTAGATGCTAGCGCGTCTGCCAGTTCGAATCTCGGTCAGAGTGAGTTACTTGGATAAAGTTTTTTCCGTTTTTTTTCCTTATCTTGAAAGACGAATGTCAGGTAAGTCTAAGATCTATGGACCGTGGGTTTATTTGAGCATCATTTCACTCATTCCATTCATCGTCCGATATGACTTAACACCAAGGATGCAAATTACAATAAAAAAAAGAAGAAAAAGAAAAAATAAGAAGAACTATTGCAAGAAAGGAAGTGGAGGAGTGGAGCAAGCATTCATTGCGTTCATTGGTTTGCAGGAAAGAAGTGCAGATATCTACTGTCCAATGTTTCAACGCATTCTGGCCATACGCGCGAAATTTAAATCCTTGAAAAGTATTCGTACGTCCGTTAAAAAAAAAGGGGAGAAAAACTCACAATGAGCCTGAAATACGGGAGCCGGGAGATTATGAAAAATAGGCTCAAATAGGGAAACCCCGGGAAATACGGGAGAGTTGGTTACCTTCTTCATAAGTTACCAGACCGAGAGATCTAGCTCTGCGTAAAATGTGCAGTTCGTATTCGAGAAGTCCTGGGATTAGCCACTCTAATCTTGGGATTTTCAAAGTTCTCTCGGATCAGCAGACAAATGTTGGGATGGTTCCTCTTCTGCAATGACTTTTCTACATCATTCCTTTATTCTGATCTTCATTAGATTCAGACTGAGTGGTTAGACCGCTCGAGTCTTATCAAGGCGGCCCGGTTTCGATCCCAGGCGACCACAAAATGAGACTTGTGGTGGACCACACGGCACTGGGGCGGGTTTTATCCGAGATTTCCGGCTTCCCTCGCCATCTCATTCCACCGGTTCTCCATCTTCATCTGTGTGTAGTTAAAGCGGACGTTAAACGCGTTAAACACTACACATTTGATTTATAGTCATTAGATTCAGGACTGATTGGTGTATTTCGGCGGGACAGTGGAGTCTGCGCTGAGTAAAGATTTTTCCTTGGAACTTGGATAATTGTTGATCTCGGGACCCTCGGTGTCATTACCGAAAAGTTAGGTACCCTTCTTACTAGTGCGCATCGTCGATCGCATCTGGTTATCCTTCAGGTCTCCCTTTCTTCAAAGGAGATCTCATAAGTAAGAAAAGAGTCTTCAATGGGATACTTTCGGTATTGAGCTTGAGAATGTATGGTTGTAAATTGGTGATGAGGTAGAAAAGCATTTTCGCCGCACTTGTTTCGAGGTTCTCTGGAAGTAGTTCGTCTCTGTTGTCTCCAATGTTAGGTATAGATTGACCTGGCTGTTATTACTCGGTGGAGAAAAACAGCTCTGTCTGTATTTAATTTTGGAGGTGGACGAACATCTCAGACAAAGAAATGAACTTAGTGCAATAAAGAAGCACGTTGAACTTGACTTGGCTATTGAAGGTACAAAACACTGTTCAAACGATCCTAGTCACTTATGGAGACTTACTGCTTTCGACATATCACAATCTACACTCCTATTTTACTATGCCTCGTCGAGCATTTACTAATTCGCGCAAGACTCGTGCTCCTGAAGAAAGTGTTTATATTCATGGACGTTACTGCAGGTATATTACTTCGGCACTGTATTTTTATTTGGCACTAATATTTCCAGAGAATTACAACTCACTGCAGCACTTTTCAGCGAAAAGCGACGTGGAGTTAATCATATATCTACATTACAAGAAGTGCTCTTTCCCAAAATTAAGGTTCTTCACGATACTTATGCTAGTTAACACCTCTCTAGGGTCACGACTTTGTCATTTCCTTATTGGTATTTCCAAGCCTCATAACGTGGGTGTAGCACGACTAACTTTTACTGTGATTTCGTTGGTTATTTTCCTACCTTACGTGACGATTTCTCTTATTAAGACAGTAAATCACCTATTTAACTGATTTTTCGTCTTCTAGGTCTGCGTGTAGACGTTGCAATGCTCAGGAATAATGCCACAAATAAACTTTTCCTTAATCCAGCTTAACGAAAGAAGTGTGTCGTCTTTACAGCTAAACAAACGTTTCTGGAGCCTAAACATAATTTATAAGCTACATATGCCTGACCAAGAATACTTAAAGTGCAGAAATAATATTACATCAAGGTAAACACACACACACACACACACACACACACACACACACACACACACACACACACACACACACACACACACACACACACACACACACACACACACACACACACGTATTAACTGTGTGTGTTATATATAGGCCACGACATGGCTGAGTGGTTAGATCACTTGGCTCTCATCTAGGCGGCCCGGCTTCGATGCCAGGCGGCCGCAAAGTGGGATTTGTGCCGGAAAACATAGCGTTGTGGTGGGTTTCCTCCGGGTCCTCCGGTTTCCCCCACCATCATTCCACCAATAGCTCCATCATTCATCCATCCCAGGTGTTGGGCCAACCCCTCAAACCCTGATCTCATTAAGTCAATATGCTTCGACTACCTCACTCTGAGGAACCCAAGCGACTTCTAACACCAGCATTGGTGAGATAGGGAGATTTTATATATATCAAAATAATCAATAATGCCATTTTAATTTTGTCTTAAGCTGCAGCGAACTGGTTCTATTCGTATAACATGAATAATTTTGAAAATGTTTATATATAAAATATTTTTGTGTACTAGTTGTTCAATAATTATGCATGTTTTAAAGTCGTCAATAATAATTTAATACAATTATTTGTTATTTAACTGTATAATTTGCACATTTCACACAAACTATAAGCCATCTTTGTAAGTAATATTTCCACTTTTGAAAAAGTTTTAAGTTGTGATGCCTTGACTGGTCTGGGAGGGGACTACGCAACGGAGGGGATTCGGCACGGAGGTCCAAACTTGGTCTGTTGTACCTCTGCCTCCAAGTGGGGCACCCCCAAGAGGAAGGATGAGGTGAGAGGAAACAGAGGGCCTCCGTCCCAAGGAGCCATGACAGTGCCGAGGGGAGGGGTCCTACACTTTACCAGTTAGAAACCCCCCGGAAGGCCAGAACAACCGGCATTCCACTTACTGTGGTCCGGAAACGCCCCATCGGACCGGATTCAGAGATCGGAATATCGGAGGAGGAAGTTTTACCAAGAGCACATCATCCTGCCATGCATCGCCAAGATGACGCTTCCACCCTGAAGAGAGCGCAAGATGAGAGATGACGTGAAACGATAATGAAGAACAAATGGAGGGGTAGGAAATTCGAGGGATGTAATTAACCTATCCAGCGTTCACCTGGTGTCCCGGGAAAACACCCCCAAGAAGCCCATGGGTCACGTAGTTCAGCCACGGGAATTGAACCCGTACCTCCCGAATACCGGCCACAGACGAAACCGTATGAGCCATCCCGTTCGGTTGTGATGCTTTAAGTAAGATTCAAATTTATATTTATTATAAATACAATACGTATATATTTAGATGACCTTATTTATATTGATCTTGATTTAATTTTCCATACCGCCGAAGTAGCACCAAGAACAGTTCCTAAACATTCCAAGTCGTTTCCAAGTTTCAAAACTCTCTTCTCACAAATAAATAATTGTACAATTCTTTCTTCGCAGCCATTAAACAGATTTAGCTTAAGAAGACCTCAAGATAATTTATTATAAAGAATCTTCAGACTTTCAAATGTGCTGCGATTATGAAGCAGAAATGTCAGAGTTTAATATTTTATGTCATATTTCCAAGTGAACTGTGGGATACATAACTGTTTTCCTCTTTATTTTGTCGCATCCGAACGATAAAGCAGAATGAATGAGAGGTAAATGCACTTGTTCGGCTCTGAAACCGGTCAGAAAAAAACAAGCATGTGCCTGTTGAAAGAAACAGGAGGTGAACGCTTGGGAGAAAAGGAAGAGGACCAATTGTAATAAAACTTGGGAAACAAACAAACGTTCCACGAAGAAGGGGACAAACACGAAGAAACAAAGAATAACGTTTCCAACAAGTGTCATAAGTTTTTACAGGCATATTTCCTCGCCCAAGCTTTTATCTGGACCATTTGCATTCTGGATGCCGTTCTCGGAATACAAATAGAAAGAATTCAAAGAACTTCCCAGTGGCGTGTTTGAACCGAATAATAAAGACTTAGTGCAGTCAGATTGAGTAATGTGACCTGAGGTACATATTTTTAACTGTGTAAAATTAACTTCTGTTCATTCAAACGCCGGTTCTTTCCATTTCGGTTGTAGCTATTTTCTTATTTTCTTTAATTAACGTCCTTCAACGTGCCATATCGAACGGTGAATGAAATGGAAGAAATGATGCTCAAATAAGTCCAGTGTTCATAAAGCTTAGAGTTAGCCGACATTCATCTTTCAAAAGTTTGAAAACCCCGAAAAAACCTCAACACCCTGACTGAGAATCGAACTCGGGTAGACAGGGTAGACAGCTACTACCTACGCTAAAGAGGCAATTGGAATACGGACAATTGTAATTATTACTCTATGAGAACAGTCATTTTGTATAAAATATCGCTTACGCAGACAGTATTTATATCCAAAGATTTCAGCAAATGTGAAGTATTAAAATATATTAATATTTGTTAATATTTTAAACTAATTAATAACTATAAATAAGACGTTCGCTACATTATATCCAAAATATATAAGTATGGCTCTATGTTATTTTGTGATAATTTTAAACATATTAATATCAGAGATTGCAACATTCTGTAATTCATACTTTGGTATATTCCCGCTCAAGTGCAATGATCAAATACTTTAATATTGCTCTTTAGATTATTTCTTATTCAAGATGGGAGGTAAACATATTGTAACTTTGTGGGTTCGTAGAATTAAAAATCCAATTTGAAGAAATTCTAAATGTTTTTTACGTAGAAATACACTGATCAATTCTCACGTAACAACACTACGTCACATACACACAACGCTCTGATCAGCTCTCGTTACAACACTCTTGTTACACAACTGACTCATCACTAGCCATGGCTTCTTTTTATACACCCATTCATGAATTCCAGACTGTTATCGAATTTTCTCTAACATGTCACTAGAAAAAACACGAATGTTCTAGAATGTAACTATATCGGTGCCGGCAAGTCTTTCAACTCTGTGATAAACTATCCGTCTCTTGTTTATCGGCGCTTATCTTGTTTATCGTTAATTTTTGGCTGTTTGTGAACGCTAGCCGCCTATCAGTTCCTTTGTGTAAATAATGGCTCGCGACAATATCCTTAAGCACCATAGCAATTTTCTCTTCATTTTATACGAGCTTAGATGTTTTAAAAGTTTATTGCCTTTAACTCTAAAATCATACGGCGGACAGTGAAATGAAAATAGGAATATTTATAACGAGAAAGAGATGGCACTGGAGTAACTGCATGACACGTAGTCGGGAGATCGTGGGTTTGATCGGCCACGTTGACTGTGGTTTTTATGGCTTCTCTTTGTCAGTTATACGAGTACCAATGATGGGGTGCTTACGCTAATACAAGGATTCCTTTCCCCCAATTGTTTTTCACTCTATTAACTTCTTCATCGTTCAAATGTGCTTCTAAGCTGGGTGTGAGTTGCATACCGGGCAGATGGAGTGGGTGCATGCTCACTGCAAATCATAGAGGCAACGTTATGGTTGTTGTCCTTGCTGGGGCGATCAGATTCGAACACAATGCCCGCTAATAAGGACGGATCTTTAAAGATACCAAAGAGACACCCTAGCTACGTCATTATGAATCCGGGGGCTCATAAACATGCCTCTACCTCAACAAAGGGCACCAGTCTGCTATCTAAGCATTAGAAAGTAGTGCTATCTGTAGCATAGGCGGTAGGTGTTTGCCCCAAAATCAAGAGGTCCGAGCTCGAATGTCGGTCAAGGTGAATTATCTGGATAAGGCTTCTTCCCGGGTTTTTCCGTATTCTGAAATATGAACGTCGAGTAACTCTAAGTCCTATGGAGCCTGGGCTCATTTGAGCGTCATTTCACCTATTTCATTTAACGTCGGAAGACGCATTATAAAAAACAAACTCTTTCATACCACCTCAACGTAGCAATTGCCATCGTTAGATCTTGTAGCATATGATACTGAAGCAGCTAAAAGGAAACAGAAATGACGAATTGTAAACCTGCGATAGAAGAATTACTCTAACATTTTCCATTGATTTGACAAAAGCACGAAAAAGTGCAAATCTCCCAAGTCAAGCCATCTCGCTCAGTTTCATCGTTGTTAAAATAAAATGTACGAGCAATTCTTTGGCTATGTTACACTGGACTGGATTACGGTACGGAGGGAACTGGGCACGGAATTCCAGTTGATCTATTGTACCTATGCCCCAAGTGGTGCATCCCCGGGAGGAATGATGAGGTGAGAGGAGACAGAGGACGGTCATCTCAAGGATCCACGGCAGTGCAGAGGTCAGGGTCCATACACTTTACCAGTTGGAAACTCCCCGGCAGGCCAGCACAACCAGCAGCTCACCCGGCTGCGGCCCGGAAACAGCCCCATCAGACCGGGATCGGAAACCGAAAACCGTCCTGCCTGAAGAGGAAGTTTTACTCAGAGCGTCTCATCCTGCCATATACAGCCGAGATACCCGCCGACACTTCTACTCTGAAAAAGACCACAAGAGGAGAGATGATGTAAAATGATAATGGAGATAAAATAGAGGGACAGGAAGTGACAGGAAATTCGGGGGATGTAATTAATCTACCCAGCATTCACCTGGCAACCCGGGAAAACCCTCGAAGAAACCAATGGGTCAGATAAGTCGGCCACTAGGATCGAACTCGGGCTTCCCAAATGCGGGCTATAGATGAACCAGCCTAAGCCATTCCGTTCGGTTTTACTTTTGAATATGTTAAAGAAAATAGAATTAGAAATGGAACTAGTATTTCACAACCTCGAAACCAGTGACAAATACTGATTGCATACTGGAAATGATATGTCACCAATGTAGACTTATCATACTTGATATTAAATTATATAAATTCAGTGCATTAATTTGTTGGTTTTGAAACTTAATTTAACCGTAAACGCTAATTGACTATCAACATATTCTGTTAGAACAATTGAAAGGAAGAAAGGAAGAAAGAATAGATACTGCAGTCTATCAAAATTTCGAATCGGTAATTCATGTTTATTGGTCGTCAAATTCAAAAGAGAGAATTTCTACAAAATTATTCGTACGTATAAATATGGAGTTGTGCAATTCGATATAAATATGCAACGAAAACTGGAGCAGTGTTCTTTGAATTTAACCGCCACTGAAGCAACCTGGGGTCAACGACGCCAGGACACATTCCTGATAAGGGTTCCTCGATGGCGCTTTTATGATCACCTGGGATCCTGATAATATCTTCCTCATGTCGCCATTTGGGGACAGAAATAGCAGATCCCACAGCTACGGTATAACAATGAGATTTCTTCAGTTAGCTTATTTTTCTTAGGTAATCGAAGCTTATAAAACGAACCACTGTCTAGCAAACAGTAACTATATGATTTGGTTTCTTCTTGCTTTTACAAAAATGAGGCCAACGTTTAAAATTAAATGACAGCACTGTGAAATGCTAAATTGTTTAGAAATTGAGTTCTTATTTCTTTCTAAATCACGAATGTAGTGATTTAAAAGGTGACTAATGCTAAATTCTTAACTGAACAATCAAAACAATACTCTTATTTCTCCTTAACGAATAACCGTGTGAGGATTTTCTTTGGCCTATAAGCGATGTTTTTGTTTGTATAAGTTCACCATATTTATAAAGCTTTAAGAAACATTTTATTACGTCTCTTACTGTAACAAGAAATGAAAGAAACACCGTCTCAATGAAGAAAAGCGTAAAATAGGACACTAAAACGCTTCTTTTTATAAATATACTTATGTTTGGAAACTAATATTAAATAAATAATTTCTGTGTAGCTCATATGATTTAGTAGTATTAGCTTCACTCCAGCCAAGAAATTCTTTAGTGCAAGCATGCATTAATATTTTGTTAATAAATGGATCGGATTTATAAGTCCTTTCTGTCAGATAGCATTTTGAAAACGTTTTGCACAAGATTATTATTCGCACTTGTGCAACCTTATCAATAAGCAATGATTCTTATCACATGTCCGTACATAATTAATGTAAGAAAACACTCGTTCATTCAGGTGTTATTTCAAATAAACAGATAACAATTCAAATATTTAAGGCAATTAAAATAAGCCACATTGATCACAATGAAATTTAAATGACTCCTATGCAACACTAAGTAGATAATGTGCTTTCCAGCTTCCGTTTTCTCAATATTTTTGGTATTATGTGCATTATTAATGCATACAAAGAACATGGTTACCACAAGGTGAACTGGAGGAATGTGGCACTTAACATTTCCTACCGTCTCCATCATGTTTATGCATGTTAGTATCATAATATATAATACATGGTGTTGTCAGATAAATGCTCAATACCTTTCACAGCAGTTGCATACTCTTTGGCCTAAGACCAGAAAACGTCTGATGGCTATCCTGCTCTCTGAGGAGTAAGGGGAAGGCAGTTCACCATGATATCACAAATAGATCTACTATCTACATTAATTACTGTGTTCCTCTCACGAGAACTTGGTTGGAAGGAATGTGTTTCACATCAATAACTCCAGCGTCTTCTGAGAAAGATTACGGACAGAGTTTCAACAGATCAACAAGATTAGGTCAATGTTGGGATACTAACATATATAACATACTAACATATGTCTGTTGAGAAGAACACAGCACAGATATGGCAGCATGGGTAATTCATGACACCTTTAAACATGTGCTATTTTAATTAATATCATAAGTGCTGTTTTTAAGGTAAGAAGGTACTTCACTTGTGGTTAAACTTTACTTTTTTATTTTTACATTTTACTATGTCATTCCTATAGATTACAAATGTATAGTTAAAAAGTTCATTGGAGCAATATTTTATACCTAATTTACTAATTATATTAGTGGATGTTAAATTTTTGTCATGTCCCTTTTCGTAAAATTTCAGAAAATCGATTATAACTTCTGTAATACTGAACAGATATTTCTGAACTAAGCCTTGTTTAGTAAGAGATCTTTCAAGCTTTCTGCTGGTACCACTGTAACTCCAATGATGCTCGTTTTTCTTTTGTCTTTGGCTGTGTATCTGAAGAGTTATTTGTTCTGAATAATATTTTGTACTAGTTATTGGTGAATATATAATATGGGTAGGCCAAAAACATTTCAAAAGAGAAACTATACTAAGTAGATGTTCCGGGCTTGTGGACCGTGGTCGAGTTGGTTTAACTTCCTCCGACGTTTCACCGATAACTGCGTCTGACATCTTCAGTTTGATCAGACTAGTAAACTTCCAAGTCCAAAGACTGTCTTTGGACTTTTCTGTCTTCAGTCTTTGGACTCGGGAGTTCACTAGTCTGATCACTCTGAAGATGCCGGACGCAGTTTTCGGTGAAACTTCGGAGGAAGTTAAACCAACTCGACCACGGCCCACAAGCCCGTAAGATCTACTTAATATAGTTGACAAAGCCAGCCGTGAAAGCCTCAGAACTTATATTTCAAAAGAGAAAGTTTACAGGTAATGGTTTTACTAAAAACGGAACAGTAAATGTGGAAAATATAAATTGAATAGGCAATGAAACCACATGTGACATCGAGGTTAGTAGGCCCAGTTCAACTTGCAAATCATGATAGTAGTCACATACAGAAATTAATGAGCTGCGAGTCCTGAAAGCAGATGGAATGTTTGAAGAACTGGCCAAGAAGGCAGGAAAATGAAGAGGAACTGTAAAAGAACAAGTGAGAATACAGAGGGTGAAGACTATGCAGCAGGAATGTTCTGACTCATGTGAGAAATCAGTAATCAATATACACTCCTGGAAATGGAAATAAGAACACATTGACGCCTGTGTGTCAGACCCACCATACTTGCTCCGGATACTGCGAGAGGGCTGTACAAGCAATGATCACACGCACGGCACAGCGGAAACACCAGGAACCGCGGTGTTGGCCGTCAAATGGCGCTAGCTGCGCAGGGTTCGGGCACCGCCGCCGTCTCTGTCAGCCAGTTTGCCGTGGCATACGGAGCTCCATCGCAGTCTTTAACACTGGTAGACCGCGGCGACAGCGTGGACGTGAACCGTATGTGCAGTTGACGGACTTTGAGCGAGGGCGTATAGTGGGCATGCGGGAGGCCGGGTGGACGTACCGCCGAATTGCTCAACACGTGGGGCGTGAGGTCTCCACAGTACATCGATGTTGTCGCCAGTGGTCGGCGGAAGGTGCACGTGCCCGTCGACCTGGGACCGGACCGCAGCGACGCACGGATGCACGCCAAGACCGTCAGATCCTACGCAGTGCCGTAGGGGACCGCACCGCCACTTCCCAGCAAGCTAGGGACACTGTTGCTCCTGGGGTATCGGCGAGCACCATTCGCAACTGTCTCCATGAAGCTGCGCTACGGTCCCGCGCACCGTTAGGCCCTCTTCCGCTCACGCCCCAACATCGTGCAGACCGCCTCCAGTGGTGTCGCGACAGGCGTGAATGGAGGGACGAATGGGGACGTGTCGTCTTCAGCGATGAGAGTCGCTTCTGCCTTAGTGGCAATGATGGTCGTATGCGTGTTTGGCGCCGTGCAGGTGAGCGCCACAATGAGGACTGCATATGACCGACGCACTCAGGGCCAACACCCGGCATTCATGGTGTGGGGAGCGATCTCCTACACTGGCCGTACACCTCTGGTGATCGTCGAGGGGACACTGAATAGTGCACGGTACATCCAAACCGTCATCGAACCCATCGTTCTACCATTCCTAGACCGGCAAGGGAACTTGCTGTTCAAACAGGACAATGCACGTCCGCATGCATCTCGTACCACCCAACGTGCTCTAGAAGGTGTAAGTAAACTACCCTGGCCAGCAAGATCTCCGAATCTGTCCCCCATTGATCATGTTTGGGACTGGATGAAACGTCGTCTCACGCGGTCTGCACGTCCAGCACGAACGCTGGTCCAACTGAGGCGCCAGCTGGAAATGGCATGGCAAGCCGTTCCGCAAGACTACATCCAGCATCTCTACGATCGTCTCCATGGGATAATAGCAGCCTGCATTGCTGCGAAAGGTGGATATACACGGTACTAGTGCCGACATTGTGCATGCTCTGTTGTCTGTGTCTATGTGCCTATGGTTCTGTCATTGTGATCATGTGATGTATCTGACCCCAGGAATGTGTCAATAAAGTTTCCCCTTCCTGGGACAATGAATTCACGGTGTTCTTATTTCAATTTCCAGGAGTGTATAAACTTTAAAGCTGGTTTTCTCAGTTTCAAATTTTTTCAGGTTCAGGTACACTTTTTAAAAAACTAATCAAGCAAAACATATGAATTTTCTTGTGTATATTAGGCAGACGTATAAGACTTGTAAGAAATTTATAAGACTGGTTTAAAAAAATAAAATTATCTGAAATTTCATTGCTTACTTTTACAAAAGCTAAAAAATTATAACAAATTATCAGTTCAAAATTTTCAAATAATAATATGTATTATTAAAGATAAAGGTTTTAAGAACATGCCTGAATATTTTCATGTACATATCAATAATAATGTCTTAGTAATGTGCACACAAAAATCATGGAAGTAGCATTGTAGAGATAGACAGTACCTTTTCACCGTAAGAAAATCGTATGGTTCGAAAACTATTTCCACTTAAAGATAGTTTGGGACAAATCCTGTCGAATCTTTGGACGATGCTGAAGTTCAGTACCACGCTTAATATTTTAACAACGTTTAGATTTTTATGGAAACGTAGAGTCAGACTGAAAATTCAATGCCATAGCCGGGATTTGAACCACGGTTCTTCTGGTTTCCGTCCAGCCGCACTACCATTGTGCTACTATGGCCAACGTGCCGATATGACATTAAATTCTCCAACTGACTCGTATTTTCCCGGTAAACCACTTAGGAGTTCTCATAAACACACGAGACAACTACCTTAATGGCGACTTACTACATGTAAGTACTTTAAGGCCCGGGCTTTATAGTTAACCACTATTAGGTTAATTAATGGAAATTAATTATTCTTTCACACTGGCCGTGTGTAGGCTAAATTGTGGAAACGTAGAGTCAGACTGAAAATTCAATGCCATAGCCGGGATTTGAACCACGGTTCTTCTGGTTTCCGTCCAGCCGCACTACCATTGTGCTACTATGGCCAACGTGCCGATGTGACATTAAATTCTCCAACTGACTCGTATTTTCCCGGTAAACCACTTAGGAGTTCTCATAAACACACGAGACAACTACCTTAATGGCGACTTACTACATGTAAGTACTTTAAGGCCCGGGCTTTATAGTTAACCACTATTAGGTTAATTAATGGAAATTAATTATTCTTTCACACTGGCCGTGTGTAGGCTAAATTGTGGAAACGTAGAGTCAGACTGAAAATTCAATGCCATAGCCGGGATTTGAACCACGGTTCTTCTGGTTTCCGTCCAGCCGCACTACCATTGTGCTACTATGGCCAACGTGCCGATATGACATTAAATTCTCCAACTGACTCGTATTTTCCCGGTAAACCACTTAGGAGTTCTCATAAACACACGAGACAACTACCTTAATGGCGACTTACTACATGTAAGTACTTTAAGGCCCGGGCTTTATAGTTAACCACTATTAGGTTAATTAATATTAACCACTATTAGGTTAATTAATTTGAACCGTGGTTCAAATCCCGGCTATGGCATTGAATTTTCAGTCTGACTCTACGTTTCCACAATTTAGCCTACACACGGCCAGTGTGAAAGAATAATTAATTTCCATTAATTAACCTAATAGTGGTTAACTATAAAGCCCGGGCCTTAAAGTACTTACATGTAGTAAGTCGCCATTAAGGTAGTTGTCTCATGTGTTTATGAGAACTCCTAAGTGGTTTACCGGGAAAATACGAGTCAGTTGGAGAATTTAATGTCATATCGGCACGTTGGCCATAGTAGCACAATGGTAGTGCGGCTGGACGGAAACCAGAAGAACCGTGGTTCAAATCCCGGCTATGGCATTGAATTTTCAGTCTGACTCTACGTTTCCACAATTTAGCCTACACACGGCCAGTGTGAAAGAATAATTAATTTCCTTTAGATTTTTAGTTATGCTTCTACCTTTTCTTTGGAGTTTCTTTGATCAAAACATGCATCTATTTTCGGCGAAATCTAGATATCACATTTTTATGTGAAATGCAACACCTCTCTACGTGTCGTAAGTACGTAATAGAGGCAATGAAAAGATTACGTTTAATAGATTTATCTGCTGCAAAAGCCTTGCAGGTAGGGAAGCATGATATATTAAACGCTAATTAGAATACAATCACATATTTTATGAGAGACGGATTTACAACCCTTGTTTGTTTGATGTCAGATGTAGGTCAGTTGGTATGCTGTCAAACGCTGCTAGTGAAATACACCGATACAAAAGAGAGCACACTAGTGACCCACAGAGGAAGCAAGGCGATGTGTGCACGCGCGCGAGCTTGTTTTATTAACAGATGAGCGAGCGAACAAACTCACCTGCTACCAACAGAATATCCAGCCATGTTACGTACTCTGTCTGCTTTCAAAGGTGGAATTTAATTTTGTATACCATATTGATAAATAGGGCCAGTACAATAACCCTCCCAAACAAATGCACATTTAGAAATATATATTTCCCTTTATTCAGACTAAATTAGAGTACAGTTAGAGGACAGTTATTTCAATCCGGCCTCTCAAGGGAAAATAATAAGTAATGTTAATATATTTTATATTATTTTTATGAATTTAAAATTATTATGAGTGATGTTTAAGTTTTAAATTGCTTAATTGTAATTGTAATATTTATTTGCGTACTAAGCTATTACAATTGTTGAGCTGATCACCAGTATTTGGCCCAGGCCATTAATTGGTGAGCAGCCCGTTGAATTACAAAATGTGTAGTACACTACTTACATTTCTGTTACTACTACCATTACTACCATTACTACTATTGCTTACACACTATTGTTCATTTCCTTTTTTCACAGTCCACTTCCATTTATTTTTCACTTTATCTAAGAACTGACCTACATTCTTGAGATTTTTATCTATAATTTTACATATATCAGGACTTCGCTTAATTTTTCTCCAGATGTATTCTTTTCGCCAAATCTCTGTTTCCCTGCATTCAAAAAGGTTATGTTCCGCATCTTCCTTACCCCCACACAATGGGCACTTGTCTTTCACAAACCCATTCCGCTGCCCTTTTAGCCTCCACACTCCTGCTCTCAGCCATGCTATCCCCTTCCTTTCTTCATTAATGGTTTTATCTATATACTGCTCCCTTCTCCAGCCACTTTTTAACTCAACATAATATACCAATGACCTCTTTTCACCTAACTGGCTGAACAGTTTTTGAATCTCTATATCTTCAAATCTTTTTCTAACACCCTTCCAGAAACCTAATTGCTTAATTAAGATTCTAAAATTAAATTATATAATTAATCAAATAATTAAAACGAATCTATTAGTTGGTATGTGTGACCTAGTAAATGAGTAACATGCAATTACCGTGGTGAAGGAAAAATCAATAATATTCGTTTTACAAAAAGGAAAGCTTAATTCTAAGAGTGAACGATACAGAAGGCAGAGTGAGGAAGCACGATTGCAAGTCTAAGTTTACAAGAGTTAATATAAAAAAATTGTTTAGTTTAATATGGTCAATTAAAAAGGACGTTTCAAAAGTGATTTGTTCCTGTGTATTACGACGTGCTTTTGTTCACTTTCAAACACAGTTAAAAATTAAAATGTTTAAAAATAAATTGAGAAATTCTTTTATACTTTTGGGAAATTGTTTCCTAAAAATATCCCACCGTGGTCACAACTGAGGTAGATGTTCTTCGGGCATCGACTCTTGCAGCATCATGGAATTTTACAAAATGTTTCATCACAAAACATCGTCCCGAGAAGAAGGCTTCCAACCTGGAGCTTCGATATAATCTACGTGGAGAAGCAGAATCACATTCATAATAAAAGCTATTAAAATTCATTATACCTTTATGTTAAATACAAGAAAACACTGCCGACTGGTAATATGAATACGTTTTGACTGCTTACCTGTAGTAAATAGAGGAACAATTGTTTTCCCATCAAAACTTTATTATAAAGATGTCACATGAATACCACTTTGACCTCCACTGAAAAAAAAAAGTAAAATTGTTTTTTTGTTACCAAAGGTCCAAATGGGTCACGAGAGTGTGTCTATGGGCAACATAACCCTGCATCTTCCAAGATTGCGTTGCAAAGATTTCCAAGAAAATCCCCTAGCTTTTAATTTTTTGTTCGTTTTGTAATTTACGTCCTCCAACGTTAAGTCATATCGGACGATGAATGGAAAGGGTGAAATGATGCTCAAATGATTCCAGGGTCCATGGAGGTTAGAGTTACCCGACATTCGTATTTCAGGATAAGGGAAAACCACGGAAAAGACCTTATCCAGGTAACTCACCTTGACCGAGATTCGAACCCGGGACCCCTTGAACGTGAGGCAGACATGCTACCACCACACTACCGAGGCGAGCGCTATTAGTTATTTCCTAAAAATTGAAGTACATTTTGTTTAAAATGTCATATTTTTAAGACAGTTTCTTGACAAATAAAATATAGATCGTAAAGTTTCTTGGAAACTCTATTTATTTTTAATGGCAAAGCCTAACAAATAGACAATATCTTATTACAAAAATTTATCTCATATTAAAGGACACAATTTAGGGTAAATATACGTTTTCTGGCGCTAAGCATTTCCAAGATAATCTTTGTTATTGGCTTGAAGTTTCAAATATCCCTCTTCAAGTGGCGTTTTTAATGTTGTCTTGGAAACAGTATGAAATTAAAAGCCATTATATGGCTACAATTTAGCCTACTGTATTCTTAATGTCCTATAATAATGTCGGTCTGTGTGTCGAAGTCACGGGTTTAAATCTGGTCCAGAGTGATGGTTTAAAACCGAAAGAAGACTTACTGGGACGTAAAGAACTTATGCGGGATGAAATTCGAGCACACCGGCAGCGCCTATATGATCGAGGTATTTTACAGCCTCTCTAACAAACAAAATATTTATTTTATATACGAGGGCTGTTCAATAAAGAATGATCATAATTTTTACGGTCATAATTCTTTTACACTAAAATTCAGTCATATTATATTCTGTTAGCTTAATGTGAAACAAACACGCCATACTAGTTTCATTGTTTGCACTCCTGGTTCCCACCTGTGAGAACAGGCAAGTTCAGATATATTCAGTATCGCCTACCGCTGCAATGGAGGTAACAAGCGAGGAACAATATGCGGCTTTGAAATTCTGCTTTCGTCTCAACAAATCTTCAGTTAAGGCCTATGCAATGTTACAGCAGGCCTATGGAGAGTCTGTTCTTCCCTAAATCACAGCTTGAAGATGGTTTAAAATGTTTAAAGAGGGGAGACAATCAATTTCCAGTTACTGCTCTTACGGAAGGAAACATCAACACTGCTGCTGCCACTGCGAGAGAGGATCGACTAATTACCTTAAGATCACTTTCTGAAATACTGAACCTTTCATTGGGTGCCACCCACACGTTGGTGACAGAAACGTTACACATGAGACGTGTTTGTGTGCGATGGGTTCCAAGACTGTTGATTCCCGAACAAAAGGACATTCGCATGCAGAACTGCATGCAGTTAAAGTTGATGTTAGAGGAAGATTCCGAGTTTATTTCAAACGTAATCACTGCTGATGAAACTTGGCCACATCATTTTGATCCTGAGAGCAAACAGCAAAGCTCAGTGGGGAAATCTCCTTCATCACCAACCCCCAAAAAGCAAAAGTGGTTGCTTCTGCTGGGAAAGTTATGGTCATTTCATTCTTTGATATATATGGAATGGTTTATAAGCATGTTGTACCTGCACACACATCAGTAACTGGACAATACTACAAGGATATCCTGAAAAGAATGCAAGTCCATATCAGGCGCAAAAGACCACATTTCCGTGAAGCGGGCTGGATGCTACACCACGATAATGCGCGGCCGCATATTGCCAATATTGTTGCTGAATATCTTGCAAAAATCAACGTGAAGTGCATCCCTCACCCTCCCTCTAGTCCGGATTTAGCCACATGTGCCTTTTTTCTATTCCCTAGCTTGAAGAAACGCCTTCGTGGGAGGCATTATCCATCATCAGAAGCAGTAATGAAGACTGCGGAGGCGATTTTGAGGGATCTCTCAAAAATGGTTTCCAATATGTCTTTGAAGACTGGCAGAAACGCTGGGACAAGTGCATCGCATTCAGGGGAGACTATTTTGAGAAGGACCATCAAAATTATGAGGATGAGTAAATGTATGTTGTCAAAAAATTGTGATCATTCTTTATTGAACAGCTCTCGCATATACCTATAACAAAATGTGTAATTGTGTTATGGAAGTTTGCCTCAGTTAATAAGTATTTATAGATGTAGCTCATCTTTTTGCTGTAGGCATAGGATATCTGTCTCACATTTAAGAGGTTTCAAGTTCAAATCACTATTAGGTAGAGTTATTTCTATAAAACCAGCTTTCAAGGTTTCCTATCTTATCCTGAGAAGATGAATATGAAACTCTAATTCTAGGGACCCTGAGATTACTTGAGCATCATTTGAACCATTTCGTACATTCGCCGTTTGACGTGAATTTCCGGGTCAAAGGTTAAAGGACATTAAACTACAGAGAGAATCAAAAACTTCCATACCGGCTGCGTGGTGTTTTGGCAGTCCATGCCCTCGGCGCTCGTTGCCGTCTGTCACTATCGTAGAAAGGCGGAGATGAAACTATAAAACATTTTTAATAATCTTTTAAACGCTTTACTTACTTATGTTATTAAAGGAGATGATGAAACTGGACATCACCTTTGTTCATACATATTATCCATCAGTCGCTGTAGTTCATATTGAGAAATGCTGGCATTTCTTCATTTACGGAGAGATAAATGTTTCCCTCCTTTTCTTATAGAATTAACAGACTGAGAGCATGATTTTGCCTTTTTTCAACAAGACGCTGCAACAGTTCATAAGTCAATATTTCGATTAGAACAATGGACAGAATTATTTGTAGAGATTTGTGGCCCTCTCGAACCTCCGACCTAATTTCTGCGATTTATACAAGACAAACCCACATACCTTGGAAGAATTTAAGCAAAACATCCGCTAAGAAATTGCTAGAATTTCTCCACGTTTACGACGTCAAGTGAGTTTCCTAAAGAGATACAAAGATTTGAAAAAATAACTTCCCTTTTGAACCGCCCATTACATTGAAAAATTTTCAAAATGGCACTAACTTTCCATTAAGTTACCATATGTTTTAGATAAAAAAGCACAACTTGAACTTTATAGGAATAATCTCTGAAGTTCTCTTGATTTTGAGTGACTTTTGCATCACCAGTAAACCGTAGGATATGCACACAATTTTAAGCAATGTTATACAAAATAACTTCTAAAAGGTTATTTTTAGAAAACAAATTAGCAGTGTTTGGTAAACAGAATAACTAAAAAAGTATCAAACTGGGTATTTAAGTTCAGGTACTTGCAGATATGCAACACGGCGGATTTTGACAAAACGTCAACACCATAAACTACTCTTTAAATGGTAGATTTATTAAAATTTTCAACATTCTCAGTAATGGTCTTACGATTTTCATTAAAACACCACGCATTTAATATATTCACGTGAAAAATAAAATTTATATCCTAATTGTTTTAGAATAGTCTGTAAAGTATGCTTCATTTGACAGAATGTGGATCTCTTAAAACAACTTTATTTAATATAACCTTTCATGACATAAGTTATTTCCAAAATTGCTTTGGTTATTAACTTTTTTTTGAGTGCTTCACTATTGAGATATTTCTTGTGTGTCACAGAACCTTGGCACTAGGTCACTCGCTTTAAACATCCGACTATCAATTAGATTCCTTTGCTTTGTTGTAATCCTCAACAGTGAAATGTGCAATTAAACTGTTTTTGCAAATATTTAGCTTAAGATTTCTCTCGACTAACATGAAGTAGATAGAAAAATCTATCTTTATAAGTAAAGGATGTAGAATCTGTATATGTAAACAATAATGTAACATCAAGGTTTTAACAAAAGCATAGGCAAGTCTGACTCCATCCATTACACGTTTCTTGTGATAAATGTAATACGCACACACCGTAGTTTTATCCTGTATTACTTTATGCTATAATCATATAATTCTCAAGTATTATGCTGTAAATTTGTACTTCACACACACGGGCCGCGCCGTGGCTGAGTGGTTAGACCGCTCGACTCTCATCATGGCGGCCCAGATTCGATCCCAGGCGCAAGTGAGATTTGTGCTGAACAACCCGGCGCTAGGGCAGGTTTTGTCTGGGATGCTCCATCTTCATCTCATGCATCTGCGGTGCCGCATGTAGTAAAAGCGGGCGTTAAACACTACACCACACAAACACAACACACACACACACACACACACACACACACACACACACACACACACACACTCACAAACAGCATAGAAAATAATCTTGACTATACAAAGGTTCATATCGTCAGCTAGGAATCAAAACCGGAACCTTCGCACAGCTGGCAGTTGTTTTATCGAAGCTCTTTTGTTAGAGCTCCAATATTTGAAGTTCAAGAGGCTATTAAATACAAAGCTTGACAGTACTGCCATTAGTCAGTCGCTTTCCCAGCAGGACGCAAGAGGGCCGTCGTAACATTTTCATATTTTATAACAGTTGTCTCGGAAATGTAAGCTGAATAGGGAACAGCACTCGGCTAATTTTAGCAGCTAGTTAAATGTCAAGCAAGAGTTCTTAATGGTGCGCGTACCCCAATTCTGTAAGCGTTTGTTTCCAGCACTAAAATACTATCTCAAAGGTTTGAAATGCGCACTGAGATGACAAAGTGCTTTAATTGGGCCCGAAAATTCCAGGACCATATTTCTGCACCTTCATGCAAGTACAACAACGTTGGGATAGAGTGGAGGTAAACACATTCATGAAAAATGACCAACAATAAGAGTGGACAATTTAAGCTATACGTATGCAAAGGGCACTGTATTATTGGCCTTTTTTAAAAGAGTCTGATATTTTATATTTAGATGGAATTCACCACTCACTATCGGTTAGGTTGTTACAGCTTCTGCAGATTTTCCTTATGAAAGTATATTTCTCATCTTTTCAGAAGTAATTTCAATATTCTTCTTGCTATAAGTGGAAAGGAAATAGAGGAAATCGAATCAATAGACGATTTAAAAAATCTGATATGTCGCCATAAGAAATTTTATACTCTTGTACAAACTATTCTTATAAACGGTTATTCATTTATTTTATATTAGTTTAGATAAATATTTGTGAAATTATCTTATTGCTAATTTTCTTATAGGTATTGGGGAAATGTGGGAATATAGTTGCTAAGCTAAATGATGGCTCTGAAATCCATTTCTGTTTGTATGTTCAAGACAAAAAGATCTCACTTGATAAAAGTGCATGTATTGCAAAATTAAAATAAATAACAAAGAATAATTTGGAAATGCCCATTGCTCAAAAAGAAAAAAAGTTTGACATAAGTTCTGTGTTTTAGGTGCAGTATCATTTTGTCTTCTGTGGCAGTTATGCAAACGTCATCCAGAATAAACAGAACATCTGAGGATATTCTCAGAAAATTTAAGATATATTTTTCATTTGGCATGTAAATATCTTACATACATAGTGTTTTGATCAAAATTTTTAAATACATTTTTGAGAAAATTAAAACTTCAGAAAAATGTGCAGTGTATGGAATAGTCGTCTACGGCATAGCGTGCCAGGCTAAGGGAGCATGCCTTGGTCCCTGGCCACGGAAAGCGGCCCGGATACGATTCAACCCGGATGGGGTGCGGATTTTCGATTCCGGGTATAGGACCGGTGCCCACTCAGCATCGTGAGGAAAGTGAGCTTGCGCTAGGTAAGCGGTCATGGTCACGAAAACCAACATTCCGGCTGGGAGATGCCGAGATGCTGACCACATCTTCACGTATCGTTGGACGATCGCCCACCTCTACCGTGCGTAAGTGGGCGTGAGGGCGGCAGCCGGGTTGGTAGGCCTTGGCCCTCTTAGGGCTGTCGCGCCAGTGGTTAACTTTTTATGGAATAGTCTGGGGTGGGAGGATTTTATTTAAAATATTTCTGCAGCATCTTTGGAAGATGCTGAACTTAAATACCAGTTTTGAGTTTTTCTGATGAAAGACATAGACATACATACACACTTACGCTCCAAATACATAGTTAGAGAGAGAGAGAGAGAGAGAGAGAGAGAGAGAGAGAGAGAGAGAGAGAGAGAGAGAGAGAGAGAGAGAGAGAGAGAGAGAGAGAGAGAGATGAGAGAGAGAGAGAGAGAGAGAGAGAGAGAGAGAGAGAGAGAGAGAGAGAGAGAGAGAGAGAGAGAGAGAGAGAGAGAGAGAGAGAGAGAGAGAGAGAGAGAGAGAGAGAGAGAGAGAGAGAGAGAGAGAGAGAGAGAGAGAGAGAGAGAGAGAGAGAGAGAGAGAGAGAGAGAGAGAGAGAGAGAGAGAGAGAGAGAGAGGCAGACCTTTATATATATTTTGGAACCAGGAATTCCTAAAACATGTATTTCTGGTGAAGTCTGGGTATATCGAACTTTTGAATGGAATACAATACTTGCCATACAAGAAACTAGTTGGTATATGCTCGGTTTGAAGTTCATACTCATTTTATGATACTGAAAGAAACAAGCGAATAGAGACAGTTCTTTAAGAAAAGAACAGTACCTATTTAAAAAATTCAAACCAATAATAAAAGATATGACGGATATGGCCGTTGCCATAGAAAAGTGATTTGAAATAAATTTTATTTCATTATTATAATTATTTTATTATTATAATTATTTTATTGGATTTTACAATATGTGCCTAATAGTATAAGTTAAAACATTTACGATTTTTATTGTGTCAATAAAATTAAGATTTTTTTTTCTGTTTTAGTTGCTATCATCATAAACACGCAAACATTCAGAAAATACCTACTCAAAAAGAACTGCCAACAGCACAGTTAGTGTTGTTCTCAACGCACTCACAATTTTGCTGTGACACCGTAAAAACAACGTATTCTATTAAGTGGCGGACCTAATCTTATCTATCAAGATTGATTTCCCCTTTTCTTTTAAGGTAAAGTACCCTGTTGCTCTGCATCTCAGCATTTTAAAGCGTTTTCTTCCGAATCATTGAGAGATATAGATAAAATGTTCATAGACGTTCTTAATATACTCATCCAGGTCTATTTCTGGCATCAAGTTCATATCTATTTGTCTTCCACCCGGTGTAATATACTTCCGCTATACAGGGCTATATTCTGCTAGCAGTGCCATATCAAAATGCACATTATCGCCTTCTTAATTCATATATTGACATAAAGGAGCTTTAAATAACATCTCATTGAAAATAAACACATGTATTAAAATAAGTAAAATAAACAAATTAAGTCTGAAGAAGCTGAATAATAATGTACGAACTGGACTTGGCTGATGAAATAACGTAGGGAATAGAAAACGGTAGTTGACAACGTACAATGTAATTCCGTTTTGTTGAAAATAGGAGGTGGACACTGGGTGATAGTGAGTAGGGATTTATTAATCTCAACAACAGAAGCACTTGACTTTCAAGTGTCAAAATGTACTGTTGGGACATATCTAGCCACCTCTGTGCATATTTTAATTCTCCTTAAAATCTTCATTTCTAGGTGGCATTTTGCGTCATGAATTCGCTTGAAATTAAATTTATAGCTCTGTAAGATAAAAAAACTCACAATGTCGTGCAAAAATATATTAAAAACAAGCTTAGATGCAGAGAAAACTAGTTTTATAAAATGTGAGACATGACAAGGCTTTAGCATTTGGTTTCAGTATCGTTTATTCCCTTTCTTTTGATGGGGTGAGGGAGGAGTTAAAGCCTCTTAGGTCTACAAAGATGTCAGCTTTGGGACTCTTGTTTAGTGCCAAACGCGGTGTTCCCAAATCCCTGTTCGCTCCTAGAAGTTATATCTCTGGTTGTGCACAGCGCGCCAGTAATGCAATGCTAGAGGGGGTTCTGGGATGGCACAAATTTTAATCATTTACGAATTCCTCTGCACATACAATCTAATCCACAGATAAGATGTGGAGTGTATTACAGGCGTAAAAATTTGCAAATAACAGAAGAGATACGAACTTGAAACCTAAAAGCCTACTCCTCTAACCACTCGTACACAAAGCAAGTTACCTAAAGGATCTTCAGAGGTCTGATACATGACAGACTGACTTGACTGTATTATTGTTATTGTTGTTATATTTATACCCATATAGCAAAATGAGTTAAATATTATAGATAAACCAAACACACTTGAGATTTTCGTAGTGACTTTGTTAGCAATGTAATAACGCTACGAAGTAATATAACTGAAATAGAAATAGAAGGCCCGTAATGTAATGATATGACAGTAGAGATATTTTGCAATGCCTAATCTCGTTTGGTTGGCAGTTCGAACAAAATAAACGGAATTTCGGATACGCGTACATTGTGATGATTCTAGTTCGTTATTGTCATTACTGAAGTATAGTCATAAGGGAAGCTGTTATAAATATTTGGGACTACTGAAGTGCAACCAACTTCTTTGATAAAAAAGTTCATTTTACGAATTGAACTCGGTACCCCTCCATAACAGACATATGATATACTGAATGCATTAAAGAAACACAAACTGAACAATCTTATGAATATGTAATTATCTCTACTAACAAGTAACCTATAGTCACAACAACGGTTGCTATGGAAAATATTACCATCGTGGAAATAAATAGGGCCTTTATCTTTGCTTGTCATTACTATTTGATATGCGTCATTTCAAGAATTTGATGCATTGAATTAACAAAATTTACTATTCCTACTCATTTTTCAAGAGATAAAACCTTGTAATGCTTTTATTGCACATTTTCTTGCAGATACAATGGATATACAGCTGTAGTCAAATCGTTCAAGAGATGGTCATTACGTAATGGCTTTGAAATTATATTCCCTAACATGACCAGGGAAGCTGAACATTTTTCCTTTTGAGAAAAGTGCATTTATAAAATTGAAACCAATAATAAAAAAAATATATATATCCGAAATGGTCAACTCCATTAAAAGGCGTATTTTGTAAGCATTATGTCCTTTAACGACATCTATACTTTGTTGTGCAGTAAAATTTTGTTCATCAGTTATGCAAATCATACGAAATGAAGTAGAATTCACTACAAAATTCATGAGGTACACTTTATTTACCACGAAAATATTTTGAAACTTTATAGAGCGCCACTGTAGAGAAAAATCAACATTTTCCAAAAGTTTTCATGTAGAGGGTAGTTTGGGACGTGAGATCTTTGAAAATCTTAGTGTGGCATCCTTGGGTGATGCTGAACTCGCCAACTAACTTTTTGTTTTTGAGTGTGCTGTTCACAAACGTGAACACACACACACACACACACACACACACACACACACACACACACACACACACACACACACACGCCCACAAATATCTTTAAGGTGCTTTTAGATTCTGGAAATTTCAAAACATATATTTCTGACAGAACCTCGGAATGGAAATTTTGTAAGTAGGTTGCAGGGAAATGTAAAACTTATTTGTCTGTATGTAGTTGCAAAACTGGAAGTTTCTCATTGTTTCCAGTAGCAGGACGAAAATTTGTACATACAACCAAACACGATTAAACAGAAGATGTACGTTAATTACTAGATGGTTTTCTGCTCTTTAACTTTTCCTAATACGTAGGCATTTCGTGTAACTATGATATATCTTTCTTGGTTTTTCTGAAAAAGTGCCGAATTGCACGCTAATATCTTTATTTTCCGAGTGTTGAAACGTCAAGACTTTCTCTTGTCCTCCGTGGTCCAGAGGTAACGTGCATTACTTATGTTATAATTATGAAAATATAATTTTATTAATAGTATTTTGTGTTTCCTCTGGTTCCCGAGATCTCGGGTTCAATATGGTGAACATGATGCATTTTTGTTCGTAGGTCCTTAGATGGTTAAGGGAAGTAAAGTCGGTTTCGCGTGCAGAAGATGTACGACACGTAAGAGAACCTCAAGCCTTATAAAGATACTTCTGAACAAAATTAAGCGGTGTTTCGCGCCCAGTATAGAATGGAACTCTGAGAACCATTGCAGTAAAAATTTTCCATAAATAAAAGCTTCATTTCAATTGTCAAAACTACTTCCGAAAGGTCAACTGCCAACTAGATATAGCTATAAAATTGTGGTAAGTGCACATTCGAGAACCGAGAAGGAGGAAATCCAGTGTTTTCATTGCTACTATTTTCTCAATTTTAAGAGAATGATAGATGTATTTATCTAAAATAGAATTAATAACTGTTAGCCGTTCAAAAGCAACATCACTCGACGCCACCCGTTCCTGCGCTGGTGGAGCCTCCACCTCTGCAAGACCACGTGACGGAAGTGGTACCCGCCGGTATAGCTCCAAATGACACAAGAGAACTCATCCACCACCATTCCTAACTGTCCCTAAAGTCGTCGACCCACGGGACCAGGCCAGCAGAGCTGGGCACTCTATCGGATTATCCCGGTGCGCCGCTGAAGATGAAATCATCGCTCAGCCATATCCACTGTATACCTGGTCTTACAGCTGTGAAGTGAACAAAAGGAGAATGGTGAGAACGGCAAACGAGGGACAGGAAAACCGTTATATGAGAATGAGCACTGTAATATTCGGCTAAGCGAGAAAGCATGGAAACTCCAAGTCCCGAATGCGAATCACAAATGCTACTGTTTGCGCCACCTACCTCTCAATTGATATAACTACTCATCTGAGAAGAGCGTAAGTGCATAGCGAAGCAAGGGCCTCGTGTTTTTAAACTCTTTCCTCGATCCCTATTAAGTGCTTACCGAATTTAATAGGCCTAACCTTATGCAGACAATTTACCCGATCTTAGGTTCGAGTCCTGGTCTCCTGATTGTTAGAGGTACTTTATTTGTTAAACCATTGATTTAACTTTGGAGAATTACAAATAATAAAGAGTATCTCATACATCTGGTTAAGTCTCTTAATGACGCGAGTATCACCCGTGTGTCTCCCCTTATCGGATGGTTGTGACATTCACATGAAACATTGGACAGTAGGGATTTTCAAGGCGTTATGTTGAATTCCATATGGATACTTCGTGCGCTGTTTTGTGTGGGGAAAGTGTAGGTGAAATAAAATGTGGTGGCGTGGCGATTCAAGGGGGGATGTTATTGATCACGTGATTGAGCGGCGCGCATGACGGTAACAGCGCGTGTATGTCGGAATAGGTTGGGGAGACGGACGGCAGTCGTCGTGTTGGGCGTCTGGAGTAGAGACGCGGTGCCGTCCACGCAGGCGCCGTTCTTAGCGCGGTACGGTGATATCAAGTCAATTAATTCTGCGTGGTGTTCCTGCACAGGCCGTGATTTCCTGCAAGGTAAGAAGTGTTTGTGTGAATAATCTCAAGCCTTTGCAACTTACGCTTGCTCGACCATACGTTTGTGATGGTGATAAATGTACGTAATAAAGGTCTGTTTAAAAAAATTACAAAATATTCTGTAGTCATGTTGTTTTGAAAGGTTATAGCTGAAAAAAAACCAACGTTGACATATCGCCCTTTTTGACAGTTCTGGGACTTTCCCGATGTTTACAGTGTCATTCATAGATCTTAGTGTGTACGTAGACAAACTTCAGATGTTTACAGTAACCAAAACAATACCTGCTGACATGGCATACTGTGATGTGCTTTTGTTTATGGCGTTATAATATTAACATTGAGGTGTGAATATACACGTTAAATATTGTTTAACTGATGTATTATTTTCTTTAAACCATGAATTGTGCTTCAGTAAAGAAAACCAGATTTTTTAAAGAGTAAATTCCATTATGTTTCTTTAATAATGATGAGAATAGTTAAAAAGGCGCAATACAGTCCAAAACAATGGGACAAATTGCACTTAAGTAATGCGAAATCAGTCAATTAAGGTTTAAACGACAAGTGCAGTGCTAAACAATACGATATTAAATAAGGTGGGTATTTTCTATTTACTTTTCATAATAAATGTGCGGTTTTTTAAACTTATGCACTTCAATATCTCAATCTCAGTTTGTTTTCGACTAAAACTTTATGAAAAGTTAATGTCATACTGTAAACTACTGTACTCATAGAAGTTATTTGGTATAGTTTATTTATGGGCCAAGTAAAATAAAGATTTGTGGCAAAATACTCGTTTTAGACTTTAAATAAATTATCTGAATTGAAATAGTGCTTTTCTCTTTTCAAATTTTTGTTTTTAATTTTCTATTAAGCGTGTTTGTATCCAGAAAATTTAAACCAACCTTGAAAATATGCTACAGTGAAACAAAAGGTTAAAACAGTTCACAGCAAACATTTTGTTTTGCAACAATAATAATTTCGTATATGAAGTGCTTATTTTAATAGTCATAGGAACTGAAAGAGCCTAAGAAATAGTATAAGGTTTAAGTTTATTTGAAGAAAAGGATAAGTATATCTGCTATTATAAAAATTTATGGTCGACGTGATTTTTTTAAACCACTCCACATACGTTAGATCTGGGGCTCGCATTCTAAACATAATAGTCCAGTGAACTTAACAATTACCCGACATTCATCTTTCACGATAAGAGAAAACTCTAATAAACTTTAACCAGGTAACCCACCCTAACCGAGACTGGAACTTGGGACCTCTTGAAAGTGAGGTGGACAAGCTATCCTCACACGACAGAGGTGGGCAACATTCCTTTTGTTTGCGTTCTCTATCAGATATTAGTTACTTGCGTTATTATCCCAGCCTCAGTTTTACATTTGAAATCTCTATGTTCTGGAGTTTACTGGTCAAGGGAACTCCTTCTTGTGGCTACTCATATTTCACTTATATTTTCTATTTATTGATGTTACTGTCACATGAATTTCTCCAACCATTCTCCAGTAAACTATTTTTATAAGACCTTTAGCTCATATTAATCGAGATAAACACTCATAGAAGTAATAAGTAAAACCAGAATCAAATAACAGTTAAGCAACACAAATATTACAATAAAATACAATAATTTTCTACAATTTTAAGACATTTATAAATTCTTCACAGAACCCAAGAAAATGTCTTCGCAAAAATATCTTTTGCATCTTTAGCCGATCTGTTTATTCTGTTGTTATCGTTACATCATCTAGGTGACGATTATTTTTGTATTTATTATCATAATCAAGCAAACTTAAAGACATGATCGATTGGAAGTATTTCAAAATTCATTATACGATTACACAAATATACCTATTTGTAACACAAACTTCACTTATCTTAAGAAAATGATCTTAAGTTTTCCTTTTAATTGAGATGGATTTCACAAACTAATTGCTTGCATCGTCAGTCCATCAAGCAAATTGTTTGTGAAATCGATCTCAATTAAAAAGAAAAATTAACATCATTTTCTTAAGATAAGTGAAGTTTTTGTTACAAATAGTTATAGCTAGCTTAATTTTCTACGTATTTATTATACGAGTTCTATTTTTAAGATAAATATTTTATCCCAAACTATTAAATCTATCGGATCATGTTATTGTTTAATAATTTAACTTCTAGATGTATTTTATGGTTAAATGACCAAAACTGATCTACCACAGCCGATTTATCAATCTGTTTATGCCTACTATTTCTAAAATGTTCCTCCATTCTTGTTTATAAATTAGGTTTGGTCCTTACAATGTAAATCTGGTCACAATCTACAATTTCTTAGAAAGATAGGTGAAGTTTGTTGTAAATTATTACATTTTATTTAATATTTATAGAAGTGCTTTTATTAGATATGTCCTTTGCAGGTAGAATGGGAATAGCGAAATGAAATAGGTTTAAGTGAGTCAAATATTTTAAGAGCGATTCACTATGTAATGGCTTTGAAATTGATGTCATCGTCTGTGGGTAATGTGCTAGCCACTGCTGGTGAGTTTATATCCGGCGGACGGCGATGGTTTTCTTCTCGGGCGTGAAAGTTCTTAGCATGCCTTTCTTCGGAACGGAAGTACAGCCAGGAGAATAAGAGTTTGCAACAAAAATGTGTGAAAGTGTGTGTAGAGAAAGTAATGTGAGTGCAACTTATCAGATTTGTAAGAACATATACACTTTGAGTTTTGGAAAGGTTGTGCTTATTAGCAATTTTATTAATTTGTTGTAAATAGACACTGGTTCTAATCTTTGCAGTGTTACTTTGAGACTGCATTTGGAATTTTACACATTCATACTTAAGATTGCAGAAAGGATAGTGAGTAATGCCTTTAGGGATGCATTTCCCTTTCAGCAGGGAATTGAATCGGAGAATCCGAGGTTAGTGTGCTAAGCCACTTGACCGCAGAGATAATCTTGTTAAAACCAGCTCTCCGTTGCTTAGGGATTTGTGCTATAAGTGTCTTATTTTAAATTCATACGTATCCGTTCTGTTCTTCTTTGGCGTATTTCAGTCAAAGATGTTTGCATTTTGTTATGTTTCGATTTGTTCATAACAGTTAAAGTGGAAATATCCAAACTAGCACGCAATTGGACCTAGCTGGTATAGTGACAACACTAAGTAAGGGGATACGATCCCCCAGCATTAGATCACCAAAACTAAAATCGGGGATACTGGGTTTCAGTTAACATGTATTTGCCAAGGGACAATGCGTCATCATAAGGTGTTTTCAGGAACCATTATGTTATTACGTGAGTTCATACAACTGACAATCATTGTAGAGGGAACAATAGAGTAAATCATCTTGACTTCAATAGATAATATATTTACTCAGTTAAACTCAATTATTGAGCTGGGGATGAGAAGCACTTGACAGGCTATTCAAAGGAGGTTATAATCATTGTGTTTATGTCCAAGTTTTGCAAATAAGCAATTTTCGCCAAAGTTGTTAGTCTATTTATGTTCACCTTTGACATCTTAAGGTCGTATCGACCATGAAACAATTCATCAGATGGTATTCACCACTTACACCGATATTAATATTTGGGAATGGTTAAGTCATATCGGACGATGAATGGAATAGGTGAAATGATGCTCAAATGAGCCCAGGGCGCATGGAGCTTACAGTTACCCGACATTCGTCTTTCAGGATAAGGGAAAACCCCGGAAAAAACCTTATCCGGGTAACTCCCCATGACCGAGATTCGAACTCGGGACCTTTTGAACGTGAGGCAGGCATGCTACCACCACGCTACCGATGCGGGAATTTTACTTTTGGTTGTTACATTAAATCCACACACACACACACATACATACGCTCTCATTCATATTTCAGATTCTAAAGGAGAATAGGGAATAATACTGACTAACGTAAAATTCCTACTGGGAATCAAACCCAGGACCTCTGCATTTGGAAGTTACTATGGTAATAACTACACTACAGAGATTGTCTAGTCTTAATTTTATTTTGAGAAAATTAACACTTGAATTGCACATTTTGAGATTCCCGAATGAAGAAATCCAGTTTTGAAAAATGGTCCGTAAAATATCTATGAATGCCAAATTTATTAAACTGACAATGCAACATGAAAGTGTTTCAAAAATTATTCCAAAACAATCATTAAAGTGGAAATATTTTAGTTATTTTTCATTTACTCAAAAAGGTGATTGAAATGATAGGTTTCTTGCTTAAGGGCACTGGGAGGTTGATAGGTTTCAAAAAATCCATTTTTTGTTTTTAATGTTAAAAATTATATAATTCTTCAGCTTCAAAGTTATATATATATATATAACATAGGTTGTCAGCTGGTATTTAAGTCCTTTAATTCGCCAATTTAAACATGGTGGCATAATGATACGCCCACTTCCTTAGAATGGTGGTTAATCTTTGATCGTGATTTCCCAAAACCTTGATTTTTCATACTTTAGGTGCATGTTTCTCAAAAACTATAAAAGATATTGACACAAAATTTGTAGTGGTTATTTGTCAATGTTCCTTGAACACATTCGGCTAAGATTTATATTCATGTGATTTATAAAATGGATGAAAACAAATATTCAGTCCTTGAAAATATTATCTTTTTTTACTCAAAACTAATTAATTTTTCATGTGCATAGTATAAATTATATGTGATTTTCATTTAGCTGATATTATAAAACTGTATCTTAGGTTATTTATGATAAAACTTGGTGCATGTAGCTTTAAATTCCTACAAGTAAAGTGCACCTGAAATATAGGGTGCAGTATTTTCTTTCAGGACACGCGGTGTGATTTATGCCCCCTTTGCATGGACCTATGTAAACGTAATTTAAATATTATACAGTAGTTAAATGCACAAATCCTTATACAGTAATCATACCGAATTTCAATGTCTGATAATGTTTAGTTTTCTATATATTCAAATTTTAATATTGGTAAAAATTATTCTTTTCTGGGTAAAAATAACCTCCAAGTGCCCTTAAAAGAACAATAGAGATGTTCCGACTGTTTTATTTTGTGGGAATTAAAACATCTTTTCTTTCGGGCTCCAACTCTGCGTGAAAAATTAGAAGACAAAGAAAAAAGAAACACAAAATATAATTAAAGAAATACGATTTTTAGGAATTGAACCTGCTTATCGTACATTTTATTAGCAGTTATTCATACAAAATTGAAAATTACACATCATCACTCTCGGACGAATCAGGTATTTGAGCACCATTAAAACCATATCTTGAGGAAGATGACCTAATATAGGTTTCCCATAAAGACAAAGAATAGATAGCTCCCAACAGAATTGATAAAATAGGTTGATTGCGACAGTTATGCAACATTTGTTCACTCTTGAAATAAACTATAAATGAAGTAGAAATGGATAGAGCAATTTGCTGTGCAATTGTTGATCAAATTTTTTATGAATGTCTCCCTTTAAACAAAGAAATATCTGACGCATAACACTAATTTCTCTCCACATTCTTAGAAAATTGTTTTACAAAAGTTTCTTCTCTATACTACATGTTAATCCAGATAGAAATTAGCAGAACTGATTTTATTACATGTTTCCATGTAGGTACAGCGGTAATAACATAATGCAGTAGCTTTAAGCGATAGTCAAATTTTTAAAGAGTAATCGCTGTGTGACGGCGCAAAAGAGCAATAATGACTTCCTATTTGTGAAGCATATAAATATTTTTAAAATCAAATTAATAACAAGAAATATATAGAAATTGGCACACACACAAATAAGGCTATTGGATGCAAATTCTCTGCTTTAACGATATCTACACTTCTTGTGCAGTAAGATTTTGTCCTTCTTTCCGATCTCTGCTCATTATTCAGAATGAAACAGACTTGTGAATCTATTCTCACAAAATTAAGCCATAAATTTCATTTATCATTTTTTTAATTCGCGTCCTCCAACGTTGTCATATCGGACGGTGAATGAAATTGGTGAAATGATGCTCAAATGAGTTCGGCGTCCAAGGAGCTCAGAGCTACCCGACATTCATCTTTCAGCGTAAGGGAAAACCCCGGAAAAATCTTATCCAGGTAACTCACCCTAACTGAGATTCGAACTCGGAACCCCTTGAACATGAGGCAGACACGCTACCGTCTACGCTACCGAGGCGGGCAAATGAAAATGTCTTAAACACATGGTATTTTAGTCAAAACCGTTGAGTCATTTTTGAGAAAGCAAAAGGTACTAAAAATTATTCATATAAAGTGGTTTGGGATGGGAGAATTTTCTCTACAATCTTTATGCTGCATTCCTGAAAGATTCTAAATTTACATACCAGGTATTTAATCCAAATTTTCTTTTTAATTGAAGCTGTTAACTTTCTCTCTTCTAAGATTTAACGTGCTGTCAGATAGGTCATACCGGAGGATGAATGAAATGATGCTCAAATGAGACCAGGGTGCGTCGAGATTAGAGTTACCTGACATTTATCTTCTAGGATAAGGGAAAATCTCTTATATAGATTACTCACCCTGACAGAGATTCAAACTCAGGACCTCTTGACCATAAGGCAGACACGGTACCACCTACGCTACAGGGCGGGCTTTTTATGTCAATTTCCACAGGCTGCATATTTGATGTTTAAAACCGTATAGTTGGTTAAATAATTTAAGTTTGTGCTTTTGATGGGTTAATTACGGCGATGATAATTCGACGATGGTAACCGTTGTCTGGGTGTTGGCGTTTTTTGATTCTCTGTACGGGCAAAACGATTATGGATCCCAACAATGTTTTAATTAAACCCTAAGAGTGTCGTACTATTTCTATTCTTGCTTTTAACCCCGAAAGAGCACGGGAATCCAAGAACGGGAGTGCTTAAATTTTACATTAGAGTTAAAGCAAGTGCTAATTATAATAGTAACATATTTTCTGGGCTAATACATATGGAAATACTAATACGTGCTGGGCATAAAGGAAAGGAAGGGGAAATACATTTGATTTTTATAGTCATATTATAATATTTTGATAATCGCAGTAATCAGTAAACACATGCGCCATTCGTGTTCATTTGAAACAAAAACCAGCAGTAGGACTCAGAAAACTGGGCGCCGACGAAGGGATTCTTGCCAAACGTCTCCTCCCTTGGTCCATGAAGGCCATGAATTCAAGCGGAGACTGTACATGAATGCAGTATCTTTCCCTGGCTTTATTTACTATTGTGAAATATTTCATTTTCTACAGGGTATAAATAAATATATTACACGACTAAAAGATCAGTAGATGAGTATAGTACGATGGCCGTTTTTTTCAACCTCCGATAGGCTATAAATAAAACACAAGTTCATATAAAACAATGATTTTATTACCAAAAGAATAGTACACTTATGGTTACTTTTCGACATAATCACCGAAGAGATTGAGACATTTGTCATATCTGTGGACAAGCTTTTCAATTCCCTCTTCAAAGAAAGTTGCCGCCAGTGAATTCAAGTAGTCCTTGACGTTCGTTTGAAGGTCCTCATTGGTTTGAAATCGCTTCCCACCAAGCCACGTCTTCAGTTGAGGAAAAAGGTGAAAGTCACTGGGTGCTAAGTCAGGACTGTATGGCGGATGATCGAAAATGTCCCATCCAAATTGGTCGAGAAGCTGTTGAGTTGCTACCGCAGTGTGTGGACGGGCATTATCGTGGATCAGAACAACTCCAGCAGTCAGCCTTCCTCTTCGTTTGTTCTGAATGGCTCTACGTAAACGTCGTAAAGTTACACTTCGCAATTCGCACTTGGCGGGAGCATCAATAATGGCGGCCATGTTTACGTGGCTGTAGCACAACGCCGACTGACGACTGAATGTCAACAATGGCGGAGTGTGTAGTGCGAGAGCTGCGTAGTCGCCGACAGCGCATACCCGTTTTCTGCTGCCCGCGTAGCGTCGGCATGGAGCGATCGGAGGTTAAAAAAAAACAGCCCTCGTACTATATCATCATATTTGATTAATATAGGCATGTCCAAAATCGCTATGTTTACGTGTAGGATCACTGAAATGCGTAGGCAGTGCGGACCAAAAATGAAATATGAAAGAAAACTGAATTTTAATAATTTTAATGAACTACTGAAAGTGCTTAAAATCAGTGTCACCATTTACGCTTTGTACACTATCTTGTTACGTGAAGTTAAAAATTGGAAAAAAGTTCCAACCGTGGTATATAGCAAATGTTCACAGGATTTTAGTCAGAACGTAAGTTGCCTGTTTCACTAAAACTTCTGTCCAATCTTGGGGAGATAGTGTGGGGTGGATGATGTTTGTTGAGGTAACACTGTTGCTAGAGCCGTATTGTCTTCTTTCCAACGAATATATCAGTTAAAATCTTATTTTTAGATAGGAATTTTCTAACTTGCTGTTACGTCATAAATAGGAGTCCTTCACATACTTGAGACAACGGTGATGTTTAAGTATTTCGTTTTAGTAGTTCCATTTTTGTAGTATTCGTGTGTACGATTATCATCAGTTGAGAATAAAAAGCACACAAATTTATGTTAAATAAATATATGTAATTTTCTCTGTGTGAAGGAAACTTATTTTTGTATATTCCTTTTTATTAGTTTTAAATTTCAAATACTATCCTTTTCTCTAATAGAAAGTCGCTGTTGGACTGAGTGGCTCAGTTGAGTAGGCATTGCCTACTGATCCAAAGGTGATGGGCTCAGATCGGACCCAGATCAAAGGCTTTAAAATGAACTTAAAACTGACAGTAGATTTACCGGCATGTGAAGCAACTCCTGCGATAGAAATATTTGGCCCACAATCAGCTCTCATCCCATTGAGAGCGTAGCTAATAAAACAAACATTAATTTTATTGGAAATTTATTATTTACTATTTTATGTCTTGGACGTGCAAAGAAAAGGGAATGTCAAAACCATCTCACAGCGACTAAATCTTAATACCTTTGATTGTCTCTCAAACTATAGTTTCATCCTAATCTAATTGTACCTATACGAATTATGTGGCGAAATCATTTTTTAAACGTTTACCTCGATTAAATAAATAGATGCAAGAGTGAGCATTTCTAAGAACAGTTTGTAGTGAAAGACATGTGAGTGCTCACATCAGATTTTGTGTTTCTTTCTCTATCACTAAATAACATGTTCCGAATCTCGGTTCATTTTTTTTAAATTAACGTCCTCCAGCATTAAATCATATCGGACGATGGATGAAACGGGTGAAATAAGTCCAGGCTCCATAGAGCTAAGGCATTTATCTTTTAGGGTAGCGAAAAACACCGGAAAGAACTTACCCAAATAACCGTCCTGACTGAGTTTCGAACTCGGGACCTTCTGAATGTAAGGCAGACAGCTACAGAGGTTGTCTATTAAGTCATATCTCGTAGTTATGCTCGGCGCGCCATATACAGTTACATTGTGTGTTGCGGAGGTTTCACGAGTGATACAAATGTTAAACAGTTACTATTGTGGCTCAGTGCATACATATGCAAATTACTGCATGTACTAAAGATATAAAACTCTGCAGATTTAAACTCAAAAATCTCTTCTTAGTAATCAGCCGTCCTAAATATTTAAGCATAAAGCACAACTGCAGGTAGTAGCAACTACCTAACAGGTGGCTACACCATAGTAAAGGAGGCTTCCATTAGGATCAGAGCGGAATAACATTCGGAAGGTCTCGGTTCGATTCCTGTGGCCGACCTGCCTGATCCATTATGCTCCTTCGGTAGGTCTGTTGCCAGTCTCCGACCCCGATCCCGTGGTAGGGCTATTCCAGAACCACAGAAGAGTGGGATGTCCGTTGTGCTGGCATGTCGGGGGAAGTCTATTTCTAAGTAAAATGTAGGGACTCTGCCCTCTGCATTATTGTGGCTCCTTGGGACGAGCCGCCCTCTGTATTCTCTCGACTCATCCTTCCTCCCAAGTTTTGGTCTCAAAGCAGAACATCCTCTGTGAAGTAGTCCAGTTTGTTGGGAGGTTCCTGGTGGCCATGAACTTTTTATGTTTTCTTCCTGGTCGGAAGGCGAATTATGGAGTGGTGTCTTAAGAAATGCTTTTTCTCTCTTCCTCCGGGGCCCTCCGAGTCACCCTCCTGCGGTTTGAGGCCGCGCCGTGGTTCAGTGGTTAGACCACTTGGCTCTCACCAAGGCGGCCCGGGTTCGATCCCAGGCGACCGCAAAGTGAGAGTTGTGGTGGACAATGGCTGGGGAGGTATAAATACCCGAAAGGTGTTAGAGCGGCAGTTTGTTGGTTATTGCGACAGTCGACGATTGGAGTGTACCGTAGTGATTTCTTTCATTTGTTTTCATACAGGAAAGCCCTGAATCAGCCTCGAAGACAGCTGATTGTCAATTTCACGTCTTTTTACTGCAGCAAAAGTTGTTTTAAATTTCTGAAAGCCAGATTTCCGAAACTACGTAACCCACGCAGTCACAATACTTATTTTCTTAATGTCTTAGACACGCGAAGAAACGGGTGAACCTGCCTACCTTGCGAGGGGTCCCGGGTTCGATTCCCTCTGGGGGTGGGATTTTTCTCCAACCAAGATGATTTCCCATCTTTCCCAGAGCCTGGAAGAATGAATAAGAATGTAAATGTGTGCGTGATATAATGATTAAAAGTCTAAAGTACTAGCAACCCAACGACAACGAGTTAAGAGCATCGCCGATAGGCAATATGTTCCACAGAAGAATGGTCGCCGATAAAGTCGGGGTATAAATAAATAAAAAACAAACAAAGAAATAAAACAACATAATTACATAGCCTCACGTAGCGATCGGCCCTTAAAATATTTGACTATCGCTTGAAACTTTGTACAAGAGTAAAGAAAGGAACTTGACTGCAACACATTAGCTTTTTTCTTCTATCATGCAAAGAGAAGGGAATTTCAAAGCATTACTTAGCGATTATATCACAACATATTTCACTATCCATAAGTATACTAAACTCTGCCAACTCGTACTTATAAACGATTTCTACATATGCTTATCTCGGTTTACATGAAGTATAAGCTTTTGTAAGAATACTTTCCTTAAAATGTTAGACAAAATCGTGAGTGTAACACAGCATTTAAATTATCTTGGTATTTGGTTATGCGTTGAAGTAAATTTTAACTTCAGTGTGAATTTACTTAACCTATGACAATTATTTAAGGTAGGTAATTTCATAAAAATACATTCGATACACCATTTTTTACTGAATAAAATGTAGTGCAGAATATTTATAAATGGATGTACTATATTATTTTTACAGTTATTTATTAATTTTGTAATTAAAACACAACTCCGACTTTATATAGAATTTTGGTAGGTGGTAAACTTTAAAAAATTACTTTTAATTGAGAAATAAGAGCATTCACTTTAATCTAAACTTTTTTTCTGAAAATCCAAAGTGTTTAGGCCAGAACCTTCTAATGTTGTACACCAGATTTTTAAGTTTAACTGAAAATGTTTGGTGCTCAATCAACAATAAAATATAGTAATAATGTAGTGTTACTGGGCACTAGCCCAAATAAACCACTGAGTGTGAACATAATTATATTATAGTTCTGAAATAAAAATAGCTCATTGGCAGCCTTTTTATAGCTTAGAATTAGGTTAGGAGAGGATTACTCGGATTTACTGCAAACTAATTTTGGCAATACGGCAGTATTAACAAATGAAAAAAGAAGCGGGAGTAGTAAAGAGAGAGAATAAGAACCGACCTGCTTAACAAACTTTGTGAAACAATATAGGAACATTTAATTTTGGCCGCTCTCGCTAGAACTACTTGGAACTGAATATAAAGACTGCATATAAGCGTGAGTAATGCAGTCGAAAACATTTTCGACTGCGTATCGAGATTTTCGAGTAGCGTAGATTTCATTAATTTGTCTCCTACTTTGACTTTTGATTGACAGGAAATCCATATCTCTGTCGGAAATGGGTGACATAATTATTTTGTCGTTGCATCACACTGAATATTGAATATTTCTTTGTTATTACTTTCTATACCATTTGTCTTTAGCAGGTAGAGGAAGCATCTTATTCCTCCCAAAATTTAAATCCGTTATTTCAGTGAAAATGCACTATTTTTAGGCTCTATGAAATTCCTAAAGGCGTTCTATGTAGCTATGTATCTGCAAACAGTGTAAGTCCAAAGAAAGTAATAAAAATTTTTAATTTAAGTTCAGCATTTTTCATAGTTGCGACCAGATAATTTTAGATAAAATTCCTTCACCCCAGGCACTTTTATGTGGGAAAATGTAGTTATTTTCTATTTTCACAAGAATTACTTACGAGATTTTATAAAAATAGCATATGTTTATAGTATATAGCGAAACTAATGTGGTAACCATTTTATACGGAATGAGGAAAGGTTTGAAAAAACTAGGTGCTTGCGCCGAGTTTTTTTTTCAATTTCCAAGATTTTGTGCTTACCACATGTGTATTGCATACTACGTTCTCCACTATGTGTATTTATATAATTGTAAAAATTTTAATATTACAATCAATATTTCAAAATAAATATTTTTACTTACCGCACTGGTGCTTTTGCATCACCTATTTGTGTTTCTATGGAGAAATACCGCACTAGTGCGGGAATGTCAACTTACGATGCATAGCAACAATAACGGCAAGTATAGAATATTAGTAACATAGTGTAAAAGATATTTTCATAATACATAAAATTTATTACGTCAATGAAAATGAATTAATATAATAGTAGTTTGAACTATAAAGCCCAGGACTTAAAATACTTAGGCGTTGAAAGTCAGCACTAAGGTAGTTTTCTCATGAGAACTCCTAGTGGTTTACCGAAAAAAACAGGAGTCAATTGGCAAATTTTAATTAGTGCTGGCTCGTTGGCCATAGTAGCTCAATGGTTTAGAGCAGCCGGATGGAGACCGAGAGATTCATGGTTAAAATACCCGCTGTGACACTGAATTTTTAGGTCTGACTCTACTTTCCAAACCTCGTATCTTCAATTTGATAGGAATAGAATATTAAAGTTCACCAGCTTCTGATTTACTTTTATATAATAATTGGTAATGGTAAAAAACAGAGTCTTAATACACAAAACAGAAAATCTCGTTAAGGCGCGCAATTTATCATATAGATAATCTTTATTCTTGGTTTGAATTTTGAAATACTTCTGCATTTCTAAACTGGTAAGTTGCTATTCATTTGTTTCTTGTGGTGGTGCAAAACGCAAGCATTTCAAAGCCATCATATATGTGGCATGCTCTTTAAAAATTTGACTATAGTTTAATCTAACGTATTTTTCTTATATCTACCACAGAGATACATTTAAGAATGTTTTGTAAACATATTTCAGAGAGATGTTCATGTGAACACAGCACATCAAAATGTTTTACTTTTCTGTACACTTTTTCGTTTGAAAAATAATAACAATCTTGCTATTCCCACTACGCCAAAAATCACAATGCCCCAGTTAGCAATGTGTACATGTATTTTGTTGCAGTAGTTTTCAATTTCCGTCTTTTTCTGGCTTATGAGAGGATTTGTTTGGTTCCGGTCAGCCTGATTAAATCTGAATGCCTGACCCGCTCGCCACAGGTGTTACCTTGGTTGCATATATCACCCGGGGCAAATATCCGCCACAGCTTTACAATTGGAGTTATCAGATATCCACGAACACGGGTCAACGGCTCCAGTCCCCTTTGAAGCTAATTCTCATCTCTTCTGACGTGTTATGTAGCTAATTACAATTGAAACTGCCTATGTGTAAATCCGTTGAATTTAAAAGAACTCACCATAGACAGCTACATCAGAATGGAATTGATCTCTGTTTCATTGCATTTTTCACATGTTAGGTCTTGTTCATGTCTGTAGTGCTATTCATCTATTTTATGTACTTTTCGTTTCCAATACTTTGTTTTTCCATTATTTTTCTCAATGTGTTCTGTTTGGATATCATTGTTTGTGCACTTGGAGAACTAAACGTACAGACACCCATCCTTGTTTTTCCCTTCTTTTTCTCAATCTGTTTTATTTAGTTATCATTGTTTGTGCACTTGCAGAACTGAAGATATAGACACCCACGCCGAGGAAGAGATGAACAAAGTGGCACTGCTGTAGATGGCGTATGGATGGATTTTTAACATAACTGTTTTAAGTGCTTTTCAATGTATTGCTCTCAAATAAATCGAAAGCATTGCAGCTAAGCCAGTCGGTGTTGGTTCAGACTAGTTTATGCTAGTCGCCTAACGGTCGGAATAATCGACGTGCTGACCCCAACCAACTTTATCCTGTATTCTTTTGTGGCCCTGGCTGTGGTTGGATGATAATAAAGGTACTCTCTATATAGAGACATGTACATGGAAATAATTTTCCAGAAAGTTTTTGGGAAAATTAAAACACTATCCAGTTATGTCATCATGGTTTGAAGGGAGAGAAGTCCGTCGACGGTTATGAAACATGCCCCTGGGGAAATAGTGACAGCGTTAACATTATGAAATATGTAGTTTTCTTTCTTTCTGTTTGGTTTTTACAGTGACTGAGGAATCATTTTGAACAAAAATGTGTGATTTCAGGCTAGTTGTAAGTTTTATGTTTTTCTTGGTTTCAATTATTAGGACGTAATCAACTGAGGCTTCATTCAACAAGATGTATATTTTAAGAGCTTTTAAGAATAGCAGCGCATATGATGCTGTATCTTGAATTCAGCATCACTTCGCAAAAAAAAAAAAAAAAAAAAAAAAAATCGAATATTCTTAGAAATTAATTGTTCTTTCACGCTGGCCGTGTGTAGGCTAAATTGTGGAAACGTAGAGTCAGACTGAAAAATTCAATGCCATAGCCGGGATTTGAACCACGGATATTCTGGTTTCCGTCCAGCCTCTCTACCATTGAGCTACTATGGCCAACATGCCGATATGACATTAAACTCTCCAACTGACTCACATTTTCCCGGTAAACCACTTAGGAGTTCTCATAAACTAGAAGAATCTCCAGAAGATCCGTGGTTCAAATCCCGGCTATGGCATTGAATTTTTCAGTCTGACTCTACGTTTCCACAATTTAGCCTACACACGGCCAGTGTAAAAGGACAATTAATTTATATTAATTGACCCAATAGTGGTTAACTATAAAGCCCGGGCCTTAAAGTACTTACATGTTGTAAGTCGCCATTAAGATAGTTGTCTCATGTGTTTATGAGAACTCCTAAGTGGTTTACCGGGAGAATATGAGTCAGTTGGAGAATTTAATGTCATATCGGCACGTTGGCCATAGCATCTCAATGGTAGAGGGCTGGACGGAAACCAGAAGAGCCATGGCTCAAATCCCGGCTATGGCATTGACTTTTTCAGTGTGACTCTACGTTTCGAATATTCTTTTTCTTAAGAACTATTAAATATAGTTAAATGATATTTTTATATAATGAAGTAACACCTCAGTAGTGTTATTTCTCTGCACTGATGGTATTAAATTGTTAAGTTATATTTTAAAAATTATTTGCTAATACAGTATAATAACAATTGCAAAGTTAAGAAAACATATATGGTTCTTAATAAACCTTATTGTGGTATAAAAATAGATTAGTGTACTAGGAGGCATGAATCTTTTTTCTATAAACATTAACCTGATGTCTTAAATGGCTTCCTAGATAGTGAGTCAACAAATTAAGTTTATATTTATGGATGCCCTTTAATATTTTTGTTCTCAGCGACTCATTCTATTGGTTGTAAACAACCGTTTGATTTTACTCAGAGATATTGTTATAATTAGTATTTTATATGTCATAAATCTACGATCCTGGACCATGACTTTACTTCCATTCCGAAAAAGAGCCCTGCTAAGGATTTTTACGATCTGGGAAAAATCATTGTCCCCTTTGGGTTTGAACTCACGATCTTGGAGGCTAGATGCTAGCGTATAACGGGCCATGAAGTCATTAAATTTAATAATGGGGGATAAGGCTTTAGTTCCCCTTAACCCAGAGACAAATCGTTATCAGTATGTCTTCCGGAGCTTTCAAACAGAGCAAAGTACTACTAACAGCCCAGTTTTATCAACCATCAGGTCAATGATTAGTGATTACTTTCAGGTATAAATTGTTCGGCAGTCTCCCTTGTCGGTGATAATGCATCTTCTACCAAGTGAGGAAGCTGGGTTGGCTTCCAGAATCACGGTGGAGATTTTCTCCCGGTGCACTGAGCCTCGCGAGGTCCTTGGGGAGCCAATTTGAGGAAAATTTAACAGCTCCAGGTATGCACACTGCATTCACCGGCCAGGAGGGTCTCGATGCTAACATCTCATCCTCCATACTGTACTCTTCTCATAATGACCGATGTGGGCAGAAATGGGGGATGCAGCGTTAGACCACGTCGAGCTGTTGCGCCGCTGAGATTAGGTGTTCATTCTCATTGAAAAATATATGTCGTAGGAAATTGACCTTTGTACAGGCTTTCTCAAAAATTCTTGCAGCATATACCAAGGCAAATTAAAATGTCGAGTTCTAGCAATAAATTTGGGTACATTAAAAAGAGACATCTCTGTTATTTATGCTTGTGCTGTGCGTTCCGAACTAGGCAACTCTGCACGCCTGTGATAGAACAGTCACTCTAGGTGAGCCCTCCTATCTCCGCCATATACCTTCTAATAACGTACAATTTAGTGTAGATAATGCTGGTCTCCATGAGTTCTGTTGTTTGTAAAGCTTACTTGGCTGACAGTTCGAGAAGATATTCGGAAAATTTCAGGTCCTATTTAAAGCACATCTGTTAATCAAATACGCTCCGTGCGATGGGCAAGACTTTTTATAGCTGCTTCTCAATTGGTGTCCCGTGCGGTAATTGATGGGCACGGTAAAGAAAATAATAGTGTAATTTCACTTTTACCCGAAGCAGAATAACTTCCTGCGCTTCAGCAGAGCGACACAGAATCTGCGGGCTGGAAACATCTGCTCCTGTTTTTTTAATTAGATTTAATTGGCGTAAACCTCTTTCGTCTTCCTGATCGATTTTCGTCGGTGTAAAGGACTAATTGAAGCTTCCAGAATGGTTGCACACCTAAAGTAGCGACAAAATTTTAGCTACTGCTTATTTCATGGAAAAAGGGGGAAGAAACTTGGAGAGTGGGATTTACCTGACTTCTTCAAAGTAGTGCTTTAGAACTTGTTTCTAATTGAATCATAGGACATATGAATAGGGTACAGTATTTTAATTTCACATGCTTTTATTTTTTAAATGAAGTAAATATTAGAATGGCCGCACCATGTCTGAGTTATTAGACGCCTGGCTGTCACCAAGGTGGCCCGGGTTCGATCCCAGGTGACCGCAAAGTGAGATTTGTAGTGGACAACAAGGCGCTGGGGCGGATTTTCTCCAGGTCCTTTGGTTTCCTCTGCCAGCATTACACCATTTGCTCCATCGTCATCTTTCCTATCATCTCACCTCTCTCGTACTTTCACTTCCGGCGATGGGCTGATCACTCTTCACGGAATCTCTCTGATCAGGAAACCTCTGATCCTCAATGCGTTGCCTACGGGCTTCGCGGTTGCGCGGTTCAGAAGGCCCTATGTTCCACTTAAAAGGAAATACAGGAATTAATTAATCCATTCAAATATTAGAATGCGGTGATTTTATTGAACTTATACATAGCCATAGACCAACATAAAGCATTGATCGTGCTTATTAATATCGAAATACATACATAAAATCATTTCCATGTTAAGTGCACACACCAGCACATTGGACTCTGGATTATTTTAGTAATATTTAATGTATAGCACTGTTTTACATTTGGTATTTATATAGCATGTTCTACTCTTTTGATTTTTATCAATAGTATTGTCTATTTTGTGAGTGTATATCTGTTCCCATTTGTTTCTACGCATTTTAAAGTTAATGCTGTGTCTACTAGACATATAGAGAAGTAGATTTTAGCCCGCCTCGGTAGCGTAGATGGTAGCATGTCTGCCTCACGTTCAAGAGGTCCCGAGTTCGAATCTCGGCCAGGGTGAGCTACCTGGATAAGGTTTTTCCGGGGTTTTCCCTTATCCTGAAAAACGAATGTCGGGTAACTCTAAGCTCCATGGACCCCGGAAGCATTGAGCATCACTTCACCCATTTCATTCATCGTCCGATATGACTAAATGTTGGAGGACGTAAACTACAAAAAAAGATGATTTTACAGTTTTTTTAAAATAAATATATTGATTCATATAGTAAATAAATTTAAATAACTCCAGCGTTTGATTTCGACTAAATAATTCTTAAGCCTTATATTTTCTCTACATTAAATATTACTAAAATAATTCAGAGCTCAATGTGTCCAATATATATATATATATATATATATATATATATATATATATATATATATATATATATATATATATATATATATGAGCTGAACACCATCACGAACTGCATTCAGAAATATCGTAAAGTAATCAGAGTCACTGTAAGGTTCACCTTTCCACTGTCGGATTTTGTTATGTTTTGTTAATTTACGGTCCTCCGACCTTATGTCATATTGGACAATGAATGAAATGGGTGAAATGATGCTCAAATGAGCACAGAGTCCATGGAGCTTAGAATTACCCACATTCGTCTCTCAGAGTAAGGGAAAACAACAGAAAAAACCTTATTCAGATAGCTCATCCTGACTGAGATTCGAACTCGTGACCTCTTGAACTGGAGGCAGACAGACTACCATCTACGCTACCGAGGCGGGCACTATGGGATCAAAAGAAAACCCGCTTTCGGGTTCAGTATCTTTGTGTGTGTGTGTGTGTGTGTGTGTGTGTGTGTGTGTGTGTGTGTGTGTGTGTGTGTGTGCGTGTGTGTGTGTGGGGGGGGAGGGTTCTTCTTTGTAATTTACGTCCTCCAACGTTTAGTCATATCGGACGATGAATGGAATGGATGAAATGATGCTCAAATGGGCCCAGGGTTCGTAGAGCTTAGAGTTACCCGACATTCGTCTTTCAGGATAAGGGAAACCCCGGGAAAAATCGTATCTATGTAACACACTCTGACCGAGATTTGAACTCGGGGGCTATTGAACGTGAGGCAGACATGCTACAATCTACGCTAGCGAGGCTGGCATCTTTGTGTGTGTATATGTATGTGTACAGAACCTATGTAATTATTGTTCTGTAGCAATCTTTACGCCATTACTTCTTGTGCTGAACTACAACTATGACGTTTGCGTTGCCTATATTGAAAACTACAGACCAAAGTACATGAAGTGTTGGCCTTTTAGCTAGGCATCCACTACTACATGCAGCATAAGTATTGGTAGCACTTAAATATGAAACTTTAGTAGGAATTTATTAATTATTAAATATCAACTTGAGAAAACAAGGAAGTAATATAAAACATATTTGCAATATTAATGTAGTAATTGGAAAGAAGGCTATCAAAGCTGCTGAATGCTAAACTGAGTCACATCTATCAATTGATTAAATTAAGTGATATTTAAAACGAGCATTTTGTATCAATGTGAGTCCTGCGAGGAAAAGATGAACAGAAGACCCAAGGGCGACTACTGTAGGATAATAATGTGTGCTATCAAGGACGGGGCTTCCTAATGATTCCATAATGATAGCAATCCAACATCAGCAAGTTCTACCCGAGAAAGCTGTAACTTTTGGACCTCCAGCAGACCCGTAAAGTGCTAGAGAAAAAATATTTCCACAACACACATTTTAGCATGTTGCCGCAACTCGCCAGCCGCTGCATTTTGATCATACAACCCTGAAAAAGATGAAAGGGCATTTGTCGCTTTACCGACAGCGAAGAAACCCTTGATCAGAATGTCGACCTGATGGGAATCAAATCTGGGACCTCCTGAATGCGAACTTTACATGTTCCTTGGAGCCATCTCGCCCGGGAATAGATACATACAACCAGCTTATCCTAGACTACATTGACGTCAGCGATACGTGATATCACTGATACTGCTCTATGAGAGAAAACTGCACCTGCACCTGTTCCTGTTCGGATTGCAGCATTAAACTGGGCTCAAAGCTATATCTCTTTGTCTTGTATTGCATTTCGGTAACTTAGCTGTTTACTGCTTTAGGGTTATTTGAGATACAAGAGCATCAAAATAGTTGTGATCAAGACTCCCGCCGACCCACATGACTTAACTGTCACCTCACTCATTCACTCACTCACTCACTCACTCACTCACTCACTCACTCACTCACTCACTCACTCACTCACTCACTCACTCACTCACTCACTCACTCACTCACTCACTCACTCACTCACTCACTCACTCACTCACTCACTCACTCACTCACTCACTCACTCACTCACTCACTCACTCACTCACTCACTCACTCACTCACTCACTCACTCACTCACTCACTCACTCACTCACTCACTCACTCACTCACTCACTCACTCACTCACTCACTCACTCACTCACTCACTTACTCACTCACTCACTCACTCACTCACTCAAGACTCCTTCCAGAGAACAACTCTAAATTCCATTAAGTCGCAACAGAGTTTGGAACTAAGTACATTTTTTGTGAAGGGAAACACGATCGTTTGTAAACTGTAGGTATAACAAGAATTAATGGCAAGCATAGTAACAGTTTAAATTGAAACTTGTTATTATTAGTGCCCTCTTCATCATTACTCATTACACTGCATTTAGAAGTGTGAATTATTTTAACAATTTGTGTGAAGTGATGACATCAGTTAACATTGCAATTCATAAGAAAATATCACATATTTTAAAAATGTATGAAAAGCATAACACCTTAAAACTTCTGAGTATGCATTGATGCGCAAATGCACTTTTTCGACACGTGAAGGAATCTTGAAGTTCTAAACAATGTAGGTAGTTGTCTCATGTGTTTATGAGAACTCCTAGTGGTTTACCGGGAAAAACACGAGTCAGTAGGGGAATTTAATGTCATGTTGGCACGTTGGTCATAGTAGCTCAATGGTTTAGAGCGGCTGGACGGAGACCAGAAGATCCGTGTTTCAAATCCCGGCTATGGCATTGAATTTTTCAGTCCGGTTCTACTCTTTCACAGTGCGTCCTACACACGGCTAGTGTGAAAGAACAATTATTTCCATTAATTGTACCTAAAAGTGGTCCGAACTATAAAGCCTGGGCATTGAAGTACTTACAGCATAGTAAGTCGCCATTAAGGTAGTTGTCTCATGTGTTTATGAGAACTCCTAGTGGTTTACCGGGAGAAACACGAGTCAGTTGGAGAATATAATGTCATGTCGGCACGTTGGCCATAGTAGCTCAATGGTTTAGAGCGGCTGGACGGAGACCAGAAGATCCGAGGTTCAAATCCAGGCTATGGCATTGAATTTTTCAGTCTGGCTCTACCCTTTAATAGTGCGTCATACACACGGCTAGTGTGAAAGAACAATTAATTTCCAATATAGAAATAGGTATAGAAAATAGTAAAATATGTATATCTATGCTCGAAAGTAGAAATAAGTTGTATGATATGCAGCAAATGTGGAGTTTTCTGCATTGGTTATACAGCAGCACTTCGTGGAATTTCAAAAGAAAGCTGAGTCAAAAGAAAGCTGATGTTCAACATTGCACGTCTACACCATATACTGGTGTAAATAAACGTCCATAATTTCATCGCTCGGGGCGAGGTATCCCTGGCGTGTTTTACTTAGATTACTACGAAATATTAACACGACACTTAGATTTACTAGTCTAATCCTAAAAGCACCACTTTTGTAATTTAATATTTCTTGATGACCAGTTGCCTTAAAATTAAATTATGAAGAAATGCTTGAGAAATATATTTTTTTAAATTGGTCCTATTTTCAAATTGGTAAACACTTTAAGAGAACCAAAGACAATCGTTATGAAAAACGCAACAAATATGTTTTCCGGAAACTGAACAATAGTCAAACTATAGCTAGAAAAAGCCCAGGAGTATATTTTCTACATGATATTTCTGCAGACACTACCAGAAGAACGGTAATTTTTTTTTTAAATTTAACGACCTCCAATATTAAGTCACATCGGACCATGTGAGAAATGTATAAAATGTTACTCAAACGAGTCCAGAGTCCTTAGAGATTAAAGTTAACTGACATTTATCTTTCAGGATACGGAAAAACTTCGAAAAAACTCATCCAGATAACCCTGACAGACTCGAACTTGGACCCTCCAGAATTTGAGGCAGACAGGCTACCCCCACCACACTGCAAACAGTAATGTGGTTAAGTACTACAGGAGTGGATACCGACGATACATCTATCTTGCAGTTCAACATGTAATTTCTTCATTTCCTCAAAGATGGAAAACTGAGTTAGTTCCAGCCCTGAAGGAACAGTTGAAATCTACGAAGTGATGTAGGTGTTTTCTAAAATGGTTAGAAAAGTACAAGAAGCGTATTTTGAAGATATGCGATAAACAAATATGTTCTATTCGATATATCTCTACTTTATGAGCCGGTTTCTGCCCTTCTGTTTAGAAGTTTATGACGTAGCAAGTGTTCCATATGCAAATTAATTTATTTTTGGAGCTAAATACATGCTGAACATAGATATCGATTGTGATGTCTTAAAATAGTTGACAGCGTCTAGAACCAAAGCACATATTACCAACTCGTACGTAACAAACACGTGTTTCAGTGGACGAAATCAAGCAGACAAGTACATCAAACCTTTTCTCCTATAGCTTTGATGTGCTTTCTCCAAAAGAAAGAATATTTTTTGCTATTTCCTACACAAACAGTTATAAAGTATGACTGGTGTGAAAAACTTTTCCTGGTGTTACAAAGAAAGCAACGGTACTTTTTATTATTTAAAGAATGATAACAACTTTACCAGTGAACAACACTTTAGAGATCGTATCTGTATCTCCGTCTTTGATGAATTCCTTGATGGCTACTGAGTGTTTAACTACAGTATTTTTCTGTTAGGGTATATGTGGACGTTTATTTGAATAGACGACACAGTTATCTTCTTGATGATATATTTAATGAAGTCTAATGAAAGAGGTGCAAAAACCAGGAGTACCTGGTGAAACCAAGAAACCTAAGGAGGAACCATCCAACTGCAGTGAAAATTGTTGTAATACAATGAATGTGTACAACAGACAAAATTCAAGGAACACAATTCTAGACGTTACTCTAAAGCGGCAAATAAACACTCTACACGACATAACTCAACGCGTGAGGAACACTTAACGAGATCCTCTCTAGTAAGCGGTCTTTGTCCTTAATAGGATATCTCGGGCTTATTCATTCATTCAATAAAGGAGCTATTAAAGTAAGTTGCCGTTGATTTGAAGACGCATAAATAAACTGCTTTTTATTAGCACTATTAACTACAATTATTGAAGTATTATATCTGCTGACGTCTGCTGAAATACATTTACGGTTTAAATAACGGATACCCTGATAACAATGAGGAGAATAAGTTGCCGCGAGTCACTAAAATGCTAAGCGGTATCCCAAGAATGTCTAACCATAACGCCTTTGGACGTTACGAACTTTGTATCATTTAATTGTGAGTTTTATCCGAAAGTCCGAAACCTCTGGCCTCTATCAACCCGGGAGCCATGGAAAACTCCGGGGCTGTTTCCTTGGGACAATATCCGGAGTCTAAGAAGCCCACCCCCCATCGACAACAGCGTCAAGACGAGTGGAAGTGGATACGCCACTTACGCGCGTCAACCCCGCAGGGAAGACTACCGAATAACCTCGGTGGGATCGCCTGGTGATCTAGCACACCTTCTACTAGCTGTGCAGGCTAGTACCCGGGACTTTTAAGCCAACCCTCTGCCCCTCCGGCCGAAGCCTGACCGCCGGTACCCGATCTCCCACGGCTGTCGGGAACACACTGCTCCTGGAGTCCAACCCAATCCGAACAACTTCCATTCGGGAGGGGCTCGAATGTTCGGCCCGAGGTTCTTCGTGTTAACGTCAGAGGTACTACGAGTACTAGGGGTCCGCAGCGTTCACACCACAACAGCTGAAGTGGACAGATCATCTCCCTACGGGGGGACGTTACATACTGGAAGACGCCGGTCTGTAACACCCGGGAGACGATGGAGGACTCCGGGGTTCTTTGCTTAGGGCAATAACTAGGATCTATAAAGCCCCTCCCCTTCGATAACAACGTCAAGATGGGATGGAAGTGGATACGCCACTTACACGCGTCAACCCAGCAGGGAAGACTACCGAATAACCTCTGTGGGGCCACCTGGCGATCTAGCACACCTTCTACTAGTTCTGCAGGCTAGTACCCGGGACTTCTGAGGTAACCCTCTACCCCTTCCGGGCGACCGAGGCCTCGCTGGAGGTACACGATCTCCCACGGGTGTCGGGAGCACACTGCCCCATCGAGTAGAACCCAATCCAAACAACTCCCAACAGGGAGAGGCTCGAAAATTCGGCCCGAGGTTCCACTCGTAACGTCAGAGGTACCACGAGTGTTAAGGGTCCGCAGTGCCCGCACCATGGCAGCTGAAGTGGACGGATTCCCTCCCCTATACCAATAATAATCAAAACCGAGCATGATGGCTCAGGTGATTTGTACGCGGCCCACATTCGGAAGGTCCGGGTTCGGTTCCCGTGGCCGACTTACGTGACCCATGGTTATTTTTCCTGGTTCACCAGGCGAATGCTGGGTAGATTAATTACATCGTCCGAATTTCCTTTTCATTTCATCTCCAATATCATTTCACATTTTCGGTGGGAGTCTCGGCGTTGCATGGCGTCAAGATATGCTTTGCATAATCACTTTCTCCTCCGACGGGACGGCCTCCAATCTCAAGCCGGCATATTGCATCGCTTCAGAAACGCGGCAGGAAGGATGCCGTTTGTGCCAGCCTGCCTGGAGTATTCCCAGCTCTGGAGGCGGCTTCGGTCTCCGAACCAGCCTCCACCCGCCTCAGTAGCGTGGTGGTAGCATGTCTGCCTCACGTTCAAGAGGTCCCGAGTTCGAATCTCGGTCAGGGTGAGTTACCTGGATAAGGCTTTTCCGGGGTTTTCCCTTATCCTGAAAGAAGAATGTCGGGTAACTCTAAGCTCCATGGACTCGGACTCATTTGAGCATTATTTCATCCATTCCATTTATCGTCCGATATGACTTAACGTTGGAGGACGTAAACTAAAAAAAAGCCTCTTGGACTGTTTCGGGCCGTGGTAGGAGGGATGTTGTTCTGGCCCACTGCAGAGTCTGCAGCTGGTAAAGTGTAGGGACCCCGCCCTCGGTACTGTCGTGACTCCTCTGAATCGGTCACCTTCTGTCTCCTCTCACCTCAACGTCCTTTCTGGGGATGCTTCACTTGGGGCATAGGTACAAAAGACCGTCTGGTCGACTTGCCGAGCCCCCTCCGTACAATCCTCTCTTATCCTATTCAATGATAGATTTCGGCAAAACTTATCTGTAATATAGGTTCGCGTCATGGCTGAGTAGTTAGACCGCTTGGCTTTCACTAAGGCGGCCCGGGTTCGATCCTAGGCGACTGAAAAGCGATATTTGTGATGGACAATATGGCGCTGGGAGAGGTATTCTCCAGTTCCTGTGGCCGCGCCGTGGCTCAGTGGTTAGAACGCTTGGCTCTCACCAAGGCGGCCGGGGTTCGATCCCAGGCGACCGCAAAGTGAGATTTGTGGTGGACAACACGGCGCTGGGGCGGGTTTTCTCCGGGACCTCCGGTTTCCCCCGCCATCTCATTCCACCGGTGCTCCATCTTCATCTCATGTATCATCAGTGTCACCGCCTGCGTTGCCGTACGTAGTAAAAGCGGGCGTTAAACTCTATACATTCATTTTTCCAGGTCCTGCGGTTTCCACCGTCAGCATTCCACCAACAGCTCCATTATCATCTTTTCTATAATTCATCTCGCCATCTACTTTCTTCACCTTCACAGCAGATATCGGGCTGATCAGCTATCCTGGTTCTCTATCGGATCCGAAGCTTCAGTCCCTCAGGCCCGACCTTAAAAGATATAGAGGAACAAGAATGTGCTAACACCACGATAGAGGTACAACTAGGGAAGTTAAAGAAGAAGAAGAAGATATCTGTAATATAAAAGAAATAAGACACATATTTTAGAAACACACGCTCTTTAATCATAAGTTTCTTCTAGTTCTTGACTGCCCAACCAAATATTTTACAAGCCACTTATCTGAAACACATTTTACTTGTGTCTATCTGAATTCTAGTAATACTTTACCCCTTCTAATTTTTAGAACTGGACATGTGCACATTTTCAGGTAACTATGATTTCTGAAAATACTGAATTCTTATTACTTGAACCTTTATCTGATGGATGTTTATTAAATGAGTTCACCGAAAAGTCTTATAACCTTAGCTACCGTAAAAACTAGCTTCTCCTAGACGCTTAAGTTACCTGAAATGTGCAGTGTTTAATGAAATGAAATGTGCAGCGTTTAATGAAATGAAATGTGCAGTGTTTAATGAAATGAAATGTGCAGTGTTTAACGCCCGCTTTTACTACATACGGCACCGCAGGCGATGACACTGATGATACATGAGATGAAGATGGAGCACCGGTGGAATGAGATGGCGGGGGAAACCGGAGGTCCCGGACAAAACCCGCCCCAGCGCCGTGTTGTCCAACACAAATCTCACTTTGCGGTCACCTGGGATCGAACCCGGGCCACATAGGTGAGAGCCAAGCGGTCTAGTCACTGAGCCACGGCACGGCCTTAAGTTACCTATGCACTGATTTTAAAGCATGGAAGTTTCTTATGGAGCTCGATATTTCCTTATAAACTAATTAAACTTACCAGTCAATAATTCCATTTAACAGTAAAGTGTAAAGAATTACTTTCAAACTAGATATACATGGTAGATGAGAGCGAAATATTTAGATCCACGCGCTGTGAAGGTATTTTTTTCATTGGACTTTTAAAATTCAGACGTGAGTTAATGTAAATTCCAAACAAGCGTTCCCTGCACTTCAGTGCCAGAAAACATGTTTATAGAAATTATTTGGTGTATCATGTTTGTCTGTAGGTAGGTCTGGCGTCTGTTACATAATCAATACACAACACGTTCGTGTGGTCAGACCTTCGTTGTACCGCATTTTGTGTCGACGCGCACATTTTAAACACGATAGGTGACGTAACCTACTATACAATTTGCACTGCTTTGAAAATTAAGCAATATTGTAGAGGTGCACAACGTTTTTCTGATACATAAAAACGCAGGCTTTTGAATTTGTCTATTAGAAACAAAATGTAGGATTTTAAATATGTTTTAGAAAGGTGAAAACGTGACATATAAGCAATTGTGAACTACTAGTAATGAATGCAGTAGATTTTAAACTTGTAAACGTTAATAAATAAACAATTATTATTCAGATGTTGTTATTAGCAGCGTTGAATCTCGCTATAAGCCATCTCGAGTATAAAGGCCAGAGAACCAAAGCTACTTGAGAGGGCAAATATAATCTGAACAAAAGGCGAATAATTTGTATACTAATATAGAGAAATATTCACGCAAATACTTACTGCTGTGTACATTAATAATATCAGAATAGTTTTATAGTGTACAATCTATTAAAAAGGTTTTTATTACTTTTTGTAATGCTTATACAAGAACACAGTATATATCTATTTTTGATTTTGATAAACTTATGATGTTTATCGCGGATTTTACTACCCTCATTTTTAACAATGACTTTAAATACTGCTTAAATACGTTGCAGATTAGTTAAGTTTAGAGAGAGAGAGATTAAACTTAATTATGGATTCTTAGAATATTGTCTTTTGTTTAAGTCCTATGAAGGATGCCCATCTGTGAAAATCCTAAAATCTACAATTTTGTTTAGGTTGACTTGAAAATTTAACACAATTATTGTAGTATTAACAATAGTTCAAAAACCAATTTTAAGACCTTTGTACGAATTAGTTCTTGTGATATTAATATATTTATAGTGTTTTATTGTCATTTAATTTAACTGTTCCACATGATGCAATTTTAGTTTCAGAAAAATAGTACTTTTCAGTTATACTCATAAATACTCTATTAATAAAATGATGAGATGAAATTTTAATCTGAGCCTTGGTTTAGAATAAAAATTATTCAATTATCCTTTTATTAATTTTTAATATTTGCTTGCGAAATGTGTGCTTTGTTATTTAATTGCACAAGCACTGGTGACATTATAAAAATCATCTCATCAATTTCCTTTGGTACTTTTTTTATCCAAGCAGAAAGATTTTCAAGCTTCTAGTTTGAAAGCTGTATCGTGTGGAGCAATTTATGTTCTGAAAATTAAAAACATGAGAACATCACACAAATACGTGTCCACTTACAGTGACCCACTTAAATAGTTATATGCCACAATTTTAAAGGGCTGTATGGCATTAAAATTAATAGGAAATTGAAGTAACCGGACTACTCTATTTAATTAGGCATTTTTTTTCCTCATTTTTTTGCACTTTTTGACCAATTTTCACAGATGGGTATTCTTAGACATTTCAGACCATGAATGAAATGGATGAAACGTGTTGAAATGAGCCCAGGGTCCATAGAGCTTAGAGTTAACAGAAATTTATCTTTCAGGATAAGGAAAAACCATGGAAAAAGCTTTACCCAGATAACTCATCCTGACCGAGATGCGAACTCGGGACCCTTGAACGTGAGGCAGACACACTACCACCTGCTACAGAGGTGGGCTGGGATATTTGTGGAAGTGTACAGTTGTAGTGAAATTATTAGACTTCCTTGTAAACTACTATACTTACCTTTAGTTATATTTTAAAATGTAACATACTCATTGTTGTCATATCTAGTTGTTGAGATAAATAATATTTTATTCAACATTAAATTTATAACAATAACAAAATAAATTTCTATTGAGGGGAGTATTATGTACAGATAGTTTTGAAAATGTTTACGTGATTCTCTCATCAGAACTTTAATGGCTTGACAATGTTTTATTATCACACTAATGTACGTAGGCTATAACACAAAACTTTCTAAAAACCTAAATTTCTACAAACACTTCCTTTATAAAAAAATTACTAAGTGTTTATCAAAAAATGCAGTGCAGTCAGTAATTTGCAAAAAATTTCCACAAACTGTGCAAACATTAAAATTATTCTCATCAGGTTAAAACGATGCTAAGCACCAGTAATTAATCATACTTTTAGTATTTAATTATGTAAAATATTTTAAGTAGTTGTGTTAAATAAAACTTTTCGTGAATTAGTGCCATGTCTAATAACAATGGTAAACAGTGGCATACAATGAAGTAGTTACATAACAATTTTGGATGTTTCTTGTTTATTTTTATATGCTGATTCCACGAATGAAGTCAGATAATTTCTTTCACCCACCATTTTTTGTAGTTTTGACTGTATCTTTTGCTGTTTATTAGCAAGTATTATCTGTTTTGAAACAAAGGAAAAAGCTGAATCTGATCTATTTACAAACTAGAGCATAATTATTTATATTTATTGTGGGATAAATTTATGAAATCCGTTTCTCCATGGTAAGTTACAGCTTGCAAAATAATAAGACCCTGCCCGCCTCGGTAGCGTAGATGGTAGCGTGTCTGCCTCACGTTCAAGAGGTCCCGAGTTCGAATCTCGGTCAGGGTGAGTTACCTGGATAAGGTTTTTCCGGGGTTTCCCTTATCCTGGTAGACGAATGTCGGGTAACTGTAAGCTACATGGACCCCGGACTCATTTAAGCATCATTTCACCCATTTCATTCACCGTCCGATATGACTTCACGTTGGAGGACGTAAATTACAAAAAGAAGAAGAAGAAAAAGAAGAAGAAGAAGAAGAAGAAGAAGAAGAAGGTAAGACCCTCTTGTCTAGTGAATGCATATTTTCATCAAGCCCAGTGAAACCATATGGAACTGGTGTGTCTATGAGGCTACCTGAAGTATTTTATAAACTTCTAGCGTTGATAAATATTGTAAACAATAACTAATCCTGTAGTTTTTCTTCTTCTTTTTCTTTTTTCTTCTTTAACTTCCCTAGTTATACTTCTCATAGTGGTGTTAGGGAATTCTATTTCCTCTATCCCATACGCTAGTAGATCCCTTACGCTAGGTTAATGAATAGTAACTCGTAATCAGATAGAAAGGATCGGTGATCATCCCGATGCTAGGTATAGCGGTGAGAGTAGATGACAGAATGAGGGCCAAATGAATGAACGAAAGGATAATAATGGAACAATTGGTGGAATTATGGCGGAGGAAACCGGAAGTCCCGGAGGAAACCGGCCCCTGCACCGTGCTATCTACCACAAATCTCACATGTGGTCGCCTGTTGAAAACACTGTCAATATCGCCCACATCCAATAAGGTTCAAACTGGAGTTTGGGAAATTTGTAGTGCGCAAAACTTTTCTCGAGTTTTACGAACAGAGAGGAGAAATTCCTACAGTACGTAAACCAATGAATTGTGTTAAGGAGTTCTTTTTCGTGGGTAGGAGAACACATTCTTGTAAATATCTAAAGGCATAGGATTCATTTCCCAAGGAAAAAAAAAATGCACCGTGCTACGTACGCTGTGCTGATGTTTTAATGGTCAGACTGTACCGTACTAATTCCCGCCTTCTGTGACCTCTCTATACGAGTTACGCTACACCAGCGACCTCCGCAAACATCAGACAGTGGTAAACTCAACGGTTACATCGAGAATGCGGACATTATTTTTATTATTCTTAAAGGCGCAATGAAATGGTTTGTCTGAAAACCATAGTGACTAGAAAACCAGAGCAGCTGAAGGAACTGACTTGAAGATATGTTAACACCCGTTTTATTTTATTATTCTATGGATCCGTGCCATCTGAAATCGGACACGAATTTACAGTACCCAGCACGTTAAATCTGGAATCTAGCAGGGAATGGAGGGGCAAGCTGATGGCTAATGTCCACGTCAATTAATTCTGACACGGTTATCGTTGACAACAATGCGATTTGTTTTCATTTGCGTCCTCCAACGTAGTCATATCGAGCGATGGATGAAATGGGTGAAATGATACTCAAATGAGCCTAGTGTCCATAGAGCTTCCACATTAATATTTCAGGATAACGGAAAAACGCCGGAAAAGCCTTCTGCAGATAATTCACCCTGACTGAGTTTCGAAATATATTAAAAGAGACATGTATGAGAAAAAGTGTGCATATATTGAAGTCGTTTCTGATTTGTTTGAATTAAATCACAAATACAAGTTATTTTATAAAAATAGTTTCCTTACGATACAATGCTTACAATTTTTTAAACTTGTCAGATATATCTATATGCCTTATTGCTCAATGAAACAAATGTGACAAAATATACATTTTTAATATGATTACTTATCAAAAAGGGTTTATTTTGTTCAATCTATGCTTCGGCTTTTGTACAAAAGATATACGAGGGCTGTTCAATAAAGAATGATAATAATTTTTTTACAGTCATAATTTTTCACACTAAAATTAAATCTTATTATGTTCTGTTAGCTTAATGTGAAACAAACACGCCGTAGTAGTTTCATTGCTGGTACTCCTGTTTCCCGCCTGTGAGAACCAGGCAAGTTCAGGCATGTTCATTATCGCCTATCGCTGTAATGGAGGTAACATGCAGTTAAAGTTGATGTTAGAGGAAGATCCGGAGTTTCTTTCAAACGTAATCACTGCTGATGAAACATGGCTACATCATTATGATCCTGAGAGCAAACAGCAAAGCTCAATATGGAGATCTACTTCATTACCAAAAAAAAAAAAAAAAAAAAAAAAAAAAAAAAAAAAAAAAAAAAAAAAAAAGCAAAAGTTGTTGCTTCTACTGGGAAAGTTATGGTCATCTCATTCTTTGATATTCATGGAATGGTTTATCAGCATGTTGTACATGCACACACATCAGTAACTGGACAATACTACAGGGATGTCCTGAAAACATCGCAAGTCCATATCAGGTGCAAAAGACCACATTTCCGTGAAGCAGGCTGGATGCTGTACCACGATAATGCACCGCCGCATACTGCCAATGTTGTTGCTGAATATCTTGCAAAAATCAACGTGAAGTGCATACCTCACCCTCCCTATAGTCCGGATTTAGCGCCATGTGACTTTTTTTCTATTCCCTAACTTGAAGAAACGCCTTCGTGGGAGGATTATCCATCATCAGAAGCAGTGGTGAAGTTTGCGGAGGCGATTTTGAAGGATCTCTCAAAAAATGGTTTCCAGCATGTCTTTGAAGACTGGCAGAAACGCTGAGACAAGTGCATCGCATTCAGGGGAGACTATTTTGAGAAGGACCATCAAAATTATGAGGATGAGTAAAGGTACGTTGTCGAAAAAATATTGTGATCATTATTTATTGAACAGCCCCCGTATTTACCAAAAATTGATGTGATTTTTGACGTAACACACTTATCAAGTGTATAGCAAGTTCTACTATATGCGCAAGATTTCTTGAGCGTTCGGGTCCCAAGTCCTCATTCGGAAGATTTCGCTTATTTCCGTAAACACAGATGACAGTTTTGAAACAGAAAATGCGCTACACACTGTGACATCTAGTGGCTATTGCTAAGCTTTCACACGTACGCCATTTCATTTTGAGCAATTTTGAGGTTAATTATTGCCTAACCAGTTTACAACAAATCTGAAAGAAGACTATGTTGCCAGTGTTATGGCTCTCGAAAGCGGACACACTATTTTTCGTCTACCTCCGTATAACTGTGAACTGAATGCAATTGAGCTGTCGTGGGCAAAAATAAAGAATGTTTACAAAGTACGCAATGTTAACAAGATCTACAAATCTGCGTAAACTTGCTATAGAAGCGACGGATTGGGAAGGATACGATAAGAAGGGCCAAGAGCTAGAAATACAATATTGGAGAAACGATGGTGTAATAGAAAATGCAGTTAATGAAATTATTAACACATTAGAGGATACAAGCGATGAAAGTGACGCAGTAGATTTGGAAATTGAAGAAACAGAAAGCGAGTGAGTGTTTATAGCTGTCATATAATTTGTTTAATACTTTTATGTGTTTTATAACAGTAAATATATAAACATACATCATATCGGATGGAGTTCAATTGTTTGTTGCCACATCTCTACCTTCGGCGCATATCTTCGCTTATCTTATCGCAATTTGGCTGAATTGTGTTTTTCTAGGTTGACCACACTGCAGAAACAAAAGCGTGTTAGCTCTCTTTTCTTCCCCTCTGCCCGCACTACAAGGTAAATCCAGCGCTCAAGAAATTTTGCGCATATAGTAGGTAGTATATATTGGGTAAACCAATCTCAAATTTTGATTCTGATTATTTATTTAAGAACTGCATCGTAAGAAGATTTCAAGGGCTGATAAATGTATAAACTATTATAGCCAGACATCGGAGCCCGTGCACCTTTAAAGGAATATGAAGTTTACTAATCTCGCAGTATATAACTGCTGACGTCAGTCCCAAGGTCAACACGCAGGGTAGTCCGGTTCGCAACGCGTAGCTTTAGTTTTATTACAACTGATATTCCAGACATGGCTCCAACCTCAATTGCCCTGTATGCTGACGACACTGTTTTATTTTACTCTCACTCCGATCTACATTCTGCTGTACGAAACTTACAGCTCTCTCTCGATCGCCTCGTTCAATGGTGTCAAAATTGGCGCATCTCCCTTAATACCCAGAAAACTGAAGTCAAGATTTTCACTTTACACCGCTATAATTCCCCTCCGCCTATACGCCTTCTGACTGATCATGTGCCGTAGCTCCCTTCACCTACACCACTCAAGTACCTTGGAGTGTTACTGGACACTCGGCTTACGTGGAAGCCTCATATTGACCGCATCATTACCCTGGCATCTGCTCGTCCTTCACAACTGTCTCCAATATTTCACAAACATACTTCACTTGCTTTAGAATCTTCACTGCTCCTATACAAATCTCTGGTTCGACCTCTTATTACTTATGCCTGCCAGGTCTGGGGGGCTGCCAGTACTTGTCACCTGAGGCGTCTACAGGTCATCCAGAGTCGATTCTTGCGAATCGCCACCAATGCTCCTTGGTTTGTGCGCAACTAGCAACTGCATCACGAGCTGGACCTTCTTCCTCTCCACCATTTCATACGACAGACTGCTCGACGCTTCTTCTGCAATCTACGCCACGTCCCAGGAGCTGTGACGTATAACATCGGCGTCCGAAGTCGCCGGCCAACGCGACTGAAGCGACGACTACCACAGGACCTGCTTTGCAGTGATGACACTTCCACTTCTGAATAATCTACTGTTTCAATTTATCTTTTCTATTCTTCTGTTCTACTATGTAAATTCTCACTATGGAAGTATGTATACCATTTTATTAGTTCAGTGCCACATTTACATTAGCGCAGTAACACATTTGTTTTAGTTCAGAGGAGGCACATTGTCCTACCTCTACAATGTTATTACTCTATAATTATTTTGTATCTGTTCACTCAGATCTGCAAAGCATATATTATTGCTGACTGATCTAATAAATATATTAAAAAAAGTTTCATTACAACTACTGCTCCCCATGGAGGTAGATCTGCCTTTCAGGAAGTGCAAGATGTTTGACATATTGTGTTAATAGCATTACTTCACAACAATTATTGGACAACCTCCATTTTATAAATCAAAGGTTTTGGATATTGTCAGCAACCATTAAACAGCTTGAAGAATGTACTTTTAAACTGTCTAAAAGCAGTCGAGGAGGTGCCTGCAAAAATTAACAATATAGATAATGCACCATCTACCAAACGAACAAAAAATGAAATGTCCAGCATTCAACACAAAAATACTGGATTTTTAGTACTGTGTAACATAAGAAATAAACTAAGTCTCGGACAAACATACTAAAATGATTTGTACTACTCATATGAACCATTAACATCATGTGACGTTGAACGAATTTTCTTCCTGTATTTTTTGTATTGTTTCAGTGAGAGGCGCAGAAAATTCACATTCCACAATTTACGAATTAATATGGCTGTTCACTGTAATTCCCGCATCGAAAGCAACGAGGAGGATGGCATATTGTAACGTAGGTTACACTTTGTATCCGTACCGGACTGTACACGCACAGCGCTTCGGTATACTTGTTGACATAGACGTTTGTTGATGTGCCTGAACTTGTATAGTACCTATGCGTGTACATTGATTACTAAGGTGTACGGGATCGGATGTCTGATTATGACCAAGGAAAGGGCACTTAAAAATTTACTGTAGAAGTTGGCCTGAAATAGTGCTTTTGCACCTGTAACTAAACAATGCATAATGTACTTAAAATATATAATTCAGAAGCTGGCTAACATGTGTGATACCAAATGTTTACATAAAATACCTCAAAGGCTTTAGAAAAATGCGAGAAATGTTAGAAGAAATTTCAAATGTGCAAACAACGTTTCTAGAGTTACGAGGGCTGTTCAATAAAGAATGATCACATATTTTTTGACAACGTACCTTTACTCATCCTCATAATTTTGATGGTCCTTCTCAAAATAGTCTCCCCTGAATGCTATGCACTTGTCCCAGCGTTTCTGCCAGTCTTCAAAGACATGCTGGAAACAACTTTTTGAGAGATCCTTCAAAATCGCCTCCGAAGCCTTCACCACCGCTTCCGATGATGGATAATGGCTCCCACGAAGGCGTTTATTCAAGTTAGGGAATAAAAAAATGTCACATGGGGCTAAATCTGGACTGTAGGGAGGATGAGGGATGCACTTCACGTTGATTTTTGCAAGATATTCAGCAACAACATTGGCAATATGCGGCCGCGCATTATTGTGGTGCGACATCCAGACTGCTTAATGGAAATGTGGTCTTTTGCGCCTGATATGGACTTGTAATGTTTTCAGGGCATCTCTGTAGTATTGTCTAGTTACTGATATGTGTCCAGGTACAACATTCTGATAAACCATTCCATGAATATCAAAGAATGAGATGACCATAACTTTCCCGACAGAAGCAACCACTTTTGCTCTTTTGGGGGTTGGTGATGAAGGAGATTTGTACACTTAGCTTTGTTGTTTGCTCTCAGGATCAAAATGATGTAGCCAAGTTTCATCAGCAGTGATTACGTTTGATAGAAACTCCGGATCTTCCTGTAACACCAACTTTAACTGCATGTTACCCCCATTGCAGCGTAATGTAAAATGTGTAGTGTTTAACGCCCGCTTTTACTACATACGGCACCACAGGCGATGACACTGATGATACATGAGATGAAGATGGAGCAACGGTGGAATGAGATGGTGGGGGAAACCGGAAATCCCGGAGAAAACCCGCCCCAGCGCCGCGTTGTCCACAACAAATCTCACTTTGCGGTCGCCTGGGTTCGAACCCGGGCCGCCTTGGTGAGGGCCAAGTGGTCTAACCACTGAGCCACGGCACGGCCTCCCATTGCAGCGGTAAGCGATACTGAATATGTCTGAACTTGCCTGGTTCTCACAATCGGGAACCAGAAGTACCAACAATGAAACTACTACGGCGTGTTTCTTTCACATTAAGCTAACAGAATATAATAAGATTGAATTTTAGTGCGAAAAATTATGTGCATAAGAATTATGATCATTCTTTATTGAACAGCCTTCGTATAATGCAATAAAACATGTTAAATTGCAATATTTGATCATATTTTGAGGTCCCTTAAACTACCTTGAAATATTAGAGCTGATGAAAACTGTTTGCTTACACAAGGAATTGATATTTAAAGTAAATTACACAATTAGTCTGTCATCCCATTTCAAAGAGAGGAATATTGTTATGAGTGGTTTTAATTGTGCCCTTTGTATCTTTCACCATCTTCGTTGCGATCATGTAGGTAGCTATCACGCACGTACATATCTCCCCCTTTATCATTCGCATGTTTACCGACAACATTGCACCGTTGCCGATAATGGATTGAACTTACGTGCTTTCTAGTTATGAATGGCAGAGTTTGGATAATCAATCTTCCTAATTTACATGGAGAATAACTCATTAAGGTTCATATATGGTTGTGTAATTTACTATTGGAAGAAACATTTAATAAAGCAAACAAAATATATATTCTGTAAAGGCTTTGCAAGTATCTTTTGTGGAATAGCCTTTGAACAGTGTGCCTTTTGAAAAAAAGTTAAAATAAACTTGAGTTATTGGAGACAATGGGTGACATTAAAACATCACTGTCAACGTACGTTGAATGTCGTGTACAAGTCAGTGTCAGTAGTTTTATTTATAACCGCGACAAAGGAATTGACGCATAATTTCCTAATTTTAACAAACTTTATTTTTCTATATGGGTTACATAATTGCCCTTCAGCTTGTTCATACTATTTAAGGATGAGCACACACAGAACGGTTACACAATTACATTATGTGACGTGTGCGTGGAGATTCTTGGCTAAAGGAGTACTGCTCGAGATCTGCAACAGTTTCATAACGATAATATAGTCTGACAGCAAACCAACGAAGCACGTTGATTTAGTTTTACTACCATCTACGATATTACCTTAGCTTCTGCATTACAAAGTAACGCACTTCAGAAACTGTGACGATAGATGCTGCCTAAATTAGATATTCGGAGTCATTCAAAATAATATTTCAGATATCCTGTTTTTACTCGTATTACCTTTGAAGTATTTATAATTTGTCTAAATAAAATTAGAAATAAGTGCAGAAAACTGTAATTCAAACATAGCTGTAAGATGATATTCTTTATTAAAATGTAAGTATCCTCTTCCTCCTTCATCGTCATTATTATTATTATTATTATTATTATTATTATTATTATTATTATTATTATTATTATTATTATTATTATTATTATTATTATTATTATTATTATTATTATTATTATTATTATTATTATTATTATTATTATTATTATTATTATTATTATTATTATTATTATTATTATTATTATTATTATTATTATTATTATTATTATTATTATTATTATTATTATTATTATTATTATTATTATTATTATTATTATTATTATTATTATTATTATTATTATTATTATTATTATTATTATTATTATTATTATTATTATTATTATTATTATTATTATTATTATTATTATTATTATTATTATTATTATTATTATTATTATTATTATTATTATTATTTATTATTATTTATTATTATTATTATTATTATTATTATTATTATTATTATTATTATTATTATTATTATTATTATTATTATTATTATTATTATTATTATTATTATTATTATTATTATTATTATTATTATTATTATTATTATTATTATTATTATTATTATTATTATTATTATTATTATTATTATTATTATTATTATTATTATTATTATTATTATTATTATTATTATTATTATTATTATTATTAATATTATTATTATTCCACTAACTATGTTGTCCGGGCTTGTAGGCCGTGGTCCATTTGTATTTCTTTCCGACGTTTCGCCGAAAAATGCGTTCGGCATCTTCAGGGTTCTAAGTCAAGACAAGACTGGAGCACCGAGTCCTGAAGCGCCACGCTCGGCTATAAATTTGACGCTTCAGGACTCGGTGCTCCATTCTTGTGTTGGATTCCGGGTCTCTTGACTTAGAACCCTGAAGATGCCGAACGCAGTTTTCGGCGAAACGTTGGAAAGAAATACAAATGGACCACGGCCTACAAGCCCGGACAGCATAGTTAGTGGAGTTAACGACGCCGGTCGTGAAAGCCTCAGTACTTTATTATTATTAATTATTATTATTATTATTATTATTATTATTATTATTATTATTATTATTATTATTATTATTATTATTATTATTATTATTATTATTATTATTATTATTATTATTATTATTATTATTATTATTATTATTATTATTATTATTATTATTATTATTATTATTATTATTATTATTATTATTATTATTATTATTATTATTATTATTATTATTATTATTATTATTATTATTATTATTATTATTATTATTATTATTATTATTATTATTATTGTTATTATTATTGTTATTATTATTGTTATTATTATTATTATTATTATTATTATTGTTATTGTTATTGTTATTGTTATTATTATTATTATTATTATTATTGTTATTGTTATTGTTATTATTATTATTGTTATTATTACTATTATTATTATTATTATTATTATTATTATTATTATTATTATTATTATTATTGTTATTATTATTATTATTATTGTTATTATTATTATTATTATTATTGTTGTTGTTATTATTATTATTATTATTATTATTATTATTATTATTATTATTATTATTATTATTATTATTATTATTATTATTATTATTATTATTATTATTATTATTATTATTATTATTATTATTATTATTATTATTATTATTATTATTATTATTATTATTATTATTATTATTATTATTATTATTATTATTATTATTATTATTATTATTATTATTATTATTATTATTATTATTATTATTATTATTATTATTATTATTGAATTTATACGGACATAAAATAAGATTTGAAGCATGTACGACAGTATCTTCTTGTCAGAAATAATCGGAGAATTGCTGTCATAAATATTAAAGCCCTTCAACTACAATAAAATTACTTCTTTTATTTCAGCTTTGAAAGAGAAACTATATAAAATTCCTTCTAATCTTCAGGTGCCATGTGAGCAGCAGAGATCTCTCTTCGAGCGCGTTCTGAAGTGATCAAAAAGCATCAGGCTGAATTCTTTTGTTTGGCGCTGCTGTAGCGGAATTAACGCCAGTCTGCTGTCACTTAGAACGATGTAATGCCCTTAATTTTGTACGAACCAGCTCCGACCTCCTATATCTGTCGCCTTCAAGTGCCATAAAGCTACCCTCTTTCATTTGTATATCGAGACACAATTAACAGCGCATTTTAAAACCTCGAGTACTTTCCTGCCACACTTACACACAATATTGAGTGTCGCAGCATTAACGCAATTATTTTACGGTCTCTACTAGGTAATTAGTAAGTGGCATTGTTCTTGCGACCAAAACTTAGATGTCCAGATTTTACCGGAAATGCATATTTTGTGTTCCTTGAATTCACCAATTGTTTCTTTTAATGACTTATACATAATTGTTAACAATAAGAGATAGAAAAAAATTACTGCATAAAATTGTAGGTCACGTTAATCTACACAATTAATGTCAAATAATATTATTAGGATATTGTTTTTTTTATTGGTTTGTAAGAAGATTACTTCAGATGTAAACAAGAAGGTTAAGATTTGACAATATCCACGTAGAGACTTGGACTGCAAAGTAGACAAGATTTGCGTTGAAAAACATCGTGCATTTCGGATATTCCTTTCCTGTCTTTTATAGTACTCGTTGTTATTATGAAAATAAATATTTTAAATCCATAAGTTGTTTGGTACGTCAGAAATAATACTTGATTAGTTTTGTATTCGGATTCAGAAACAGTTTACTTCTATATCCTCAAATAGTGTAACTAGGTTTTAGTTTCATTAAATTTATGAGCTCACTGAAGTAGTACCCTTAGACCCCTTAGTTTACCACTGTAGTAGCCAGCAGTAAAAGAGGCCTGAATGACGGAGCATTATAAGTGTGTCAAATTCTTTACAAACTGTACAATCATTAGAAGCAACTAAAGGTATTAAAAAGCATTCATACCTTTTACTCTTACAACAAGGTTCTTGGTATAGAAATTTTACCAAAAATATACTTTTTAAAGTTCTCTTAAGTTTTTGCAGGTTCTGGGCATCTCTCTCTAAACAGCATAACTTTCAGAAGTGAAAACTCGGATCTTACTCCGAAAATAAATCCTAACCTAACCCAAAATAAACCCCACGTAGAAATTTTTACATAATTTTTATTTCTTTTCAAAACGGCAATGAATTTGGGTACAATATTACATGCTATGTTTGTATGACAAATTTGAAAGTATACCTTGAAGTTTCTGTGAATAGTCTGTGAAGTCATTTCCACACACAAAAACACATTTTATGTCAAATGTATTTTTTCGTATTGTTAATTAGTTTTTGTAATTCTAGGTTACATGTTTACTATTTTAAAAGTACCTATTACATGATATATCCTTGAATGTTTGCGATTTTTCTTTTTTCCTGTTCCCTGCTAGAGCCCGCCATGTTATTAAGACTGAAAAAGTATTTGGTTTTAGATTGTTTATGTAATGAAACACTTGTTGCTTGACTTGATATCTACAATAGGTAAAATGTCGTCATGAATAGTACAATATAGAAGAATCAATTTTGTGCAATCCTAGAATTAAAACACTATACATTGTGTACAATTGGTCTTATTCTGGAACTGCAAAAGGTTTATTAGCTAGCAGTAAGCAAACATTACGTTAATCACAATATTTACCTCATCTTTCAATTTTGTGGAATTAATATACACTCAGTAATCTTGATTTCCTTTAAGCACTTAAGTGGAATACAACTCATATTTTCAGTACAATTGTTTTATAAAAATTGTATTTTCCTTTAAAATTGTTTAAATAAACAAAATAAAACGTCCTTAGCAATCAAATTACATTATATACAGAGCTGTTAGTTTAAGAATTGCCGTCCACGTCAGTTGCCGCGCCGCGGCGGACACTCCTGTGCTTGCCGATACTTGGGAATTTTAACTCGCGGAACTAGAAACAACGTAATTTACTGTGCTATATTAATTACAGAAGTTGGTACTCACTCCAATCACAATAGCTGCTGGAAGTACTGTCAATTTTGTGCTATACACAAGTCACACCGTCGTAAAACCTTGCATTTCTTTCATCAATTCCACTGCGCCAATCTTACCTATCTCCTACGAATGTTTTCTTTAAGTTCATCTGAGGTATATGGATTATTTGCATACACTTTATCTTAAACTGCTCCCCAGTTCTAATGGTGTCAGATCAGGGGAACGGGCTGATCGTAGTCCGCTGCTTATACGAGTAATGATAGCTAATGATACGGCTAAGCTCTGACATGGAAGCCCCAGCTGTATGCGCGGTCTCATTGTCCTGCTGAAAATAGGCATTTAGTCTTTCAAAATATGTAATTTGTCTCACAATGTACCTTAGATGAGCTTAAAGTAAACGTTCGTAGGGAAATAGGTAAGATTGGTGCAGTGGAATTGATAAAAGTGAGTGCAAGCTTTTTAAGACAGTGTGACTTGTGTACAGCACAAAATGGACAGCACTTACAGCAGCTGTTGTGATTAGGGTGAGTACCAACTTCTGTAATTAATATAGCACAGTAAGTTACGTTGTTTTTAGTTCCGCGAGTTAAAACTCCCAAGTAGGTACGACAACTGTTACAGTGTCGGGGCTTGAACTAACAGCATTGTATTACATATCATGTCTCAAGCGAAATTTTGTGCTCACATACAATGTTTGAAGATGTTTGCTGATGCATTTCTCATCTTCGGAGGCGATCTTGAAGAAATCTATAAGTTTCTCCTGCAATTCTAGATAAGTAGGCGCATCTGTAATTCTTGAGCGATGAGTTCCTTTTCTTTCCCAGGGTCGTGGTAACAGGGCTGAGAAAGTTGCTATTATAACTTTTAAGGAATGAACAAATAATCCTTTTCTTAAAATAACACCTGAAGCTTTCCTGGCGACGAATACGCTCACTTTCTTCTCGGGCAGCCAGCCAGGTGAAAAGATGATTAGATATCGACGTGTATATCAGGGAGTGTACCGCATTCCCTATGAATGTGGGATACCGTATATAGGACAAACCGGAAGGACCATCGCTACTAGAATAATCGAACATGAACGGAGCATTCATTTAATGCAACCTGAGTAGTCAGGGCTGGCAGAGCATTGTTTTGACCACGACCATAGAGCCAATTTTCGGGAGACGACTATCTTGGCAAAATGCAACAGTTACTAGGAGCGGAGAATGAAGGAGGCTTTGGTGATTTCCTCTGAAAGGAGTACGCTTAATCGTGATGCTGGATTTCAGTTCAGCTCCTCTTGGAAACCGGCCTTAGAAATGGAAATCTATCGAATTAAGAAGCAAATATCAATACAGCTTGATAATCAAGTTAAGTAGTTACGTTTCTTTGACACAATTTTCTATACTCACGTCATCTCCTGACCTGGCATTTAATTTACTGAAAACAGTCTTTTGTTCAGTAATGCGAATTTTGATAGTGTTTTGTCTTTGTTTATATTTGTGTTATACACAGTATTTAATTTGTGGTTATAACATTTTTTAAATATCCTGATGATGGAAGAGTTGTACACTCCCGAAACGTTGATATCTAATCATCTTTTCACCTGGCTGGCCGCCGGAGAAGAAAGTGACCGAATCCTTTTCTTGTTCAAAGATGGAAATTTAATTCCGCATAAACATTTTTAAATTTTTTGATACAATCAAAAATATTATTAATGTAGTCTTTTTACAACCAGCGGTAGATGCCACGATGAACTATTTCTTTTGCTGCGCACACGCTACTTATGCATCTTTGATGCACACACAAAACTGTTTCTGCACACACTCGGATAGACAAATACACGTCTTACCCCTAAGACTTTCATAAGCAGAAGAACAAAATCTTTTAAAACATTTAACAACTTCTTATCATATTACCTACATACATTATTTATTTATTTTATTACAAATACTAATCTTTTTGACTATATTTTGTTGTAATTTACGTCTTCCAATATTTAGTCATAACGGACGATGAATGGAATGGGTGAAATGATGCTCAGTGCGTCCGGGGTCCATGGAGCTTAGAGTTACCCGACATTCGTCTTTCAGGATCAGGGAAAACCCTGGAAAAAACCTTATACAGGTAACTCACCCTGACCGAGATTCGAACTCGTGACCTCTTGAACGTGAGGCAGACATGCTACCATCTACGCTACTGAGGCGGGCTCTTTGACTATTCCTAACAAAATATAAAATATCTAAAATAACTGCTACATGCCTAATACATTATGAAATTAAATTTTGCAAATTAACTATTTGTTTTAGATACTTTAATCCTAAAATGTATTAATAGTTTAAGCATTTGTGTGAAAACTTTCACTCCTGTCACCATCATTAGGATTGTAGATAATAAATGACTATTATAATGA